>JAPDOI010000328.1:82500-670000 GCA_029168955.1 Aplectana chamaeleonis
GCATATGAATCATGAAATCGCGCCGCGGCGGAACTCTAAAAATCCCTTAGGGACCGATTAGAGTCCCGCCGCTGAGAGACGCGGCAGCATACAAAAGAGTATCGATCATGTGGCGCCGTACGATCGATTCTCCTTCATTGCATGATGCCGCGCCCTCCAGCGGCGGAACTCTAATCGGCCCCTAATAGATTCTAGCTAAAGATTAAAGATCAACGCGCGTCTTGAACCTATTGTGATCAAAAATCGGTGGGCGTGGTTGCTCTTTTCCGGGACATGATTGACTTTTTCCTCGTTTTTCTTTTCTCACTTACTCGAACGAATTGAGCATTTGCGCTCGCCAGGATTACCATACATGTACATCGGCCAGACTATAGCATAAAAAACTACCACTCAGGTTGGACCCTGTCTTGAACGAGGCGAAGCTATAGGGAAAAACTAGAAAGCGCATATTAGAAGTCATTGCAACTGTGAAAAAATGACTGTAAAAATTACAGTACGTTACCTCGCCCAGCACTGAGAGATGTTCATGTGGCGATTGCTGATTGTCAGCACATAATTCAACCTAGGAGAATAATTCCATGAAAATCTTGACAAGGAAAACATGAACCCTAGCAGTTATGGGGGTGGAGGGGGAAGCAGTGAGAACGTTCGCGCGAAATCGATTGAGCGAGCGGGCGAAAATTCGAAAATGCCTGCTTGAAGATGCCGTAATATGTTTGATGCCTGACGGTACCATGTTTGCTCGCTCTCCTGGAAAACCCGCGGCGGAAGCATGTTTGTAAGCTGCGCGAGACGAGATAACATGTCGGAAACATGTTGAGGTCATTTTGTGCTGCTAGCATGATATTCCAAAAGTTCTGAGCAGGTGATTCCACATCCCTGTCTGAGGATACTCGCAACCGCGCCGCAGCACGCTTTCGCAATCAGCGTGAATTTTTCGAACTGAATGGCAATGAGGAGTTGAACTGTACATCCCTTGGGGAGCATTATAAGGCGTACATTACGCGGCGAACATTTTTTATTTATAGGCTATCGCGCGACAACCAGCATTTTCCCGATCATTTTCCGGCTATCACGCAGAAAGCAGGCATTTCTTGGCTATTTATTGGCTATTGATCTGGTGAAATTCTCAGAGAACGCCAGTACGTCAGCACAGTAGGGGTTGAATCCCTCGTTGTCAGCAGTTGCTGCTGACAGCTAACAGCAACAGATGCTATTGATATCGAGGGGTTCAACCCCAGCAAGTGTAGGAATCATATACCGCTGTCAGCAGCAGCTACTGCTCACAGCGAAGGTTTGCACTCGATCTTTGCCCTGGGATGCAACCCCTATTGTGCCGAAGTACTGAGCAGGTGAACAGGGTTCGCGATAGAATCAGTTGCTGAGTTATCTCCAGAAGAATGCAGGTTTCACCATCACAAAAGTGAGAAAAGTGAAAAGTTGCAAGAGAAACGCACAAAAACAGCTTAGAACAGCTGGGTTTGCCCACGCCCCAACTAACGCGATTCATATGAAAGCTGATTTTTTCGTTTAGCAACCTATTCATGCTTTTGTGGAAGCGGCAACTGCCGCGCAATATCAGTAGAAAAACGAGAAATGAGATGTTTGATACAGTTACCGAGCATCTGTTTTATCATTTTTCTAATCCGCGGCGTTTGCTGCTTCGGAAAAGTATGAATACGGTGTAACAGCAAGGGGAAAGTAGGCAAAACAAACATAAATAGAAATTTAGTTAATTGTGGGCAAGGTGACCACCAGCAATGTTTTGTTCCTGAACTGTCCAACAGACCTGGTTGTTGTTGATTTTTGCTGTTTTTTTTTCTGATTTTTGCAAGTTTTTCAGAAAACAGAAAGTCCAAAACGGCCAGGAATCAGAAAACAGAAAATTCCGCACACCCCTCATTGGAATATAACAGAACTACCCAGAAAACATGCTACAATTATTGGATTTTTTCTATATAGACGGGCAACTTACGTAAGTGTGGCACGCCCAGCAAACCTGATTTTTTTTGACAATTGCTTTCTTTGTTGACTATTTGTGTATTTATTGAAAAAAGTTTTTTCTCAGCGGGAGTTCCAATGAACTTCGATGCACATGCTGAAAAAAATGAATTTTAGTGTACAAATTCTTTCAATTAGTTTGGTCATTTCCCCCCTAAAATCAATGTTTAAAATGGTAGCACTCGTGCTTGGTGTACTTCATTGCCTCTATTAATTGTACATTTGTCAATCTTTAACGTCATTCAATGTCAAGGGGAATTTCTCGCTCAATATAACACCTCGATGAAGCGGGGATTTTTTTTCCTGTTTGTCACTTATCTCAACGAATGCAATAGGTTTTCCATAACTTGCGTTTTCTCTGAATATTTTGTGCTGTAAATACTCATAACAACATTTGTATGCATATGAAATGTAGATACATTATACAAAGCCATGAAAAAGTACTTTTCGGAAAATCCCTGAGGCATTTAGGAAATTGAAAAAAAGAAAATGTGTAGATTTTTCAAAAATTTCGGCTGTCCGAAATTTTCCTTTTGGGAATTGTTGCTGTTTAAACGCGATTTTCGACCATTTCCACAATACTACAATGGAATCGCCCCGAATTTTCTTGATAAGGGCCATTTGGACTGCAATTACGGTTTGTTAGGATGGGTGGACGGTAGTTTTGTCGAAGTCTCAAATTTGGTTCGAAAATTTGTCTGTGGGTTTTATTTGGAACGCCGAACACAAATTCGAGGTTGATTAGAGTCAGAAGGTATTATGTCTGCCGTAACGTGCTTCTATGAAGATTGCTCTCTTCGTTTTTACTTGTGCTTTCAACTGATTTCTATTAAGTTTAATGCCAAATTATATTTTAGCTCAATAAAAGCTTTTCATGGTACGGGAAGGTTTTTGGCTAGATTTATCAAGAGCTATTTCAAATTTCGGTTGACTTTAATTTTCGGTTGACATCCGATCGGCATCAGAAGCATTTAAGTTTTTTTTTTTGGTGAAGTAAAATTGAGCCTCACCTATATGTATATAATACATAATTGGCCGAATTCCGGAGATTTCGAATTTTGAGGCCTTCCGAACAAGGATGAAGAAGCAAAGGAAGTAAGAAGCAGAGGCAGCTTATCAGTAAGTCGACTTACACGTGACGTAAAGTGCTGACGTGTAACTTGAATATGTTATTTTATGGCACATGTAGCTTATCTCGGGGCGGCCTGCTTCCTAGGGAGGTATACGATTCACTCTCGAGGCAGGACTGAGGTGGCAGTAGCGTCGTCGTCAATTACCCAAGTTTGAGGTATGTACCTCGGCCCTCACACCGACTGGAGGCTCCGCACAGCCGCTCGCGGTGCCGACCGAGTCGCGTGTACGCGTCAGGTAACGTGCTGTAACGGGGCAAGTTTCTCGCAATGTTGTGTATGATTAGAGCAAGTTACATGATACTTTAATCAAAAATCTGGTTAAGTTACTCGTAACATCGCTTCAAGTTACTTGTGACCTTAAAGTAAGTTGCGTGAAACAATCATGCAACTTGCGTTAACCCATCCATGACCACGCCCAATTTTGGGTGACTGCATGTTCGGACCCTATGCAATATTGCGTCACCGTATAACGTGTCCCACCGGTGGGACACGTGGTCTTGAATGAGTTAAAGTCTCAGTTAACTTGTTCAGAAATTCCTGAGCAGGTTTAAAGGGCGAGAGCTTCGCGACAGGCGGCCGAGAGCGACGCGACCACGTGCCGCAAAAGTTTACCCACGGTCTTTCGCACCCGATCTCCGGAACGGAGAGAAACATTTTTGTGCCGGCACACGATTTCCGGATCTCGGTACTTTTATTCCGCTCATTCTTGCTTCCTAATGAACGAAATATTGAATAATCAACTTTTAAAATTTTTAATTTATTCGAAAAATATTAAATAACCAACTACTCAAATTTTTTATTTAATCGAAAACTCAAAAAAAACTACCTGAAATTCTTATTTAACAATCTTCTGAGATTAGTTGTGTAATGCTCGGCAAATTCTACAAATCGCACGTCTCAATTATGATTGCTGTCTTCATTTTCACTTGTTCTTTCAGTTCAGTTATGTTAAACCATGTCAGAATCAACGTCAAGGTATGCTTTAGCTCAATATATACTTTCAATGAAACGGTAAATTTTTTGGCGTTGATTAGATGTCTCTTCAGAAAAAATATCGGCATTATCGAGAAATATTTTTATTTGCGATCAAATTCCGATCAGATTTCTTCCTGCGTTTCGTTCTGAGAACCGTATCTCATTTTTGGGCGTTTCGAGCCCAATTTCCGCAATGCGAATTAACATATTTGTTGCGGAACCCGGAACCCGATTTCCGAAATTCAATTCTTTTCACCCGTGCTTACTAGTAAACCGAATATTCGAAAATGAATTACTCAGATTTTCGAATTGATCATATACAGTAGCGGTCAAAAGGGTTGGACCACTTAGAAAAATTGGCAGTAAATAAGAACGAGATGGATTGGTAATTTGCAACTTAGCAGCAATACTCTTTTGACATAGGTCGATCTTTCTGCGGAGTAGATCAAACCTGCGATCATACATGTTTGATCTACACCAACATATCGATTTTTGGTCGTTGCCTCGGCATTTTCGACTGATTAATTCGACCACTATTACATCACGGTGAGGAGCTTTGTATACAAGTTTTAGGGTAAATTCCATGAATCTGATTATTTTCAAGTAGTTTAGACCATGGTCAGAGCAAAACGACTTCATCTGAGCCTTAAGAATGCTGTAATTCGAATGGTCTCCGCCGGCATGTCACACCGGGAAGTTGCAAGCAACCTAGGAATTTCAAAAGCGGCAGTTACCAATTTAATGCATCGCTTTGCCGTCAGGGGAACTGCGGGAAACCCCAAAGTTCATGGGAGACCAAAAAAGACGAATTCTCGTGAAGACTCCATTCTGACACGGATGAGCAAGAGCGACCCTCACCTCAACGCTGCTGAAATTCAGAAGGAACTCTCCACCTCCCATGACTTGGACGTGAGTGTATCGACAGTACAACGTCGCCTGAGAGCTGTGGGACTGAACGGACGCAGACCAGCGAAGAAACCACTGATATCTGCGAAGAACCGCATAGCTCGAATTTCGTTTGCGAAGCGCCACCTTAACTGGACTTCCGGGGAGTGGGGAAAAGTCGTCTTCTCAGACGAATCAAAGTTCATGATGTTTGGAACTGATGGACTGAGCTATGTGCGACGCCCTTCTGGCAGTAGGTACTCGCCAAAGTACCAGGTTCCTACGGTGAAACGCGGTGGCGGTGCCGTCATGATGTGGGGATGCTTTTCCGCCGCCGGCGTTGGACCCCTTCACTTCATTGAAGGCAAAATGGATGCAGGAATCTATGAGAACATTCTGCAGAGTGTTCTGCTTCCTTATGCTCGCGAGAAATTTGGTAATTCATGGGTTTTCCAGCAGGATAATGACTCAAAACACACTTCAGGTCGCGTCAAGAGCTGGTTTCAGACCAACAGAATTGATGTTCTCGAGTGGCCCTCGCAAAGTCCAGACCTGAATCCTATCGAGCACTTATGGGAGGAGATGTAACGACGTCTGAGAAGAAAAACGGCGACTTCTAAGGCCGATAAAATTGCTCATTTGAAGGAGGAGTGGCAGAAGATCTCGCCCGCTACGATTGAGAAACTTATTCAATCTATGCCAAAGCGATGTGAAGCCGTGATCAAGGCTAATTGGTACCCAACAAAGTACTAGTTGTTAGCTTGTTAATTTGCAACTTTGATGTGTTTTTTGTTGAATTAAAGTTGTTAAACTATGCGTTTTCAATTCCTATCCTTCAAAAACTTCGCGATTTATGAAGAAGGTACTTTGATAACGTAAGTGCGTGGATTTCTTTGCATTTCGACGCCTCTCGCAAAATTTCAGCTCCGTAGCTTGTTTAGTAGACGAGTTATTGAAAAAAAGTTAAGTGGTCCTACACTTTTGACCGCTACTGTATATATATATATATATAAAAGTTGTGCACGAACGAAATTTTCGAAAGATTTTTCGAAATTTTTTTCGTTCGTTTTCGTTCGTTCGAAATTTCGTCGAACGAAATTTTTTGAAATTTCGTTCGTTCGAAATTTCGTCGAACAAATTTCGAAAAAATTTCGAATTTTTCGACGAGTTTCGAAAAAATACGAAATTTCAAAAAAAATCGAAATTTCGATTTGTTTCGAATTTCGTTCGTTCGACCTCCGAAATTTCGAAAGTTTTTCGAAATTCGTTCGTTCGAGACTTTTTTGAACGAAATTTTTTCAATTTTCGTTCGTTCGAAACTTTTTCGAACGAAATTTTCGATTTTCGTTCGTTTGACATTTTTTTCGAAATTGTACAACTATGATATATATATGTATATATATATATATATATATATATATATATATATATATATATATATATATATATATATATATATATATATATATATATATATATATATATATATATATATATATGCAGAGTTTGGGGTCTGAAACTCGGGCTGTGAGTAGTACTTGTTAAATGCTTCAAAATAAACTCCATATGGACAGGATCTACGAGAAAAAGTTTTTTCTTCTACGTTTACTATTTCTAGTCCGAAGAAAAGAACCGAGGAACAAAAAAATTTTGATACCACAAAGAGTATGTAGGTCCCAAAATGTTGCAAATGTTCCAGAGATCATTCCTGTATACATAGGTGGGAGAACGATATTTTCTTTGACGTTCACCACCTCTAGGCTCTGGTCACCTCAGAAAATTTTTTGGTACCGATGAATTAGGTCCCGGAACGCTGCAAAAGTTTCGAAAATCATTTCTGTATAGATAAGAAAACGGCTTCTTCCGACCTTGACCACCTCCGGCATATTTTTGGATTTCATCCTGGTGAGCTCCGGAAACTTTCCCGGAAAGCTTGTTCTTACTCGTTGAAACTTGTATGCTTTGTTTTGTGATGTATTCCATGGCTGGCGCATGACCGCCCAGGGGCCTTCGCTTGGCACTGAGTCGTCACATGGCTGGCACTCGAGACAGTTGACGACTACTCACGTTTTAACATGCTATTGTTTGATTTCTGATTTCACTGACAAGCAGAGCCGGTATGTAAGGCGATTCAGTCGAATGAGTGTTCACTCGGCACTTTGATGCCTGTCCTGGAAGGTGACCTAAAGTCACTCTAAAGAGGCTAGCATATTTTTGGCAGCTGAGAGGCAAGTCCCCACGGCTAGAGTAGAAGGTGGGGTGGGTCCCCCACCAGGGACCGTTGCGTAGGCGATCTCCTACGCAACGACCCGCGGTGAGAGACCCACCTTGACCTACGCAACGACCTGCGGTGAGAGCCCCACCTTGACTCATCGGTCTGCCAAGAGACTGGCGGACCGCTGGCAAATGATTGCTCAACAGCGGGCTGCCAGGTAATAGCCAAGAGACTGCCAGCTGTCGGCCAATGTCTTGGCGGACCGCTGGCAGGGTTTTGGCGGACCGACGGCTAATGGCTGTCCGACACCGGGAATGGTTTCTGCTCGCCAAGCGTCCGCGAATTCCAATGTATAAGAGCAATTGCACATTGAACACAAATAGTACCTCGTAAAGGACTAGATAAGCTGCGCTGTTCCACAGATCCGGATTTCGTTCATTTTTTTCTGATTTTTTTCTGTTTTTCGCAGATTTTTCAGAAAACAGAAATCAGAAAACAGAAAGGCAAAACGGCCAGAAAACAAAAAACAGAAATTTTCGTGTACCCCTGTTTCGAACCCACGACGACTTGCCTCCATTAGAACTTAAGTCCAACCCCTTAACCACTCGGCCATCGCGCTACGAAATACCCTATCTCTCTTTCTCGCTGACATTCGGCTGTGACTGCAAGCTAGTTTTTATTTAATCGATCTTTACACATGTTTGCAGAACTACCAGCGCGAGTGGGGTTCGAACCCACGAGGACTAACGTCCATTGCAACTTAAGTCCAACGCCTTAAAGGCAGTGTTCACGATGAAAAAAGTTTTCGAATTTCCACTAGGATTGGGTAGTGAAGGGACACTCTGTAACGTTAACGTCGAAAGAACGCATGAAAACGAGCCAGGAAGAGCCCCAAAAGAGCCCGAAGTTGCAACTTCGAGCGCATTGAAAACCCCAAAAGCGCATCACACGCCCACCGACGTGAACAAATGAATGCTAGACATCGTGAGAGGAGCGATGATTTTCAATCATTAGCCCCGTTCTTCCCTTCATTCTCAGCTTCTCTCTTTACTCAGGTCAACTCGCATAGATCGGCTGCAAAAGACGGAAGTTACAAGCCTCGGACAACTCGTCCACCATGTTTCCTTAGCTCAATCTTTGAGGGACCATAACTCCGTTCCCAGAAGATCTTGTACGATTCCAAAAACATCATTGGAATCAGCATGGGACCGTCTTCAAGATAGGCGGAAAAACAGAAAAGCGATTTTCATCGTGAACACTGCCTTTAACCACTCGGCCATCGCGCTACGGGGTGCTTCTCTCTCTTTCTCGCTGACATTCGGCGGTGACTGCACGCTAGTTGTTATTTCATCAATCTTTACACACGTTTAGTTGAAGGTCTTAGTGATACAACGCCCACCATTTTTGTCGTTTCAAATTCTTCTCGGAAAATAACTCGTAACTTTTCCCCCACTATTACTCGGGCACCTACTACTGTGTTCTTACGATTACCCAGGAGGTAGTCTATAAAAAACATGGGTATAAGGGCAGTTCATGCAGCCTGGTCTGGTCAATTCCTTTATTCAGGGCCTGCTCCTTTTCATTTCTTCAGGACATCGATTTTCATTTCTACTTCGAATCTGGTTTTCTTCCTCATTTCTACAGCCGTCCCCAGACCACCGCTTCGAATATTGGAAAAATGTCTCAACCTCAGTGAACAAAATATTGGAAGCCTAGAAACCTGGAGGATCTAGAAATCGGATTAGATGAAACGTACCTATTTTGTTTATTGGTACACCGAAATATTTTTTTGCAAAACTCTTTCCACTTGCACAAAATAAAAGAGCCCTTGTTCATTTAGATTATTGTTGAGAGGTGCCTGTTGGTTCTGCATGAAATGGAAAAATTGCAGTCAGCATTGCTACGGCTAGCGGTTCGCCAGTTAGCAACTCGCAACGCGGATGGGTCCACTTCCTCTGGACTTTATAGGGATGTCTAAGCCTCTATGGACACCTCATACCGTCCGCGTCATTGTTTAGGAAGTCACATCGTGGCTACGTGGCCTATTTGATGGAGTTGCCATGCGAAAGAGGGCAGCATTCTAGACAATAAAATGCGACAGACATGCAATGAACTAGTGTTTGCTAAAAGGTTAAAAGGAAAAAACATGTCATAAAAAGTGTTCTCCTGGCTTTTCGTTTTATTTCTGCCGTAATTTTCTTCCAATTGATTATCATTCCAGGATTTCAAGAGTGCCACCCTCTATGTCCACGGCACAACCACTATGGTGAGACTCTTTGACAAGTTCGTTTTTTTAGATAAGCAGGATTTCCCTGTGAGACTCTTATACATTCTTTATAACTAATGACATGACTAGGTATATCTGCCTTACTGCATCATTTCAACAGTCTTAACGCAGGGACTCCTGCAAGGCATGCAGAAGTCCTTGCGTAGAGGGCTCTGCAGAGTTGCAGCGATCAGCGGCACGTGGCCCAGCGAGAGCTTTGAGGCGTGAGCAAATTCTGAGGCCGGAATCATACTTCCCGCGGCCAGCGACAGTGAATATCAGGCATATCTATGTTTGTTCGTTATCGATGATAAACTTTGCGTCGCGTCGACGGTCGCAAGAAGTATTATCTCGGTCTGACGCGGCGTTGGATACTACAGCGTCTCACAGTTACATTGATTACCCTGCCATCTTCGCTGTTCTATCATTACGTACACCGTCACTTAATCGCCGACGAAAGTGTGTTTATTGTGCATGTTTTCTGATCGTTTTGAGATTGCCAGCTAAAAGTTCACAAGAAATAATGTGATAGGAACAAGGAACCAAATCAGTAGTATACGTTGAATTCAAAGGATTATGGATTAACACAAAGTTTCGTCGCATCAAAAATGGTCCTCGGGCAGGGCTGTGCGTAGTTACGAACTACAAATTACGATTCACGAATTACGGGCGTTTTTGGCAGTTTTTACGATTTTCGAAATTTAGGGCCAAAATCGTTACGAATCGAAACAAATCGAGAAAATGCGGCAGAGAGAACAGTGCAAGTTCGCGGACTAGGGCGTGGATGAATTCAACCCATCTTTCACATTCCTGATAATTGATTATTCTTTCCAATTTCAATTTTTGGTGAACCTAGCCCCGCTTTCCAGCCGGGCGTAGTGAGCAGTAGGTCAGTCAGGGAAATTATAATTGTCGATAACGAGATACAGGTAAGGCCGACCGTCCCGCTTCTCACACTGACCGACTCAATTTTTTATTGGGTTCCAACTTTTCCTTTTTTTGGAAACAGGAAACAGAAAATCCAGTTCGGCAGAAAACAGAAGAAAACTCTAAGACGGGCAGAAAACAAGGACAGAAAACAGAAATTTTTCAAAAATCAATAAAGGGTGTTCAGCGTACACTATACGAGATTTTTCACAGTATTGAACTTTTTTTGTACATAATCAAGTGATAATTCCGCCTAATTTCCAAAACCCATTAGCCGTCTAAAGCAAGAAGCATAGACGCCCGGAAAGAGCAGATCATAATTGCGAAGAGATGACAAATGTTCCTCCAGCCCTCCTTTCCCCAGAAAATATAAGCTCGATTACTCGATCTCATGTATGCGCAAGAAGTACTTAGATGGAGTTGAGGCGAACTTTCCCTTCCCTGTTGTTGGTATTCTAACGTTGGATTTGGTATCACTGCTGGTTTGAGCACTGCACTACTCTTCACGCGCGTACCTAGCGGCTGAGCCGTTTTAGTATAAATGACCTGATGCGCCGCTCGTACCTCTGCGATAGTTTATCATCCGCCTCATAGCCTCACCATCAATTTCTTCGCGCTTCATCTTAACTGGATTCTGTACCATCCTGCGGTGCAAAGAGTTAAAACACGTATTTAGAGTTTGTGTGCATGGCACGGCTGGGGCCCAACTTTATCCCGCTCCACTAGAGTATGGGGGGTTCTGACCATGCCCGGGCAAATTATTACTTTTTAAATGATCGACTTTTCGAATCAGTAGGAAATCAGACCTTTTAATTGTTTGACTTTTCGCTTTATCTGAAAATTCAACTGTTCGAATGAACGACTTTTGCAAAAACGTCGAAAATCGAACTTTTTTAAATGATAGGCTTTTCGATTTACGCGGAATTTCTGAATTTCGAATAGCCGATTAAATCAATTCAACCCAAGTCGGCTTTTTTATTCAGATCATATTTCAATTACTCGCTTCGACCCAGGTAAAGTCCAGAACTCTTCCAGGGCCAGTAACAATCCGGCAATGCGGTGACTTTACAGAGGCAGCCAACCTGAGGTCGGTGGCACCTAGATGCCTCCTAAGGTTGCCACCTCGAAACGAGAATTATTCCCTAAGAGTAGCGTTGAATGCAAAGCTCTCACTAGTCGACGCATTTAAACCTGCAAAACACCAATCTACGCGACGGATGGCCAGCACAGCGCCTTAGACCACTAGGCCACAGCCGCACAAGCAATGGACACTTCCTGTTTTACTACATACACTACCTCCATGGTTCTTTGTATCCATTGCAACTTTTAACAAACTATCGATTGTAAATACGGGTTCCGCCAACATGCACATGTGTCTATCTTTCAGATACAACAATTTTTCAACCTTCGATGATGAGATTTTGAAATTTTCCGCGAAAATCATCAAGGCGACAGAATGTTAGATTTGAAAAATGATTTTGAGAACTTCTTGCTGAGTGGCCACTTACCACTGAGACCACGATACACAATACTTTGTAGTATGATTGTCGAGGAGGCAACCAAGTTTTTTTTTCCACAAGGTGAACCAAAAAGTTCAAAGGATTTTTTTAAAGTAAAGACTAATTTTTTTCCTTAGTCTGTTTAACGGATAGTCGATCAATGACTAACACACTAACTACTCAGTGACAGCCGGTAGTTGTCGCCTTCCGGGGGGATTGCTACTGGCCCAGACGCCGCGGGCTGGCGGCGCCACTACCCTCAGACGCTGCTGTCGAAAACTTTCGGGATAGGCTCACTCTACACACAGAGGGAGAGGTTGTCCCGTTTTTCCAGTTCGAAACGTCACGCTACTCAATTCAAGTGCGTAGGTTCCGAGTGGAATTGGAGCGGCAAAAGGCAAGTCAACTCCTTCCTCGGTGTGTAGAAAGTCACTATCCCAAAACACTGTGAGGTTACCTCAACGCCGCCACCGCGCGGCACATCGCTGCCTTCGCCTGTTGCGTGGGTCTGCCGCCGCCCTCAGTTACAGGTCTGCTTAAATTCGAAACTACCGCGGACCTGTTGCTAAGGCCAGCGACACGCTCCACGATGCTGTCTACCATAGGCGCTGGAGGCGTTCAGGGTTTTTGCGGCGCGACGCGAAGACACATGTCAGTGCGATGTGAAAATTCCGTCGCGCAAGACTTCAGGCGTGAACGTTGGGCGAACGCAATGCGACTATGCTTTATTGTGTATGTACGCGATTTCGCGTAAACAAGCAACGCCATTTTTTTAGTAACAGTAGCAGTAGCTTGTTTCGGGTTTGTTCACGTACATTTGGTCAAAAACCAGCAACGAGTTTTTCTTCGCGCGACGGAATTCAATTCGGAAAGAAACCCATTTCGCGCGTCATTTTGGATGTATTACGTCTCTTCACTGTGCACACCTAACGTCTGCGCGACGCGACATCACTCGCTCGATACGCAGGTTGCTTATAACGTCGCTCCTCTCCGCGAACAAACTCTGAACGCTGCGTCACTGTCATTTGCTCGACGACATTTCAGTTGCTCATGGAGGTGGCGTAGTGAGACCAACAGATCGAGCTCGATTTTCAGTGACTGACTCCACTGTAATGTTTCAACGGCTTCAACGGAAAGCTATAGGTGCCCGCAGAGTTGAAGTAGCGGCGTTGCTCGCTGCGACGAACATAACTGGGTGATGCAATATCGATTACATTCGACGACGATGGCGACCGACGCGGCGTGAAGGGCGACGAGGGGCATCGCAGAGTGTATTGACGCCGCGACGGCCCTACATCACTGCCAGCGAGAGGTAACCGACGCCGCGTCGATAATGTTTCAAAACATTTCTGTCGCCGCGTCAAGGCTGACGCCCGGCGACCAATCGCCGGTCTCTGCAACTCTGCAGACCCCTTATGATAGTGATGCATCCGAATTCAAGCTTTCGGGAATTCTAAAGGGCTCTCGACTTCGATTATCACTAGAAGTGAACGGTCGTTTTTTGTGGAATTTTTGTTATCAGCAGTTAGATTTCCCCACGACCCACCGCTCCGCTGCTCTAGTGACAGTCCAAGTCGAGAGCTCTATAAAATTACCAAAACTTAAAATGATAACTTCTAGAGCTGGACAGATCCGAGAAAGTCGTGGTTGCCTTCTGAAGGTGGTGAGAACTCATTCAACATCGATGCCGCCCTGACGCCCAGTGACTTTCGCCAAGTCTACTCGAATTTATGGATCCCGAGCATCAAGAATCGGTTCAAGCTGCTCACATTCAGGTGAACTAACCCTCCTGCTTTTACCTATCGAATGAACTTTAGAGACCTCTGGCGTCAAATTCACAGATTTCAATGACGGTAGTTGCAGGGCTCTTTGTTGAGCAACAGCTTCTTCTGTTGTCTGTTCTGCTCCTACCGCACGCCAGGCTAGAATAAAAGTCCGTATAGCACTTCGACTGACTTCTCCTCCGTATATTTCGAACTGTTACTGATCGCAGCGAAGAACTTTCAGTAGATACCTCCATCCCCCATCGCAGCCCATTTTAAGACTAGCTAAACCTGAAGCTGCTGGAAAAGAGCGCATTCTTGCTGGGTTTTCGATTTATTTAAAGCAAATGTAGTTCCTGTCGATAATTGGGTGTCATCTCTTGCTTTTTTAAGAAGTAAAAACAGAACAGATTCAGGTTAAATGCAGTGTTTGTTAGAAACGGTCTTTGAGTTTCCACTTGAAATCAAATATGCCGGGGCCCATTGCAGCAATAATAGCGAAAGAACGGCTAAAAACGAGCCATATATAGCCCTGTACAGCCCTCCAACTTAGATATGCTATGCCCGCCCCACCCACTCCCTCAATGGCCAAAAGGGAAGTGGGCGGGTGGGGTATGACGCATACCAGTACATAGAGGGCCGCATTGGGCCGTCTATGATTCGTTTTCAGCCGTTCTTTCGCCACTATATTTGCAAGGGGCCCCGGCACATTCAATCTCCGATGGAAGCTTGAGGACCACTTTAATCGTGAACACAATAAATAACCTCCTAAAGACCCTGCAGGTGAGATTGTTCAACCTCCTGAAATTGTAATACCTTAATAATATCCGATTTTTTCCGCAATGTTCGGGCATTTTTCATCCGAAGGCCCAATGCCATCGGAAGTCGATGATCAGAATTCCGCTCGTCCCTGTTATCCTCTGTAAAATTTCAAAATTCGCGTCATTCATGGCGCGTGTGGCGCGAGCGAATCTGCTGCCTCCGTCTGCCCTCCGCTCCCTTGCCGTCTCTAACCCCCGCTCCGCACTCGCGCGCGCTGGAACCATGAAAATCTCGCTTTTCTACAGCCTACAGACGGACTCCTCGGGCGCATTTTCTGGACCCGTATTTCACTTTCTTTATCCAGATCTAGATGCCATAGAAACTGCCTGCTTGCATAACTGCCCGTAGTAACTCACTCTACCATAACATATTATTGCAGGAGTGCCTCAAACCTGTATTCGGATCGACTCTTCTTCACCTCCAATGGCGGTGTTATGCATGATTTTCGTTTTATGTTAATGGTGGCATGCCTCATCAAAGACATAAATTACCCTTATGACGTCTATATCTGCTATGAGAAATTTGGTGACTACGAGAAAAACACTACTGTACGATACACTTGTAAGTTTTATTATTGTTGGGTCTTTTTTATTCATTTTTATAATATTCTCAATATATGGAAGTCTGTTTCATATGCAACAAGTTCAAGAGAATTCATGACTGTATCCGAACATGCCTATCGGTCTGGTCATAAGATCACTAACTATACATCCTGCAAGAATGTGACAGATATGGGACAATTCGGCGGGTTCGTTATTCCTGCTACTGCCGCAAATAGAATCCATAGAATTATAAAGGTATCGTTATCTGTTTTTTAGAGAATTGAAAGGATTCTTCCCAGAAACCATTGATATTGGATTCACCGTGCAGAGGCATCAACCTCGAGTGATCATAAATCTTATAGTTCCTATATACTGTAAGTTCCTCAATCATCCACCATTTTTTCATCCTCTTTGTCTTTCAATTAGGAACTCGCACTCAGCTATGGGGAGCAGAATCATAAGATCGAAAGCCATCACTACGTTTCCCCGTCAAGCAGTGTTTCTATTTCCTAATTGAACGACGCAGACCATATAAAGTGTGTCCGAATGAGAATGGCGGCCCATGCGGCCGGCGTGCTTGACAGGCGGCCGTCGCATGAGCCGCTATCGGACGACTGTTAGATTCGAACGGCGGCCATCCCCCTTCCCCCTGCTGTAGAGCTGATCGATCGGTGCAGTGTTTGCTGCCAGCCGGTGCCGGCCCCGTTCGTTGTCGATGGCTGTGGGGGACGTTTCGCATGCTTGTGCGAAAGCGGCGAACGCTACGGCCGCCTGTCAAGCACGCCGGCCGCATGGGCCGCCATTCTCATTCGGACACACTTTATGTACTTTATGCATTGCCTATATTTATTTATTAAGTACGCTACGTAAGGAATGCGCATTAAACACCAAATGGAGACTATCTACAGATACTAATAGCAGAATCCTCAACGCTGACCCAAAAGCACAACAACTTCATCCCTCCAATTCGTTTGATACTCCACAACACAGAATTTAACGGTGCTGGCGTAATAGAGGAAACAGTTTACTGCGTATATTAACCCCTTTGGGGATGCGCTACACAATCGACATCCATTCAGAATCGTAACGGCTTCTGACTTGCGCTTATACAATGACTTGAAGGGCCAGTTGATGTCCAAGTCAGGGTCCTTATCCTCACAGATAAGTCTGGTGCGACTTTACCGACCCCGGAGACATGCTTGACTGGTCCTCGGGCGCGTGTAGAGCAGTGACAAGAGGCGGAATACCAGGTTGTTCAATAAGAATTGTCAATCGATAAGAAAAACACAATGTCATGGTTCAAAATACACTTTACTATTCAGTGCAATCTCTCGGAACATTAATACACTTACTCCAACGATCCTTCATTCTGTGGATTCCATCCCTGAAATGAGGATCAGGAAGGTCTGCAAAATACGCTTCAACAGTCTTTATGGCCTCTTGATTTGATGAAAAACGCTTGCCACGCATAAATTTTTTGAGTTCTGGAAACAAATGGAAGTCGCTGGGGGCCAAATCTGGTGAATACGGTGGATTCTCCAACATTTCGAACTTTATTTCATGGATTTCAGCCATTGTCGAAATGATCTTGTGACACGGTGCATTGTCCTGATGAAAAATAATTTTTTTTCTTCTGCAAATCGGGTCTTTTTTCACGAATTTTTTTCCTTCAACTGGTAAAAGGTTGCAATAATATTCAGAATCAATTGTTTTAGCAGTTTGCAGATAATTCACAAACAAAATTTCTTTCGCATCCCAAAAAAACTGATGCCATAACCCTCATTGGCCGATTTCCGGACACGAACTCGTTTGGAAGATGAACAACCAGGTTCAAACCACTCTTTAGCCTCTTGTTTTGATTCAGGTTCATGGTGACAGACCCAAGCCTCATCCATAGTGATGAATCGAGGCACAAAATCCACTTTATCCTTTTAAAACGCTCCAAATGTTGCTGATAAAGTCGCATTCGAATGTGTTCTTGTTCCATCGTTAGCGAATGCGGCACCCATTGTGCCCACAGCTTTCTAAAACCCAAAATTTCACTTAAAATGCAGTGGGTTCAGAAATGATAGGCTCACCTTTGAAAAGCGAGGTTTTCAAAACGCTTCACAATTTGGTGATTCACACTGTTCACTATTGAATTCAGGAGTGCAAAAAACTTGTGCATACTCAATCTTATAAATACTCCACGATTTTGAACAATTTAAAGATAAATTTTTGGATCTTTCACCGTTCAGAAATGGTAGGCTCACCCTGTAAAATTTCTAATTTCTTACTTCGGAAAATTTCTCGTTACAAGTCCATTATATATTGTTGACGTGGGTACATCGTACATCGTTGTTGCTAGTATGGGACGTGGTACTGCTCTTACTACTTCTGAAGAAGCCCGAAATCGTGCTCCCGCCTCTGTTGGACTGAGTCAGCGAGGAATAGCGGCCCAAATCGGACGTTCGCAACACTGTGTTGGCCAGTTTCTTAGAGATGCGGCTTCTTATGGAAAGGCGAAGTCTACCGGACCTTGAACGGCAATGAAAACATCGTCCGCCTAGTTATGAAAGAGGCCCCGCCAATGTCTGCCAACCAGGGGTGTGCGTAAATGAAATTTCAAATTTCGTAAATCGTAAACCGTAAATCTTAAATCGTAAACGACAACTAATAACAATACCCACTAAAAATATTATTACTATGGTGAAACAAGAGAAGCTACCTACTGTCCACCGTTTCACGTACTTAGTACATACACACATATTAGGTTGCGTTCAGTATTTGACAGCTAACCACGTTCAAGAGGAATGGCACACTTTGTGTGCCATCCCTCTTGAACGTGGTTAGCTGTCAAAGTAATGAGCGACAGATAGGACATTTAGCACAGATCGTGGCGGGACCAACATCGGATCAACGGCACTGGTCGTCGTAGGAACAGTTGTCGCGTGTCCGTCGCAGCGACGTGTCGCGGAGGGCTGACATACTGCAAATGTGCCAATGCGTGTCGCTGCCACTGTCGCTGTCGCTGTGCAGCGCACTGCGACAGTGACAGATTAATGCCTAGTGCATACTTCGCCGTGGGTGCGACGGCGTCGCCGCGACAGGGAGTGCTCAACGACGAGATTGGTGATCGGCCGGTCGCCTGCAAATGGAGATGACGCAATATTGCGTCCACGACCAAATACACACTAATTTCTTGACAGCGTGTTTTTTCATCTCCTTTCATACATAGGGTCTAATCTTATATAATCCAATACAGGCTCATTTGTAGGTGATTGACACGGAGCTGTATCATTTTCGTCCTCTCCCTTTTGAACTGATTACTCAATATGTGAGGTGATTTTGTTCAATTTCAAATTTGACTAAAACTTCACCTCTGGAGACTTTTAAGGCAGTGATCATTGATGAGATACTTCTTTCGAAATTTCAAAATCATGAGGGGTGGCTGAGTGACGTTTTACACACCGCAAAGATCGCGATGTATAAACAATCATAAACCTATGGTGAATTGCATAGTGATCAGCACCAAAAAAGACTCATTCTAGGCAAGGCTGCACCCCTAAATCTAGAACATTTACCCACCGACTAAGATATAAGTATCGGCGTGATCCTATCACAACCCTTTGGAATCGCTCAACAAATCTTAGACCTGGGTTGACCGCTCAGATCAGCCCTGGCAAAAGTCCCGAGCGGAAAAATTTTAAGAGAATTTCAAAGAGTGGAATAGCGCCAGTCTCTGTGAATTTCGATGTCATTTTTCCATTTTCGTGATATTTGTTCTCAAAATAGTGTCTCTCTCTATGATTATCAATGCGAACATAATTTCGGACAAGGAATAATGAGTGCATTGCAATAAAAAATCATGAAAAATAAAATGTGAAATGATAGAAATAACGAAGAAATTCACTTCATGACAGTATTCGGGAAAATGAAAACCTCCGATTGGCCGATCGTCGTTATATAATCTACGCGAACTGCTGATTAGAACACATAACAAACGAATTCGAGGCCATTTACCAACCAAAAATTGTTGAAACAAACGTATTATTGCCTTCCAGGACGGATGTCTGGCGCTCACGTCGCGGTGTCGTAGTGCAGTGCACCACGACACGACACACCATCCAGATGGCGCTAAACAGCGCGCACATTTTGGAAAAGTGTAGACTGGCCGCGACGCAGGCATGACACCGTCGCGTATAGCAGCTCCCACTTGACTGGCCGCGCACGACGACTGTCAGTGCTAGGCGCGATCGATCACTGCGCTGGGCGCGGAGGGTTGTATCAGTTCCTACACCGCGACCCCGTCGCCGCGACGCAAGTATGCACTAAGGGGTCGTTTAAACTTGCGCCGCCGAGCGGCGCGGCGAAATGCAATGCTATGATATCGATCGTGCCGCGCCGCGTCATCAATATTACACAAATGCACGGTGCCGCGCCGCTCGGTGGCGGGAGAATAAACGACGGCTAGGCCTGAAGGAGCAGTAAGCGGTCGCTGTCTCTGTGCAGAGCGACGCGACCGCATGTCGCAAAAGTAAACCATTTGCCTATTGAGACAGTCTTACCCGCATTTCTCTGCTTTCCCTCATCACTCATTCCACAACTCCTTTCCAGATCTTGAGTAATCTGCAGGTCCGATTCAGTTGTCCGCTTATCTGCTGGGCAACAGAGGCCCAATTATACTCGTAATGCCTCTCCCAGAACGCTAGCGCCGTTGTAAGCGTTAAAACGAGCCCAAATAACCGTATTTGATTCGATTCTCAACGGACGACTTTGAGAACTCCCATTTGCTAGCGGAACCGCAACACCGATTATACAGTCGGTGAGGATCGCACTGATATTCACTACATTATGTACTCCTAGTTCCCTACTGGGCTGCGAATAACACGAAAAAACAGGCTCAAGACAACTCGTGCGCGAACTCCTAGCCGTTCAAAATCAAAATTTTTGAGGAGTCGTAACTCCGTTCGCAGTGAGCTCTGAGCGATTCTGGAGACACCATTGTGATCAGCGTGAAATTTTCTCCAAGATAGGCATATAAACGAAAAATCGATTCCAAGGTTGGACTGTGTCTTTAAACTAGCGCTGACGCCTTTTCTGAGGGTTTTTTCTTGCTGCGGACGAGAAAAAATTAACTAGAGGAAATACTTTTTAGCTCCAAACTTTTGTGGTAAAAAACGAACGCTCCTCTTGTTGAATTTCGTGGACTCTGAGTATACGTAATTCACTCAACCAGGAGCACTAATTGAAGCAATTTTTCGATTGACTAGACTGCTTCTCTCGATGTCTTGACACCAATCTAGTTATAGGAATAAGGAAAGTTGATCTTCATGAAAAACTCTAACACAAAGTGCCTCGTGAAGGCTGCTTCTAGAATGCATTGCGTCTTAGGCAGCAGCTAGTGAGACGTGCGCGGCGCGCAATGCTGGTCTGTTACCCAGCGGCTCCAACTCCGACAGTGTGATCCGCGTTATATTGATAGAATCACCTCAAAGAATGATAATGGGATCGCGCTGTAGTCACACGCCTAGGTTGGTCCCATCTCTACGCATGGGATTAGGGCAGGTCAATCGGAGATGTCTTGTGATTTGTTTCCATTGCGTGTAATTTTATTTACGAAAGATTACGATTTACGGTCCAAAACGTCTTAAATCGTAAACCGTAATTACGAGACCGAAAAACACCGTAAATCGTAAAATCGTAAATCGTAACCGTACGCACACCCCTGGGCCAGTAGCAATCCCCGATTGTGGTGGCTTTAAATAGGCAGCCAACCTGAGGTTGGTGACGCCTAGATGCCTCCTATGGTTGACACCCTGGAACGAGATTTATCTCGAAGGGTGGTGTTGAATGCAAAACTCTCCATCGTAGAAGTGTTTAAACCAACACAGCACGAGCCTAGGCGACGGATGCCCATTACAGCGCCTTAGACCACTAGGCCATATGTACACATAATAGTAGACGTTTCATGTTCTCCTACATACATTCCCTCCACAGTTCTTCGTATTCATTGCAACTTTGATCGAGCTAGCGGTCTTAAATATGGATTTCGAAAACATGCCCTAGTGCATCTTTCAGGTATAACAATTCTTCAGCATTTAATGATGGGATTCTAGAGTCTTCCACGAAAATCATCGAACCGACAGAATTTTAGGTTTAGAAAGCGATTTTGAGATTTTTTTGTTAGATGGCCATTTGTCACCGATATCACGATACGCAATACTTTGAAATTTCATTGTGGAAAACACAAGGCTGCAATTTCATGACAACTTTGTGTTTTCCTTCACAAGGTAAACCAAAGAGTTTAAAGGATTTTTTAAATTATGGACTAATTTTTCCTCAGTCTGTTTCACGCTTCTCAGTCCACATAGAAAGAAGTGAGATTGTTTCTAGAGAAGTAAAAAACAAAAACCGCACTCAGATGAACAATTATACAGAGTTTAGTAACTAGAACACGAGGATCACGTAAATTTTATGCTTTTTCTCGAGAACGAAAAAATTTCGCAGCCATCACTTTTAGATGGCTATCTTGGCGAATCTGTTTTTACTTGCAATGAGCGACTATTTAAAAAATCCAAAATTGGTCGAATATGGCCAAAACAACTTCTAGGAAGTTCAAATTTAGCTCAGAATAGTAGTAAAGCATGTGAAATCTATAAAGGAGGCGTCTTCATGGCAGCTGCGTTCAATTCAAAGTGAATCTCTCACCAAGCTTTGCCAGAAATCTTTGAATTATCAATTGAACCTTCGAACGTTTCGCCTGTCTTTCATTTCAGCAGGCAGCGGAGCTGGATGGCTGCCAGCCTGCGGGTGCAATTATTCCTTGGCCCACTAAACAGCGAGCATGGCCGCCCTGCTGTGATGGGGTGATAAGTGGACAGCGGACTGGTCGGTTCGCAAGCGCTCCACTGCCTTCTCTCGGGGCGCACTTTCCTCAAAAAGTCGCCACCATTGGACGTGCACGACCCCACGTCAGCGGTATCGACCAGAATTCTCTTCGCATCGCGCGCTATTTCTCTTCCCTCTGCGGCGGTGAACGAAGTCACCACCCGTTTCTTGCTGTCAGCTACCTCGCAAAAGAACGCTCACTGCTGCCAGGTGGCTGACAACAACGGTCATTAACTTTTGCGCCGCCTGTGCAATTCTATTCCGGCGTGTTCACATCGATAGCCAATCACTGATTGACACTGTCACCACGCAGTGACAACCGGTAGCTGCCACCTCCCGGGGGATTGCTACAGGCCCTGCTGCCAACTATGTATAAAGAAGCTCGACTGGAATTTGCAAGAAAGAACATGGCAACCAACTGGACAAAGGTAAGGCGGTCTCCCTTAAAGGCAGTGTTCACGATGAAAATAGTTTTTCTGTTTTTTCACCTATCTTGAAAACTGCCCCATGCTGATTCCAATGATGTCTCTGATATCGTACAAGACCTTCTGGGAACGGAGTTATGGTTCCTCAAAGATTGAACTAAGGGAACATGGTGGACGAGTTTTCCGAGGCTTGTACCTTCCGTCTTTTGCAGCCGATCTATGCGAGCTGACCTGAGTAAAGAGAGAAGCTGAGAATGAAAGGAAGAACGGGGCTAATGATAGGAAATCATCGCTCATCTCACGATCTCGAGCATTCATTTGTTCACCTCGGTGGGCGTCTGTTGCGCTTTTGGGGTTTGCCTTGCGCTCGAAATGGCAACTTCGGGCTCTCTTGGGGCTCTTCTTGGCTCGTTTTCATGCGTTCTTTCGAGCCCATTCGTAGTGGAAACTGAAACACATTTTTTATCGTAAACACTGCCTTTAAGGCAAGAAAACTTGAAAAATGAGCTTAAAATTGTTCAGGTTATTTTCTCCGACCAGAAAAAATTTAATCTTGATAGTTCTGATGTAGCTCGGTACTTCTGGAGGGATCTCCGCAAGGATCCGTTGATCTTTAGCAGGAGGAATTTCGGTGGCGTCTCGCTGATATGTTGGGGGAGCATTTTGCAGCGAAGGTGTTTTAGAGATGGCCTCTAAAGGCAGTGGTTACGATGAAAAACGTTATCGGAAAAAAAACTACAAAAATCGGCTTAGATCAAAAACAGCCGGAAAATTATGAAGGTAGTGCGATGAAAAACGAGCTAAAATTAGAGTTTCTAGGGCCCAAAAATGCCAGTTCGTGCAAGCGTGCACAGCGCCTCCCAAAAAGATCGCAGTCTCATGCCGAGCAGTCAAAAATCACCGACATTCAGAGGACGAAATAAATGCAAATTTACCTAATAAAAACAGCTGAACAAAGAAAGCAAGCACTTCGGTCAATGTTTTGACTAGACGAGTACATAAATATATTGAAATTCGATTTCAAGCCAGCTGATGTTCTTGATACTGGAGATGATCGATGCCGATCAGGGATGTGCGTAATTACGACTAACGGCTAACGAATTTAACGACTAACGGGCTTTTTGGGTGTTACGACTAACGACTAACGACTAACGAATTTAAAAATAATTTCGTAAGCAATCCCACAATTCGTTAGAAAATCAATAGTCATTCGCATGGCGCTCCAACCCATGGATTACATCTGGAATGGTACACAGTTCCTCGTTGGTTGTTGTAGGTAAATGTGCAAAATAACCATAGCCCTCAGTATTTATTACAGATTTCTACTGACACCACTTCGCAGTGCTGGAGCCACCACATTATGATCTCAACCGAAAGTTGCGCAAGGTTAGGCGCGGTATTTATGCGACATCGTGACGGTCGCGCTACTTTATGGTAGGCTCGCTGAAGCGGTTCCGATACTGACCGGCTCCAGCGGAGACATTCATAGGTGGTGATATGGAGCGGTGCCTGCAAGCCACAACTGCCCAACGACGGGAACTGTATCCGATGACTGGATTGGAAATGGTGCCGTCCTCCGATTTTCAGTGATAAATTCGAAATATGGGGTTTTTATTAAGTGGTGCTGGGAACTCTCAAGGGTAAAATTTTCACTTGGGTGCTCATTTCTTCGGACCTTCGACCATTACGGGAACAAGGTCGAAACGACCCGCGCACATATTCCGCGACGCTAGGAAAAGAACATTTACTGCAAAGTCGGTGCAATTCTCCGTGTTGTCACCATCGGGTAGATCTCAAATGACATCATATAGCGCAGAATGGCAAATTTTGCGCTGGAAAAAAAAGCAAAGAGTTAAAAATCTACTCGGTTTACTTTATTGTTTCTTTTCTTACCGAAAAAAAATGACAAAAATCGATAAACACACACGCTCAAGTATTAGGTTTTCGTGCATATTTCTAATTAAGTAAACTCTGGTCCCGCCGTAGTGACCTGTTGATTTCGATCAATATCAGCAGCGGAGCGGTGGGCCTCGGTGAAATATAACTAGTGATAAGGAGGTTCCGACGAAGAGGCCACCGCTCCGCGCTGTGATAATCGAAATCAACAGGTCATTACGGCGGGACCAGAGATTATATGCAGGTTCGCAGTTTGAACTAGGTTCTCCAACAAGGAATGATCGTTTTCTTTAATGGCCTAGACTGCTTTGGAAATCATATATCTCTTCATACATTTCTTTTTTTATACAAAAAGGTTTTTTTTCTGCCTAAACTGTGCTTGTTTTCAAAGCCTGGATTTTTAACGACTAACGATTAACGACTAACGACTAACGAGGGTTTTGGCCGGTTGAACGACTAACGACTAACGAATTACAAAATTTCTATTACGCACATCCCTGATGCCGATAATGTGGAGTGGGCACGTCCATTATCAAAAGACAAGAAAGTTCAGGCTTTAAATTTGTCCCGAAACGGCGGTTTTTTCGCGATTTTATCTTATAGGTCCTACTACTCCAAACCCACGGAAGGGTTTTGAGAGGAAAAGAAGACAAGCCTATTTTGTCGCAACCACTGCCTTTAAAGGCATCGTTCGCGCTGAAAACCAATTTCCATTTTTTTTTCAGGCTCTTTTTCATGAATGATCCCGGTGGACCACGCCGGTGAAGTTTCGCGCGTCAAAAACATATGGTTCTGAAGTTGGAGTGGTTCAAAATCACAATCCGCCACCAGTTTTCACCAACCATCTAGCACAAGGAACAGAAGCGCCATCACAGGCGCAGATGATTCAGCTTTTGAAATTTTTAATTCGGGAAATTCTAATATCCTTGCCCAATAAATACTTCCTTCTTTAGAATAAGTTCCAGTGAACGAAATGCAAGAGAAATTCTCTTTATTAATGAGTTTTAAGCTAAAAAACACATCCGTTTGCGGAAAAACGGACGTATTGCACCCGAAACACCGAAATTGACGGAGGGTCGGGAAGTGAATAATTCGAGACGTTTCAAAACGAGTTTTTTCGCGAAAGTTGATGGTTTTGTCGAGCCTTTCCACTCTTATTCTGTATGTGATAGAATCGCCTGCGCAAAAACATGAAAAGATGAGATACGGTTTTTTTTTGCGTGTATGATGATTTTAAGAAGGTTACTTCTACTCAGTGGTTGGAAAGATCAACAAGTGGAGCATACAAACAGAGAACCTGTAAGACTAAAATAAAAGATAAACAGATGAAAAATGAGATCCACCACGTCACTGAAGGGAAAAAGCACCTGAGCACAGTTCAGGAAATAAACTATGTATGATGCAGTGACAAAAAACTACCCAATGTTCTAATTCGTCTCAACCAGTAACCTTCAAGGAGGGTTTCGTACCCTAACTCTCACCCGTGATAGAGTTTTAAACCCTGGAGTTACAAGCTTCAGTGATTTTCCGGCGTTGGCTGGCCTCTCTTGGCAAGAACACGCAACAGAGATGTCGTCTTCGTAGGTTTTCAAAAAATGTTGCGTACTCGCAAAAAGAAATTTGATTGCCTACTTCGCCTTTTTGCCCCTTCTCTCACGAATATAAGCGTTTTGTGGGCCCCTTTCGCTATATTCCTTACCTATGGGTACCATACCGCGCAAAGGCACAGAGAGCAGATAAACCTTTCCTGGTGACAGGTCTACCGCAGCAAAAATGCCTAGCCTAGGTTGTCATCAAGAAGAAGCGGTTTTTAGAATGCGCTGGACACACAAATCTGCAAAATTATTTTTTCCCTTCTATACTCCTAGCTAGGGGCGACCGTGTAGGGCAGTGCCAAGAGGGGCCGTTGTCACGCACACGGGCGAGAGATCTATCCTCACCCAAGGCCAATCATGACTGCCATCCCTACGGGGTCGGTGAGTTGGTACCAGACCTGTGTAGGAGGATTAGAACACTGACGTGAAGATCGGCCAGTAAATGCGCCAGCTCATTACACATTCAAAAGCCTTTACGAATCCGACATCAACGCTGAGAACTTTATATTTCACCTTTTGTACTCCTAGGGTTAATCTGCAGCTCAGAAAGCAACGAACACCTGAAACAACTCTACACCACTTATTAAAGGAAAGTTCCCAAATTCTGGTGCCACCAAAGTAATGTTAGTTTTCAAGTGGCTATCATTATTATTTGGTGCTTACGATTTACCGTTTACGATTTACGGTGGTTTCACCGTAATAACGATTTACGATTTACCAACTTGGAATGCCATTTACGCACACCTTTGATATCCATCGCATCGATTACCAGGTGCCCGGGCTGGGGCCGGAACACCACAAGGCCACCCGCTTACCTCTTATCAAAACGAACCGCGACGCGGGCACCGAACTGCCGAGCTCCTCCCTGCTCGAGCATCGAGGGTACATCCTCAAGGAATCACGTCCATGATAAGTACCCTCTATAAAATGTCGAAATTCACACCATTCGACGCTCGCGCGACGCCTCGGCCTCCGTCTGCCCTACGCTCTCTCATCGTCTCTAACCTCCGCTCTGCACTAGCACGCTTACTCAGGCAATCTCTGCCCTACGCTCTCTCATCGTCTCTAACCTCCGCTCTGCACTAGCACGCTTACTCAGACAATCGCGGGGGTCGGTGGCCGGTTAAAACGCCCCTTTCCCAGTCAAACTGACCGGATCTGGCTGATCGGCGGAGGTTTCGGCATGACTCATAACTGCCGGAGTTTTCGTGGTAATGTCTCTTATGTGGCGGAGATCTCGGGTCGACGTATTGCACTGTCTGCACTGTTTTTCTCTGACACCCTCTCGTGTGGAGCGCGTAAATGGCAGCCCACAATGTATACGCTGCCCTTAAAGGCACAGTCCAACCTCAGAATCGGTTTTCTGTTTTCCTGTCTATCTTGAAAACGGACCCACGCTGATTCCAATTATGTCTCTGGAACCGTTCAAAACCTCCTGGGAACGGAGTTATGGCCCATCAAAGACTGAGCTGCGGAAGCACGGTGGACGAGTTGTCCGAGGCTTGTAACTTCCGCCATTCGCAACCGCTATATGCGAGCTGACCTGAATGAAGAGAGAGGCTGAGAATGAAAGGAAGAACGGGGCTTTTGATCGGTAAGCATCGCTCGTCGCGCCACTGTTGAGCTCGAAAGGTCGTAAAAGGGGCGTGCCAAAGTGGCTTCCCGAGGTGGGCGCCCCAGGGTGGCTTCCTCCTATATCTCGCTTATTCGGAGGAATGGAGAGCTCGCACTTGGCAAGTGGTATACGGGGTGGGTCTACTTCACAATTTTGTGGAATTCTCAGATTTCGTTCCTGAGCTTGGACTGTGCCTTTAAAGGCACAGGACACCCAAAAAAAATAATTTTCAGATTTTGTGCTTATCTTGGAGAGAGTCACACGCTGATCACAGTGGTATCTCTGAAATCGTCCAAGACCCCTATCGAACAGCTATGGCTCTTCAAAAATGCCAGATTTTGAGGGGGAAAAATTTTTGGACGAGTTGTCTCAGGCCTGTATTTCTCTTCATTCGCAATCGTTGCGCGAGCGCGAGCCAGGATAAGGAGACAGTCAGGTAATATACTGAAGAACGACGACTTGTTGGATTTCATCCATCCATCGAGCCGCTATCGAGTTCGAAAATCTGTTAGGGGGTCGGGCCTGTGGTGGTCGCTTATATCTCGCTTATTTGGAGGAAATGAGATCTGGCATTTGGCATGTGTTATACAGGAGGGGTCTTCTACACAATTACATTAAAATCTCAAAATCCATATCTGAGGGTGCACTGTGCCTTTAAAGGCACAGTACACTCTCAGATATGAACTTTGTGATTTTCATTTGTTTGTGTAGTACACCCCTTCTCTATAACACTTGCCAAGTGCGAGATCTCGATTCCTCCAAATAAGCGAGATATAAGCGACCACCACAGGCCCGACCCCCTTCACTCACCACCACAGGCCCGCCCTCCTTCCTGTTTTTCGACCGCGACATCGGTTGGATGGATGGATAAATTTCAACCGAATCTACATTCTTGAGTTCATTACCGGCCCTCCTCATAATCCTGGCTCGCTCTCGTGCAACGATTGCGAATGAAAGGAAATGAACTCCTAGGACAACTCGTCCACCAATTTTTCGCCCTCAAATAACAGGCTTTTTCGAGGAGCCATAACTTCTTTCGTAGGGGGTCTTAAACGATTTCAAGGATACCACTGTGATCAGCGTGTGACCGTCTCCAATACAAGCATGAAAACTGAAAAACAAATTTCTGGGTGTACTGTGCCTTTAAAGGTGACGTGTTTGTGCTTGTCGTTGTTGGTATTGTTCGAGATATCGACGCTCTGGCGGGCGTCGGTGGGAGGTTGATTCGCCAATGCTGCCTCTCGACCTGTCACCGACGCCCGCGACTGCAGGAGTGGTAGGTGGTGGTCGGTGGTCGGTGATAAGGCAAAACTTTCGGTGTAAACACGTGGGTGTGACGTCACTTTGAGTGGTCGATAGGAGGTGATTAGGCAGAGCTCTCGGTGTGAAAGGGTCAACTGTGACGTGGCATTGTAGGGTCGGTGGAAGGTTGACACGCGGAGTTTTCGGCATGAATGGGGGAGTTTTCGAGCCTTGTCCGCCCCTTTTTTCGTTCCGAGCGGCAGCACGCTACCTGTTCAACTCCTTTCAACCGGCCATCGGCCCTCGCGAGTGTGTGAGTAGGATCCAAGTGAATTTCGCTGTTTTATAGCCTGTAAACAAATATGTGTGTATAAATGTCCATATAACGCTGCCCATTACCTTTCGCTGAACTCGTTTTAGACTCCAACTGCGCGTTAAATTTTTTCAGAGGTGGTCTGAAAAGTGTCCATACGAACACGTTTTCAGCTGGCCAGAATGCATGGCACGCTTTGAAGGGCAGGTGCACTCATTGTCAAAGCAGAATACAAAGACCTCTTGAAGAATCGTATGCATTTCGTGACGCCTTACAACGTCATGTATCAATGTGTTGCACGGATAGGATTATGAAGTCATATTGCAGCCTGGCGAACTACCCTGCCGCAGTTGGCTACCATAATTGACGTCTGTCGATGGCTGATTGCTTCTGCACTCTAACATAATTCGACCAAGTTCACCATTTAATGCACTTGGTCAGAGGTGCACGTTACATTGTACCCGTATTAAGCCTTATTTATTCAATACGCCTGGAGCGTTTTTTTTTATCAAAGGGCGACTACGATTATGATATTCTACGCAATTGTCTGCAAGTGCAACGTCGAAGGTTGCTCTTGCCTCGAGAATCACATTTGCCCTTGCAAAAGGTTGGCTCCTGTCTGGATATAAAAACCGTGGTCATATTCGATCTCCACCTAGGGCAGACAAACGCATCCATCTCCATCTGTTTTGGGTCGATCCCTTGTCTCTGATGTATCGCAATAAGATCCGTAACAATGTCCAAGAAAATTACCTTCGAAGGAACCGTGGACAATAATGCTCAGAATCATTTTTGTCGCCGCAGCAAGGTAGTCGGTCGGCGACCACTCACCGGTCGCTGCATCTCCGCAGACCACTTTAGGCCAATGGAATACTCGCGTTACAAAGTCTGTGGCTACCCTCAGCGAAAGGGTCTGCTACTGGTGAAATTTGATATTGGACCAATCGCGAATCTGTCGCTGAGGGCAGCGACAGGCTCTGCAACGTGAGTATGGTTCAGTAGGCCTGAGGCTGAGCTCAGACATACACCTTGCGACAAGCGACTCGACGCAATGCTTACTATCAATTTCGATAGAATATCGAAATGCCTGATGTGCACTGTCGCTGGCCGCGTAAAGTGTGATGCCTTAAAGGCACAGTCCAACCTCAGTATCGATTTTCTGGTTTTCTGCCTATCTTGAGAACGGTCCCACGCTGATTCCAATGTTATCTCTGAAATTGTTTAAGACCCCTTAGAAACGGAGTTATGGCCCCTCAAAAATTGAGCTGCGGAATCATGGTGGACGAGTATTCCGAGGCTTGTTACATCCGTCATTTGCAACCTATGTATGCGAGTCGATCAGAATTAAGAGAGAGACTGAGAATGAACGGAACAACGGGTCTATTGATCAGAAATCATCTCTCATCTCACCACTATTGAGCTCGAAAGATCGTAAAAGGGGCGTGCCAAAGTGGCTTCCGGGGGTGGGCGCCCCAGGGTGGCTTCCTCCTATATCTCGCTTATTTAGAGAAATTGAGAGCTCGCACTTGGCAGGTGTTACATACGTTGGGTCTACTTCACAACTGTATGGAAATCTCAGATTTCGTCCCTGAGCTTGGAAAGTGCCTTTAAGGTGTGTCCGAATGAGAATGGCGGCTCATGCGGTCGGCGTGCTTGGCAGGCTGCCGTCGCGTTCGCCGCTCTCGGACGAGCATGCAAAACGTCCCCACCGCCATCAACTACGAACGGGGCCGGCAACGGCTGGCAGCAAGCACTGCTCCGATCTAACAGCTCTGCAGAAGGGGGGAGAGGGGATGGCCGTCGTTGGAATCCAACACTCGTCCGAGAGCGGCACATGCGACGGCCGCCTGCCAAGCACGCCGGCCGCGTGGGCCGCCATTCTCATTCGGGAACTATTTACCTGCCGAGAGCTTCTCTGCGTTGTAGGTAATACGCTTTCGTTCCTCTTACATACTCAGACATTCTGGCGTTTCTAACAATGTCTGAGTAACGCGCACTGAACCGTCCCATTTCGACCTGTGCTATGTAAACCAGGGCTGTGCGGAACTGTTCCGCTTCCGATTCCGTTTCCGTATTTCCAGTGTTTTTTGAGCTGTTCCGTTCCGTTTCCGTTTCCGGGTTTTTGGGCCCGGAAACGGAAGAAAATAGTACTACAAGGGGAAAGGTCACGCCTCCCCAGCGCACAAAGCCGCGATACCTCTGCGATGATCACAGCGTGAGTCTAATCCTGATCGCTTGGATGGGTGTCCCGCTCCTTCCAACCGTCACACGGTATACGCCTTCCCCCTCCATCAACGCGCAGAACGATTCCAACGTGGGGTTGACGTTAGCGGCTACAGAAGGCATACTTTAGGTACTGTTGCGCGGGTGAGTAAGTTGTGTTATCTTGCAGTTGAACCGTGGTTATTAGTCTCATCTCAGTTGGAAACCATCTTTACAACTCTTTATCACAATTTTTTCGAAGCGCTGAACTGTTGGCTAGCCATTACCCTTCCATGCATCAGTATCATATTTGTTACAATCGAGTCCTCCGATTGAGGGACCAGAGAGATAGAAATTTTCCTCTTCGTGCCTCTAGCTACTCACGCACTTGCGGGGCTTAACTTCAGCGCCATAGAAATTGCACGCCATAGCCCCCAACTCCTCGTTTTCAGCAGCACGTGCTGCCAACGCATGCTGGGTTTCGGCCACTTCTCATCGGCAGTGCTGCCTACGACAGGGTCAACTCGATGTCGGCCCGGAGTGCGACCCCTCATTACATGTGTTGCTAGCAGCAGCACATCATATAAATGAAGAGAGTCTTTAAGCCACCACCTCTTCCTATCGGAGCTAGAGTTGCGATCCTTGTAATGGCTCGCAGCACGGACTCCAACCTCGCCAAGGTACGCAACAAAGGCATCATCCTCGCCTCGGTCCACTATAAGAAATCTTTCCTTGTAATGCGCAGTAAGGACAACTCTTCAAGCTTCCAAAATTGATATCCGGAAAATTGATTACTTGAGATCACCTTCGGGGTCCGGCCTCAAACGGACAACTGCTCTCTCAACAATGGTGGGTGCCATATGTATGTACCCGCAGCCGTCGTAGAACACCGACTGGAAAAATCAGTCGAAGGTAGAAACTCGACATCAGAAAGACCAGCAGCACTCTAGAAGAGGAGTTGCTCGAGCAGACATATTTTCGGCTCACTAGGAGAGCCTGCAGCAGCAGCAGCACGTCTTCCTTTCATGCTTCAAATCTATTTGTACTCGACTTGCTTGCCCTTTTAGACCGTCGCCCCACTTGTGCTTGAGGGAATAGATCGAGATCACAAGCTACAGAAGTACATCTGCATGCCATGAGCAGCGACGAAACCTACCATTTAATTATACTACAATTTTTAGTTCACTTCCGTTTCCGTTTCCGGATTTACGTTTCCGGCGATTTTCAGCCATTTTTCTTCCGTTTCCGTTTCCGAAAATCTTGAAAATGATTTCCGCACAGCCCTGGTGTAAACGGTAGAGATCCCTCACGGCTATTCCGGTCTGCGTTCACCGCCTGCCAAACCGCATATTTCGCCGTTTGGCCGGCCATGACGTCACTGCTGCGGAAAGGCTCGGTGTTGAACATGTATGATCTGCCAAATCACGTTATCGATCACTCCGCAACTGATCAGGCGCATATCAGCAGCACAGCACGTATATAACAGGGGTGTGCGTAATTACGCTTTACAATTTACGATTTTACGATTTACGGTGTTTTTGGGTCTCGTAATTACGATTACGATTTACGACATTTTGGACCGTAAATCGTAATTTTTCGTAAATAAAAATGCATGCAATGGGAGTAAATCATAAGGCATCTCCAATTGACCTGCTCTAATCCCACTTTGAGTAGACTTCTGTTATTGGTCAGAAGATCGCAACAGAGGCGTGTGACTACAGCACGATCCCATTCTCATTTTTTGACGTGATTCTATCATTATAAAGCGGAACACACGGTCGGAGTTGGAGGCGCCGAATAACAGATACGCGTTGAGCGCCGCGCACGTGTCTTTAGCTGCCGCCTGCGACGCAATGCAATCTAAAAGCACTCTTCGCGAAGAACATCGCTTTCGCGTTTTTTCATGGAAATCAACTGTCTTGAATTCGGTAACTAGATTAGCGTCAAAACATCGAGCGAGGTAGTCTGATCGATCTAAAATTTGCTTCGAATAGTGCCCCTGGCCGGCCTTTTAGGAGATAACGCCTACTCAAAGTCCACAAACATCAGAGGAGCGTTCGTATTTCACCCCAAAAGTTTGAAGCTCAAAATCGTCTTCTCGAGTTGAGTTCTCTTTGTCTGCAGCGAACGGACCCTCAGAGAAGGCGCGAGCGCTATTTTACACGCCCATCTTCGCCCTTTTTCTGAAACCTTTATCTTTATATCTCCAAATGGGAGGGTTTGATGGGGCGCCTTGGCTATATTTCCTATCTATGGGGGCTAAACTACACAAAGCGACAAAAACTAGAAAGCGTTTTTGCGTTTACGTTGCCTTTAACAATCTACAGTATTGTCACCATAAAGCTGCGATTCTGCAAGTGATTTAGTGGATATAAGAAAAATAACTTGGGCTGGGTGACCGATACTAAGCGCTAGATAAAATAGAGTTTTTACAAATAGGACTGATACTTTGCGATCCCTATTGAAGGTTGGCACAAACTCGGTGCCATGTTTCTAACATACGTGCACCGAGCTTGAGCCAACCTTCAGTAGTGAACTCGAAGCATATATCAGTGCGATTCTTACCGACTGTATAATCGGTGTTGCGGTTTCGATGGCAAATGGGAGGAGTTCTGAAATTCGGCCGCTGAGAATTTCTCGAATACGGTCATTTTGGTTCGTTTTACGCTTATAACGGCGTTAGCGTTTAGCGAGAAGCATTACGAGTATAATCGTGTCCCTGTTGCCCAGCAGATACGCGGACAGCTGAATCGGACGGGCGGATTTCTCAAGATCTGGGAACAAGTTTTTGAATGAGTGATAAGGAAAAGCAGATAAATGCAGGTAAGGCGAAGCCATTAGGGGTATGGTAGAAACGATCGCATCGCTCTGGACAACGATAGCGAGCGCCTGTCGCGAAGCTCCGCTCTTTGAACCTGTCGCATTCGCAGGGCGCTGGACAGCGACAGCGACAGGCTTCGGTATATTTGCAGTATGCAGCCCTCCGCGACATGTCGCTGCGGCTCACGCGCGATAACTGTTCCTACGACAACCGCTGCCGCTGCTCTTATGCCGGTTCCGCCGCGATTCGTGCTAGATTTCATGCCTGTCGCTGACGACAACGACAAAGTGTACCATGCCTCTTGAACGTAGTTAGCCGTCAAATCCTGAAGTAACCTACTATGTACTTAGTACGTGAAACGGTGGACAGTAAGTATATAGTTTCTCTTGTTTCACCATTGTAATAATATTTTTAGTGGTTATAGTTATTATTTGCTGTTTACGATTTACGATTTACGGTTTACGATTTACGGTGGTTTCGTCGTGATTACGTTTTACGATTTACGAAATTTGAAATTTCATTTACGCACACCCCTGGTATATAAGGTGCCTCGTCCTAGAGAGCCTGGAAAGAGACTACGAGTCACTCTCTCGACGATTTTTGAGTGCTGAGGGTGTGTCCCCCACGGTCCTCAGCGAGGGAAGCTCCCTCGCTGTTGACCGCTGCGAGGATGACGTCCCTGTCGCGGACCGCGGTGGGGGTGACCGCCTCCTGCAGGGCGTGAAATGGACTGCGTCCTTGTTGGGGGAGACCCGTTCCTGTTCGAAATGTTGGGACACCGCCCTTAGCGCTACGTGCTTCTATAATAGGACGACGACCTCCTCTGCCGTGCCAAATCTAAGGATGTAGTTATACACCGCCAGGACGCTGCGGAAATAGCAAGACAACTACCATTTATGTGCTCCTCAACAGTGCTGAGGCATGCCGAAAGAAACAGGAAAAAACCTAAACGGGCAGCAGCGACTGTTTATCCATACGTGTTCCATCTCAATGCTTTGCCAGTGGGAATGCTCTACGAGTTTCAACAAATTTCCACTTGCCAACTTCCTGCGTATTCAGTTCTAAAAACTATGTGGATAAACGGTTGCTGCTGCCTGTTTAGGAGGCCCCAAGGAACAGTTGTCCCACAAAAACGCGCCGGAAATCCGCATCGAGCAGTTTTACACGCCGTGGCACTGTATACTGTATCCTGGCGGGACCTACCCTGTTGGACATTTGCCAATTTCCATCAGCTGATTATTTTTCGGATCTAAATTTGTTTAAATATAACCAAAACGACATAATAAGCTCTGCTATGACAAGAGCAATACATTTCTAGTGACCTTCTGCAGTACACATATGATAGAGGCGTGAAATATAGAAAAAATACAATTAAAACGCCCGGAAATTTTTAGTCTGCAATGTTGCGTCAATGGCGTCAAAGACGCAATATTGCAGACGAGTCCCTGAACCGCGCAGCAAGCGGCGGCAATGTCATTGTGGGACGTTTTCATTCCGCTGGTGTATAACTAGGGCTTAATACGTATGAGAGTGTTGGGGCAGGAGAAGTCCTGTTGGTGTATTCAGCAAGGAATAGTCAAAAGACTACCCGAAACTCAATCTAAAAACCATGGCAACGCTGATTTCGCTTCAACAAAGTAGATTCCCTCTCTCAACTGCGAGTTTATCGGATTGATTGATTCTTTGTTTTTAATCGGAATCACGAAAGAGAATGATTATAAATGAATGGCATCCCTTATATGAGATTTCTGAAACCGGAAAAAATATGGCTCGTGGGTTCAGAACGAATCGCGGGAAAACCGCTTTGAAAGTGGTCCATAAATTTATTGCAAAACTGATTTTTCTTCAAATATGCCAGTTCACTTTCCTCCCTGCGAGTTCACCAGAAAAATTTTTAACTTTTTTTTCAAATTCGTTGTATTCCGAGATACTCTATGTACATGGCCTTGGCTCAGAACTGTCAAAAAACCACCTGAGAATCACGACCCAAAGATGTCGTGACGTCAAAGACGCAATATTGCAGACGAGTCCCTGATCCGCGCAGCAAGCGGCGAGAACGTCGTCGCTGGACGTTTTCATTCCGCTGATGTATAACTAGGGCCTCAGAAAATTCTCACATTTTTGCGGTCGAGTCACGCCCAAATCATATATGCTAGTGACTAACAATTTTTACGCACAAAGCAATTGTTTAAAGCGTTGAGCGCATCTGTGAAAACAAATTTTAATGTTAGTATGTATACATATCTTGGGCCTCTATAGTAAAACCCACGCCGAGCTGTTGGTTCCAAGAAAATAAGTTTTTCGAGCCTTAAGAAACTGCGAGGGGGCATTTTGTAGTATTTTAAGTAATGCCATTTGAGAGGAAAAAGCTGCTTCATTTACCAACTCTAAAATCGAGAAATGGACAACAAATTGGCTTTCAGCCCCCCCCCCCCGAATAATCCCCGCATGGGAATTCTGAGTCAAATCTGAGACAGAGCAAACCACCGTATACGAACCGTAATCTACCGCAAGCTGAGAAAAATCGCTAAACGAACCTCAGATTTGTATTGAGCACTCCTAATAACTCTCAGAAAAACAATTTGAACCACATCTCAGGTATCGCAACACTCCGCATATGTATCGTTTTTTTCATCCCGCTGGTGTATAGCTAGGGCCTAACAGAGCATATTCGAAACCTACCAAGGGCAGTGAATAACCGGAGCGTGACTTCCTCTGCGCGTCTGTCTTTGAAAATGCTCTACCGTGCTGGTGCGCCGCCAGAATCACATTTTCAAAAAACTTCCACTCTTTTAAATGATGCCAATAGAGTTGTGTGATAGTCGTGAGACAAGTGGGTTACAAGATTTGCTAATGGGAGCCCAACTACTTTCTAATTTCTATTTCTCTCCTGGTTGGATTGAGGCCCATTATTGCATGGCACAAATGAAAACATCTTTTAATCAGCTCGGCCGCTCCAAAACAAGTATACTTTGCTAGAGCTATTTTTCAACTTACAAGGGAACTACTATGAGTCATACCAACCATTCCAAATGAAATGAACTTTTCTAGAACCATTTTCGGACGTCAAGTCCGAATATGCCCATTGCAGCTGCTTAGGCTCACTCTGAAAGAACTTATGAGTGTTTTCAAAGCTTCGATGCAATGTAAGGGAACATACCCCCATGGAATTTTTTGGGTGTTATTTTTAATTCCAGATTTTGCTATAAACATGTATGTAGGGGCAACCTGGGGTGCTGGGGTTCGCTTGTTGAAATCTCAAGATTTACTGGAGGTTACGGTATTTGGAATGCTATTTAGGAGGCGAAACCGACCTTTAAAATTTGAACATCGATAAATGGACATCGATTTCGTATTCAGCACCCCAAATAACCCCCACATAGAACTTCGAGACATATCTGGGACTTTGACCAAACTACCGCGCATACCCAACGTGATCTACCGTAAGCTGTCAACAATCGGAAAACTGATATCAGATTCGTGCTGAGCACTACAAATAACCCCCAGAAGAGCGATTTGAGCCACATCTGTCGTCACGTTCCGGAAATCGTCAAAAATCGATTACGCCGTCAAACTTATCTGGCGGTGGGGAAGCTTTGAACCTATTTAGTCGAAAACTTCAAAAAACGACAAATAAACCTCAGATTCGTGATCAGCACCTCAGGTGACCCCCCAAGCCGAACTTTAAGTCGAATCTGGAATATTTTTCTTCTTTTTCTGTACCCGGTAATTGATATTATTGAACGCTCAACCGAAACTCCGTACAAGTCCAAAACGCTATCAGTTCGCAGAAGATTCGGAAGATGTGCTTGCACCCAAACTTTTCCTAGGGAGATTCTTTTGGCGCTGAACACGATTGTAAGGTCCGTTTCTGGATTTTAATAAAATTAATACGCTTTTTGAAGGGTACAATAGGTACGAAAATCATAGGAGAAACGTCTATAACCTTTTTCAGGGTGATTCTAGGCAGCTGCAAAGGGCATATTCAAACTCTACGTCGAAAAATGAAATGGCTAGTTTGGCTAATAGAAGTTTCCTTCAAAGAATCCTAATATACCCACCGCAGCTGCCTATAGTCATCCTGAAAGAATTAATGGGCATTTTATTAAAAGTTTTCGGCAGGATCTCCCCTACTTCGGAGGCAAATTTAGTTTGTTCCTTCGCGTGCTTGTATGTATGGAGCGAGGGGGAAGACAACGAGAAACTGTGAGAGAGAAGGCAACGCAGCACAAGCGCGCACAAGCACACGATCAACGGCAGTAAACCTAACTTCGAACTAGAAAATAAAGGTACCCATCAGGCAACTATTGGGCTGTTACGAGAAATTTTCTTGGATTTCGCTCAAAACTTGCGTTTAGAGTAATTCAGGGTGCTAAACAAGAGTCTTGGATTCGTTTGTCGGTATTCCTAAGCCCACTGTAGATTACGGTGGATTAGAGGTTACTTGGCTAGCTAAACAACCTCAATACTAAATCACGAAAATCGACAAATTTACGTCAAACTCGCGTTCACAACCCTAAATAATCCCTACAGAGAAGTCTTGAGACGATTCTGCTACCTGAACTGAACTACCGCAAACACACCGCAAGTTACCGTAGCCTATCGAAAATTGATGAACGGACCTTAGACTCCTTGTTACCCCCAGTTAAAATTTTTAGGCCAAATCTATCGTTGCATTCTAGAAATTAATACAACTCGCGTTTTTACCTTAAAATTGTCCGCCGATGAGAAGCCTTCAACCGTGATAAGCACCTTAAATAAGCCATACGGAAAAGTTTTGAAACAGATCTGAAATGTTTTTCTCAGATGCTCCCAGAACCACTTGAATGATATGAGGAAATCCTCAATCAACATTGGAACATAAGGGATAAAAGCCTATAATTTTGTTCAAAGCTATCCTAAGCAGCTTCGATGAACATATTCGGACTCTACGTACGGAAATAGTTCTAGAAATGTACATGTCGTTTGGAATGGCAAGGATGGCTAGTAGCAGCTTGATTGTGAGCACACAGTAAATAATGCTACTCCTTTCTTACTCCAAAACGCATGATGTTGAGTCTTCGAAAGTCACATGAAAACAGCTCCTCCATATGTTCAGCTTTGAGCTGCGAAGGAGCAAGGGCGCCTACATAAGGAAAGAAATTTGATGGCTGTAATGCATAGGTGCCTAGTGAGCGGGAGTTTATTGGTACGATCACTCAGAAAAATCAAAACAAGTTACTTGTAATATAAATGTAACTTACTTGAATTTCTCAAGTAATTTACATTTATATTGCATGTAACATACATTTATATTACATGTAACATACATTTATGGTTAGATCCGCGGCCTGTGTCCTCAAGAAAAAACGTGTAAATTCAAACCGCGGCTGGCGTGGTGGTTTAAATCTCAATCTCCGACAATCGAACCGCCGCGCCGGCCGCGGTTTGAATTTAAACGTTTTTTGTTGAGGACACAGGCCACGGACCTAACTATATATTACATGTAACATACAATTATATTACATGTAACTTATTTATATTACATGTAAGTTACATTTAAATTTTCACTATGGGTGGCCATCACGTGGGGCAGAAGGCGCGTCCCAGACCACACACGACGCAAAAAAATGATGTGCAGAGACTTCCTTGCTGGTGTGGGGTCAAGCACCTCAAACTTGGGTTATTAAATCAACAGCAACACCAGTCGTAAGGCTGACCCCGCCAGTGCGTCGTACATCAGCCTTGGAAATATCTTCTTGGCCGATTTAAGTTACTTACGACTTATTTTGTGCCATTTAAGTTACATCTAACATATCGGAGGCGCACTGCACCAGTATCCTCTCAGAAATTTAAAACAAGTTACTTGTAACATGTCTAAGCAGATGTAAGTTACTTGCGACTTATCTCAAGTCACTTAAGTTACATGTGACATATCGGAGGCGCAGCGCACGCACTATCCCGCCGATATGTTACATGTAAGTTAAATGAACTGAGATAAGTCGCAAGTAACTTGCATCGGCTTAGATATGTTACAAGTAACTTGTTTTCGTTTTTCTGAGCACATCTCCTCTTGTAATAGTTGATTGTAATCAAGAGCAAGAATCACCCCGCAACAAGCAAGGGAATGAGACATGTCAGTTCTTTGAATTCTAAATAAATTATTCAGGTATAACTTTCATGGACGGTTTCATCTACGTGTTTGGCTATGGCATGCAAAGGGCATATCTGCTTCCGGTTTACGCCACATACTTCTCGGATATCTCATCGATTTACACAATCGCTCGCCTACCTCATATTGGTGCGTTATGAGATCTTTTTTTCTCGATTAAATGAACTCTTATTCGCTCCACACGTTCAGCCTTCAGGCGAGATATAAAGTTGGACTTGTTTTTGAAGCAGTTCGCGTGGAAAGCGTAAGCTGCCTTATCCAGAAGATTAGTAAATCTAGCGCACGATTAGAGAGGTAACAATGCCCAGGACCACCCAACTAAGCGTAGTGGTCTCCCCGAGATGACTGAACAATCTGCTCTTTCCAGCCGATCCATAAGCATCATGCAAATCGGGTGTAAAAATTCATCCATTGTGGCCAGATCGAGTACGCCTGAGCCATACCTGGCTGTTCTGGTCGATACGCATGTGTACGCTACTCACTGCGGTTGGGTAGTCTCCCCGATGTGGCCAGCTTCCGCTCGTCTAGTCCGGCCTGATCCAGCTGTTGCCGTTCCGGTCGATACGTATGCAACGTGGATGAGGAAAATTCCTCTGTTGTGGCCGGCCTGAGCTATCCGCAGCAAGCTCTAGTATGCCGTTATATGGATTATCAACGCTTTGTTGTGAAGATCTATGAGATCGAATGCCTCAAATTCCGTCAGAAGAAGTCAGCTCTTCGTCAGTGATCTGGCACATTGTGCTGTCAGCCATCATGTAAGTAACTTATCAACAATTGATAAAGTTCAAATGAGGGAAGTTGATTGAAGGCAGGGTTCTCGATAAAATCGGTTGTTGTGCTATCCCCATGGAATAGTAGATCTGGCCATCACAAGAGGGAAAATAAGTAAAAAATTGGAGAAGAAGCGCTCAGGAGCAAGTTATGGCTTGGTGTCCTCCCGCCCCCAATTATCGAGATTTGGCTAAAAGCCTGCCAACTTTTATTTTGCTTACAAAGTGATTTCTGAACATTTCTGGAGACTACTGATTACTTTAACAGCAAAAAAAATGTCGAATAAGCAGGCATTAATGAAAATCGCGTTAATTAGTGGGCCGGCTGTGACCGGTAATTAGCCGTTATGCTTTGTTTTTGAGCGTTTTTCCGGCGAATTTCCGGGTTTTTTCACTTATTTTTCCTTTTGTGAAGGCCAAATCCACATTCTTATGAAGAGAGTTCAAAAGTTGTTTTTATCGCGAACCCTGCCTTTGAGTATATTGTACGATTACGTGAAGAGTAAAGTGTGCCCGAATGAGAATGGCGGCTCACGCGGCCGGCGTGCTTGGCAGGCGGCCGTCGCATGCGCCGCCCTCGGACGAGTGTTGGGTTTCGACGGCGGCCGTCACCTCTCCCCCCCCCCCCGTCTACAGAGATTGATCGGCGCAGTGCTTTCTGCCAGCCGGTGCCGGCCCCGTTCGTAGTCAATGGCGGTGGGGACTTTTTTCGCATGCTCGTCCGAGAGCGGCGAATGCGACGGCGCCAAGCACGCCGGCCGCTTGGGCCGCCATTCTCATTCGGACGCACCTTATCTTTTCTGATACACACATCGGTTACCCTGTCCTTCCCCACAAATCACATGAAAGAAAGATGAACCTCGTTTGATCGAGAGATCATGGGGCAACAAAATGATTCCTGACAATCGACTCCTCCTTTCTCGAGAGCCGTTGGAGGAATGTTGGGATGGAAACAACAGTTTTCGATGATTTTTAGCCGTTTTTTCAACGTTGCTGTTATATAGGGTGCAAGAGCTTTCATCATAAATGGAAATCTCGGAAACGGAATCCATCGTGAACGATGCCTTTAATCGATAATGCGAACGCAAGTGCAATGGGGGAACACGGTCTCACTGCATTATCGAGTGGGAAACAGCCGACCACTAGGGACGGCTGAAGGGGTCTGCAGAGTTGCACCGACCGGCGACTGGTCGCCGAGCGTCAGCCTTGACGCGGCGTCAAAAATTTTTCCAAACATTATCGTCGCCGCGTCGGTTGTATCTCGCTGGCAGTGATAAAGGGCCGTCGCGACGTCATTACACTCTGCGCTGCCCCTTCGTCGCCCTCCATGCCGCGTCGGTCGCCATCGTCGCCGAATGTAATCGATATTACATCAACCAGTGCTGTTCGTCGCTGCGAGCAACGCCGCGACTTCAACTCTGCAGACCCCTTAAGAACAACTCACGACTACTAGAGACGGCTCAGGACGGCACAGGGCGGCCTTCACCCGACTATGACGGTGGTCGTTGAGAAGGCCAGAAGAGTGATCCAATGGTAGGCGGGCCAGGAAAAATGTTGTTGGAAAGGGTGGCAAACGTCTTCAGCCCTCTCAAGCGATTATTAATTGTCATCACCGCAAAATTCTCACGGTAAACAAAAGCGATGATAAAGGGAAGGGCATACAAGATTTGGAGAGCAGTGTTTCTTTATTCACACACCGTTTTTCTCCAGAGGTAAGCGGCTGCAGCTCTGAACATACTATGGAGTAGGGTTGAAGATTTAGAAGAATGGGTTCTAGAGATTTACTTCAGATCCGACATTAACTCTATGAGACGTTGAATGTTGAGGCATCTCAGAAAGAGTATACTATCAATTTGCTAACGGATTAAAACAGTACTGTCTGCTTTTCGCTGTCTGCTGCGTTGCAGAATTTTTCAATGTTTCCACCTCGGGACAATTAGGTAGTCAACCCTGTCTGTCGTCCTAATACACTCCAATTATAACGTGATCGCGCTAAATAGCAGTCATATCATGCAATTAGGCGCTAGCAACATGCACTGAATGAGCGTTTGATGAACGTGGGCGGGGTGGAGCTGGAGGACATTCCAGTGCAATGTCTCTATTCAACTTCATTAAAGGAACTCCATTTTCAGCTCGCTGGTTTTTCGCTCGACTTTTTTCGACATCTGTCTGCCTTGTTGCACTAATTTTCACTAAGGACAAACTTACAACGATTTCAAGACGTTTGTTGGCTATCGTCGCTACGACGGCTGTTTTCTATGCGATTTTCTCCATTCCCATAGATCTTTTTCGTTCATCACCTTAATTCCCATTTGTTTGTTTGTTTTTTTTTAATGGAAAGTGTAATAACTGGTATATTTTATTGCTAATATTTTCTGTGATATTGTATGTGCGTCGAGATGAAAACCGCGAATTCTTCTCGTTTTTTGCCCCATTGTCCTCGTCTATGAGTCCGTTTAAGTAAACAGACACAATGGCAGCCTTCACGTATGAAATAAACATTAGGCCCGACGTGCATCATAGTTTGCGCCCAACGATGGCAGAAAAGCGTCAAACATCACTGAAAAAACGTTTATGAAATCCTTCTGCTCATGGGTGCCTTGCTGAAAAAGAGTGCGCTACCAGCGGGTCACTCCTGGAACGCGTTTTTTGTGTGATCACACTTCTTTTGGGATCACTGCACATTCAATATAGTCTCAAGATGCCAGCTCAAAAAAAAACTAGAGGAAACAGCGTAGAGGGGCGAAGTCCATCGTTGGATTTCAGCAACTCAGACAGTAGTACGCCGGCAATTTGCGGGCGGACCGCTGCTCATCGTGACCTCGGCAGGCGGATCGCTGCCTCTCGTCGTCTCAGCGGGCTGATCGCTGCGTTTTGACGGGTGGATAGCGGCACCTCGGGAAGTTGATCGCGCTAGCGGGCGGATCGCCGGCAAGCTCTAAAGCGGCGATCTGCCTGCAACTTGCCAGCGATCCGCCCGCAACCTGCCAGCGATCTGGCCGCCAGGGCTTTGATAGCCAACGATCCGCCGCCACTGCTTTGATAGCCAGCGATCCGCCCGCTCAAACTTTACACGGTTGAACTTGTCAATCATTGATGAGTTCTTTTCTGGTATCAGTATCAAGCTCAGAGTAAACAAACCGAAGGGTATAAAAAGGCGCTCCATCGCAAAGAATGCTCACTTGGCATTTCGAGGCCGATCCTGGAAGGTGACTCCAAGTCACCTTCGAAGCATCACTCAGAAGCTGGCAGCTGGCAGGTCCCCACGGCTAGGAGGGGGGGGGGGGGTGGTCCCGCACACGGAGGCCGTGGTGTGAGCCACCGGAAACCAACATGTGGCGTCGAGGGCGGATCGCTGGCTAATGGCGGGTGGCTCTCTGGCTAGTGGCGTGCGGATCGCCGGCTACTGGCGGGCGGATCGCCGGCTACTGGCGGGAAGATCACAGGCTATTGCCGGGCGAATCGCTAGCTACTGGCGGGCGGATGGCGGGGGGATATCGATCCGCTCGCCAAAAGCCAGAGATCCGCCCGCACCTACTGTCTGAGAAGGCTAGCTAGGGTACGGTGTGACCCCAGCAAGGGTGTATGGCAAACGATTTCTGAAAGTCGCCAAAAAAGTCCCAAAAACGGCCTGCAAACGGCAAAAAATATTATTCCTTGGATTGATCCAAGCATCATTCACGAGATGTTTTCCAATATCGATTTCTTCTGGTTTTGGCTCATTTTTCACAAAACAGAAAACAGAAAGGCGAAAATAGCCGGAAAACAAAAAAATCCGCACATCCTGATTTGCACCTCCCAACTTTTTTGTGCGATGCAACAGCTCTCTAAGTCGAATCGCTCGATCGATGTGTAAACGTCTCCAAGGTGACATTTACACATATGACTAGGCATGGTTTCTGTACTAAATTTAGTCTGACGCATGGACGAGCCGGCTGTTTGTGCGGTGTTGGCGGCATCACCGTCCAACGAGGTTTCGATCGCGCGCGGCAATCCACCGTCGCAGCCTCGTCCATTCATCAGGCTGAATTTATTACGTGAACTCTAAGTATGCTTTATTCCGAGCGCATTATTTGAAATGATTAAAATAGTAGGTACCTTACCAGAAAGATTGGTGGTAAAGGCACAGTTCAATCTCAAAATCGCCCAGATTGATTCTACTTACCATAGATGGATTCTTGCGCTGATCGCTATGTTCCCAGCATCGCTCAGAACCCACTCCGTACGGAGCTATGGCCCCTCAAAATTGTGAATTTGAACGACGAGAATTACGTGGACGAGTTGTCCGGGACCTGTTTTTGTGTCATTCGCAGCCTTCGCACTGCAGTTGACCATAATATTAAGCTAGACCAATAACGAAAGTAATAGTGTAGATTTGCTTCAAATCCTTGCCCCGTCTCGTTCCTATTGAGATCGAAACCATGTCGTTGGGCGTTGCCCATTTGCTCTTTTTTGGAGGCGTGGTCAAAAATTTCCTCACTTTTTCTCGCTCATTTGTGCAAATTGAGGTTTCGTGCCTCGTAGGGCTCCTAATAACGATGGGCGAACTATAGTATCGAGGATTACCCCCAGGATGTACTGTACCTTTAGCCCTGCCGTAGTCGGTCTCGACATGGCCATTGGCCGTTCCCAGATAGTGATGAGCTTAGGAGGTGTGACTCAACCTGATGCAGGTCTCTCTCCACCTCTTGCTCATTTCCTCATCAAATATTCCACATTACGATTCTGTAAAATATATTTCTTCAACAGTTTTTTTCTCATCTGGCACTCACTTTTCTACTGCTAACTAAAAAGACTCGAATGGGGTTCCCCCAGATTGTAAGGCTGAGGTTCGTTTTCTGTTTAATTTTGGCAGGCTCTCTCCGGGCCTGTGATCAGATGTCGCTGAGGAAGGAAAGAGACAAGCTACCCTGTCATAATTCACCTTTTTTCGAAGATAAGTTGACCTCAACTTTTGTTTATCCTTGAAAGATTTGGCCTGCTAACTGCTTAATGGGATACCTAACATACTGGACTTGAGTATGCGGTATATTCATTCGTTCTCCGAAAAATATACCCTAGGGCTTGATGAGTTGCGGGCCCGAGAAGTGCAGGTGTCTTTAATAATTGTTAAACTAACTAGAAACCACCTGACTTCCAAAGCCTCCAGAGAAAAGTTACTTCTGGCTTGAAATTACGCTATGGGGGTTGTTTGGTGTGCTGACCACGAGCCTGTGATTCATTTACCTATTGTTGGGACGATTTGTTGAGCTTTGGCTATCAAAGCCTCCCACTGAGAGGAAATTTCAGAGGTTATACGAGACTTTGCTCGATTTTGAAAGTGCTACAATAGATTTGGCCTAACTGCTTTGACTCTGAGAGTTTTAGCCGAGAATCAGCCCACCAGGCTCCGCAGCGGCTCCTGGCGGGCTATTTCCCGGCTATTTCGCGGCTGTTTCTCGGTTTTTCAAGAGACGGACAAGAAGAAATAGCCGAGATATGAACAAGGAATAACGAAAAGTAACCAAAATAAGACGTAACCGTCGCCAGTTCCCCTTGCCACCATAAGGGGCTGCCAGCGGTTGGGTGAAACCTCCAGAGGCTAAACGAGGTCCAAGTACCTCGAACTTGGGTGATTGAACCGAAGGTGTTGAAATCTGAATCATGCCTCTGGTACGCGCCGTATACCCACCTGGAGCGGTCGCAGAGCACTGCTATGTCGCTGTCGCCGAGGGCCAGCCGTCGCTGTCGCTCAGGACCAAGAAACACCCGACACGATGCCGGATTTGGCTGGATAGCTGTCGCTGACACTTGTCGCAGTGCACTACGCTACGACGGACAGCCGCGACAGCGACCGATTACCGCACGGTTTCCACATTTCAGGCATAACATACCCTTTCGAGCCAGCGACCGCGACGGGTGCTGCGAACTGTTCTTTCCACAGCATTTTTCTACTGTGTGGGTCTGGTCCCGACACGATTTGTAACAGTTGACCGCACCTGTCGCGGTCGCAAACTTTGGTGTTACAATGGCCTCAGAGGAGCTATTTGCAGGGCCTCACACAAAACTCCCGTTTATCGATTTCCGGTGGAGTGGAGGTTAAGGGAGTTTGGCTGAAATCTCAGACTTTGCCTAAAAACTTCGCTGCAGGTTCTATTTGGTGTGCTGAACACGAACATTTTTTTCGGAACATTTAGATAGACTACGCCCCCTAAGCGGCATTATACCAAGCGTAACCTAAAGCAAAATTCAAAATATCGACCACTGGAACCCAGATTCGTGTTCTGTCTCCTGAATAATCTTTTATGAGAAGTTTTAGCAGAACTCGAAACAAATTTTTTAAACCCTAAAAATTGCCTCTTGGTACCCTTACCCTCTCCAGAAGCTCCGTAAATGCACAACTTTTGCGAGTTCAGCAAAACCTGATTTAAAATTCAAAGAGAACGTAAGAGAGTTGACACAAAGTCCTTCATCAGCTTTCTGATCCACGGTCTCAAGATATATTTTTTGAACTTCATAGCTGATATGTACAATACCGCTCGTAGGATTTGGTCAGAAGGCGCGCGAGGTCGGGTTTTAGCGTCTTTTTCGTCTTTTTCCTATAACTCGCTTCAAAGTCAACTTTGAGCGAAACTAGATCGATATTCGTGATCCTGGCGTTGAGGACCATCCAATGGTACAGCTATTGTTGGGGTTTCGTTTTGAACTAGCAAAATTTGGATACTGTATACTACAGTTCCATGGACAGGGGGGCTCGGCGTCCACTGTCTGCGTTCCTCCATGCCGTTGCTCTCTGCTTTCTCCGCGTCAAACGCACTCTTTCTTCATGCAGTTTCCAAAGACAGCAGCCCTCAGATCTTCGCTGTTTCCTCAACCCCGTCTCATTCATTCCCCCCAGCAGCCATCGTCCCATCCAACCAGCTGTGAGCAACATGGAATGGTCGCCTGTACATGCGCACTGGATTCTCACTGGACATTTTTCAAACACGAAGACATTTTCGGAATCAGCATCGATCACTCTTTCTTTTTGATCTATACATGGCTTACTCCCAAAAAAGGCATATAGGGCTGACACAATCAATCGAGTAGGTGAGCAGTGGGAAAATGTGAAACGCTGTAATGTGTGACTGTGTCTCCTCTAGTTTATTCAACTTATCTTTATTTGAGTTTTTTTCATTTTACAAATTTTATTTCTTTTAGCTTCTTCATTTTTTTAAAGTTTCATTTCATTTCGCCTGTGGGTATTATTTATTAGCCACTCATTTAGTTACAATTCATTTCAAATTTTGAAAATGTTAAATTTATTTCATTCTACGAGAAATCAGAATTCAATTCAAATTTCAACTTAATTTGTTTGAATTTTTTCTATTCTTATTGGAAATTCAAACCCAAATCGAATTTTGAGAGTTTAGTCTTCGCCGAGAAGCCTCAGTATTGACATTTCTTCTTGGAATCGAAGTTTTTGAGCCCTCAGATCTTCGCTGGACCCTCACACCCGTCTCGTTCATTTATGGCGCCCTCCATCTTAGCCAGTCAACCCCCCCCCCTCCCAGCCATCATCCCATCCAGCCAGCTGTCAGCGACAGGGAGTGGGCGCCTGTGGGTCAATGGTATACATTGTCGCTATAGCGACAGTCATGACATTTAGCACAAATCGTGGCGGGACCGGCATCGGAGCAATGGCACTGACCGTCGTAGGAACAGTTGTCGCGTGTCCGTCGCAGCGACGTGTCGCGGAGGGCTGACATACTGCAAATGTGTCGATGCCTGTCGTTTCCACAGCGCACAGCGACAGATTTAAAGTGCGGGAGGCGGTCGCTGTCGCTGTGCAGAGCGACGCGACCGTGTATTGCGAAACTATACCATTGGCCGTACATGCGTGCTGGATTCTCAACCAATGCATCGGCCCTCTTGAGGGCCACACCTGATGAACATAGTGAATCGAGTCGAATCGAAAATTTTCATTGCATGTGATTGAATAAAAATTTTGTCTACAGTGATTGTTGTGAGTATATATAAATTTCATTCCCGGAAAAAGATTTTTTTCAATTTTCGATCAATTTCTGATTTTCAAATCATGATTCAAGTTCAAATCATTGGGAAAATCATAATTTATACGTTACTGGAAGTTCGAATTTTGTCAAGAATTGGGACAACTCCGAACTCCGAAAAAAATTTTCAATGTAATTTTAAAATTTTTAATAAAATTAAGTCTTTTCGAAATTTGAATTAAATTCAGATTTCTCGTTATGAAATAAATGAAATAAATTGAAGAATTCCGGAAACTGAAATAGAATAGAAATCCTAATAAATTGAAATAAATTAGAAAACTCGAAAAGAATTAGATTTTTTTAATTAAAAAAGTCGGAGCTTTGAAAACAGAGTTAAACCTGAATTAAATTAGAGATTTTCTAATACTTTGTTCAAATTCGTTTTATGTGTGCGTCAAAAATTTTGATTCCAAGAAGGAATACTATGGCTTCTCGGCGAAGCCTCCATTCTCAAAATTCCATTTAGGTTTGAAATTCCAATAAGAATAGAAATTTCTATTCAAATTAAGTTGAAATTTGGATTGAATTCAGAGTTCTCGGAGAATGAAATAAATTTGACATTTTGTAAAATGAAAAAAACTCTAATAAAGATAAGTTGAATAAACTAGAGGAGACACAGTCACACATTACAGCGTTTCACATTTCCCACTGCTCACCCACTCGATTGATTGTGTCAACCCTATATGCCTTTTTAGGAGTAAGCCATGTATAGATCAAAAAGAAAGAGTGATCGATGCTGATTCCGAAAATGTCTTCGTGTTTGAAAAATGTCCAGTGAGAATCCAGTGCGCATGTATAGGGGACCATTCCATGTTGCTGAGAGCTGGCTGGATGGGACGATGGCTGCTGGGGGGAATGAATGAGACGGGGGTGAGGAAACAGCGAAGATCTGAGGGCTGCTGTATTTGGAAACTGCATGAAGAAAGAGTGCGTTAGACGCGGAGAGTGCAGAGAGCAACGGCATGGAGGAACGCAGACAGTGGACGCCGAGCCCCCCTGTCCATGGAACTGTAGTATACAGTATCCAAATTTCGCTAGTTCAAAACGAAACCCCAACAATAGCTGTACCATTGGATAGTCCTCAACGCCATGATCACGAATATCGCTCTAGTTTCGCTCAAAGTTGACTTTGAAGCGAGTTATAGGAAAAAGACGAAAAAGACGCTAAAACCCGACCTCGCGCGCCTTCTGACCAAATCCTACGAGCGGTATTGTAGTTCTTAGCAAATGAATTTTTGGAGCTTCTTCAAATTTAAAAAAGTGCAATCAATTTCGTTCTAGGCAAACCTTATTTAAATCAGAATTTTCGTCACTCAGCTGTTCTTTCTTCAGATACATGTTTCGGCCATTTTTCCTTTCATGCAACATTACACCTTTCACATTCTATTTGCCATTTTCAATTATTCAACCGCATAGGTTGGGTTTCAGCTTACACGTCATTATTGCACTACGTGTATATATACCTAGCTCCTACGATCAAATTTCTTAACAAGAATTTTCGTTAGAAGAGCTACGTCTCTTCTCTCTTACTCACAACCCCGAATATTCATTGTGGTATTGAGAGTTGCCCATCGCCGTAAACACCGCGAAATTTGATCCTATCTCGCTCTGTTTTGCATTCACAGTTATATATGCAAATTATCACCCTGCTTTTCAAACAAATTCGAATTCGCCATAGGGAAAACGTTTTCGTGTTTTTCGTGTACTTCCTTGTATCTCTAATTTTAGAAATATATCAATGCGTAAACACTTCAGTACAAAGCATTTCATAAGTATAGCAACACACCCGAAGACACCGAAACAAAATTCCACCCGAACTTTCATGAGACAGCCTGGGTAACAATCATCTTTGTCCCAGCGCGTTTACCCTCTAGCGGGGTGGAGGTTATCCGCAACTGCAGACAGGAATTTGATTTTGGTATGGACACAAGGGAGAGATGTATGAAACTCGAAGTACATACCCGCGATTCGAAAATTCCTGCAGCCAGTAGCCCGGATACCACGACCCGGATAAAGACCACGGAAGAGATGGATCGGATCCGACATACACTTGCAGTCGGCACGGATTGCATTGCTACCTTGCGTTCCTTGTTGAGCGCTGGCGTTAAGGCGGTGCACGTATGTTATAACCAAGGATGAGCGGAATAAAAATATGAGAATGCGGAAATCAGTTTCCAGATTTCTGCACAAGAATGTTTTTCTCGGGTTTCGAAAATCGGGCACGAAACGCCTGAAGCTGCGAGGAAATGCGGTTTTCGGACCGCGGAACACGTAGCTCCTCTCATCCCTGGTTATCACATATTTGCACCGTGTTTGCGCCAATGCACAATATGGAACACAGAGTATCAGTGTAATTCGTGCCGACTTTACATTTTCGCCCAACTTTGGAACCCCCATCCATCCCCCTAACCTCGGTTCAAAAATGTCCACAACAGCTATGTATAGTCAAGTCAGCGATGACTAGGCCGGGTGGCGCTAAGTCGAAGAGGGTGCGGCGCGGCCGCGCAGCGTGTATCAGATTGCCCACGCTAATTTTGAGTGGTTTTGTGAGCCTACTGTCCGAATTCCTAAAAATTCGAAGATGAACAAGTCGAAATATGTTAGGCATGTGCGCAGCAGTCTAGCAGAATCACTTGAATATTAGTGGCGGGAGCATCTGATACACGCTGCGCTGCCGCGCTGCGCCCGTTTTGACTCAGCGCCGTCCGGCCAAGTCATCGCAGGCTTCACTATACATACAGGCATCGATTTGAAAACTCTCTCTGGATGTACATTAATCGGTGTCAGTTGGGTGGAAAACTATTTTTAGACAAAATGTGTCTGTATTTCTACGGAGTACATCTATGTAGTTGGTGGTAGTACAGTGCGTTGCAAAATTATACGACATAGCTGGCGCTCTCGCCGAAATTTCTATTTTACGCCATCTGTATCAGTTCTTTCATGGTAAGAACCGCTAGAAACATCGAGTTATTAGTCTTCAGAATAGTCCTGGCGCTGAACCACTTCGAAAACTCTGTTTGGTATGTTTCAACCCAGCTTTTTGTGATCGCCTCTTTCAATCTGCGCCCATTCGCTTATAACGGCTAGTTTCAGCGGAGCCACACGCTTGTATTGTCTGTTCTGGATGTAGATTGAACGGTCAAGAATACCTCACATGTTTTCCACAGGGTTGAGGTCCTGCGAACCAGCCGGCCATTCTAGAAAATTGGCAGGATCGGCCTGAAACCAAGCCTGCGTTGTCCTACTGACAAGAAGTGAAGGCGGAAACGGACTAGAAAGAAATGGAAATGATTTTCCGGCTCATTCTGATAAGCGTGGAGTTCACAGGTCATGTCGCTATTAGCTTTCGCAGCTTGAAACCCCACCTGGATCCGGGTCAATGCATTATTCTTTCTCCTCCGAAATTCCTACTCAAGTATAAGTTCGGTTCCTTGTGTGGATCCTTCGAAATCCTTTTTTATTGGTCGAAAGCAAGAGCAATCCGAGCAAGCTTGATCAATTCTATGACATTTATTTATTTTTGACTAAGCATTCCAAGCATTGATGAGATCTACGAAAGGGCTCGTATATATCCTTCAGTAGTAATTTCGGAGGAGAAGGAATACTGCATTGACCCGGATCCAGGTGGGGTTTTAAGCTGGACAAGCTAATAGCGATCTGACCTATGAACTCCACAGATTATCAGAATGTGCCGGGAAATCATTCCTAGTTCTTTCTTGTCCGTCTCCTCCTTCACTTCTTGTCAGTAGGACAACGCAGGCTTGGTTTCAGGCCGATCCTGCGAATTTGCTAGAATGGCCGGCCGGTTCGCAGGACCTCAACCCTGTGGAAAACGTGTGAGGTATCCTCGGGCGCATAATATACATCCAGAACAGACAATACAAGAGTGTGGCTCCGCTGAAACTAGCCGTTATAAGCGAATGGGCGCAGATTGAAAGGGGCGATCGCAAAAAGCTGGGTTGAAACATACCAAACAGAGTTTGCGAACAGGTTCAGCGCCAAGACATCTCTGAAAACTAATAACTCGATGTTTCTAGTGGTTCTTACCATGAACGAACTGATACAAATGGTGTGGAATAGAAATTTCTGCGAGAACGTCTGCTATGTAGTATAATTTTGCAACGGTCATTTTTGACAATTTCCGTTGCCAGTTTCCTGCTAGTGGCTTTAATTTGATGAAGGCACGTACCCAGGGGTTTTCGAGGGTGCTGCATCGATTGGCGTTTACCGTTTGTCCCCTTAATTGACGCGAGGTTCGGAACCGCGGAAATTGTGGTATGTCGTACAATTTTGCAACACACTGTACATAGTATGTCCAAACCCCGAGTAGCGAAGGACCGCGATTGAAGGATACAAGGACTACCGCTATTCACAGCACTTCGCTCCTCCCCTTTTTTTGACACGTCACGACCACCACCCACCACACTTCACGAAGCAGCCCTGCCTAACGGTTGTCCGCGAGGGAGGACAGACTAAATCGAACGGATTTTATTTGGCCTCACTAATGTCAACTTTAGCTCGTTGCCTACACGCAGAAAAATAAAAAAGGTTTTTCGGCCACCACTTCTCCAAGCCTCACTTAGTCTGAGCCTATTAACCGAAGGCACGTTATCAAACATCGCGCGAAGAGTAAACACAATGTTTGTAAACAAAGCGTCCAGATGAATCAGTGCCGCCCTACCCCTACTGGAGAGACTGAATGACTGCCAGCTGGCTGCTGCGTGGAAAAATTGCCTAGACAGGAGCAAGAATCGTCATGGAGACGTCACCAAGGAGAATAAAGCAGAATTTTTCGCAAAGATCTTCACAATGCTCGGACAAATCCACGACTCCTTCATGTTCATAGATATTCCACTGTTTTATGCACTTGAATTCAATATACTTTGATAAGCGCACAAAGTTCTTACGCCCTTAGGAAACCATAAATCAGCTGCCCTCATCTGTTTACGCATCCATGAAAATGGATGCCTATTCCCAACAGAACTTACGCTTGAACTATGAAGTAAAGACATCTTGCGCGCTAAAAATCGGATACCAGTTTTCGCTTTCAATCGGACATGTGAGTCTTAACAAAGACATTCACATGGAGTTCTAAAATTGCCTCCGAATGAACTTTTTGCAACCTCGATACGGCTTCCTGGGTTCAGGGGCCTGCCTTTCGGTCGATCCTTCGTTACAAAAAGGAGGAACCCAATGACCGCTTCCGGTGGTCGTTCGTTGGCGCGTCGTAGGGCCCAACGCACACAAAAATCGAATTCCCATCGCTCAGCTGCTCAGAAGAATGAAAACAAGTTACTTGTAATATAAATGTAAGTTACTCGAATGTCTCAAGTAGCTTACATTTATATTGCATGCAACATACATTTATATTAAATGTAAGTTACACTTATGTTACATGTAACTTACACTACTGTGCGGTCAAGTGCCTCAAACTTGGGTAATTGAACCAACAGCAGCCCCTGTCTTGAAGGCAGTGTTCACGGAAATCTTCAATTTTGATATTATTCGCTATATCGATTGATTGGCCTCCGGGTAGAACTGAAATGGCCTAGAAATTGAGGAAAACGCACCAGAAGTACACGAAATCCTGAAGTATCACCCCGCCTCTTCAGTATCACAGGGAGTGTTTGTTGTCACAATTAAATGTTATGTGGACCCATCCTTTGCAATTCTCTACCCTACAATGCTCCGTAATTTCCTTAGGGCACTAACTAATCCTGCTTTGCATAAAATATTCTTCTATTTTCGATTGATCCACCGGTGACAACCACCATGAACATGTTGATCCAACCGGGCAACTAGTCCATGTTATAGAATAATGTCACTGAAATACGACGTTTTAATGCGTTTCTCGCCGTTCCTTCGTAATTTTGGTAACATTTGGAGGTCCACGCATTGTTTTATGTGAAAAACTCAGGGAAGAAAATCATCGTGAACACTGCCGTTAAGTTACTTGCGATTTTTCTCGTGGCATTTATGTTATATGTAACATATCGGAAACGCACTGCAGGCGGTGTTCCGGCGATATGTTGCATGTAACTGAAATAACCTGAGATAAGTCGCAAGTAACTTACTGGGTTGGCGATCGGTATTTTCAGAGCTCTGTTTGATTGACTTGCTTGTTCGTTTAGCAAAGTGTTGGTATTCATTACAATGGACTTTTTCTGCTCTACAGAGCTGTGCTGTTTGTTTTTTTCGCACAAGTTTATTTCATCCTATTTTTCAGACTTGGAATGAGAATACCCTTCCAATCGCGGCTTAACACCTCGCGCGCCATCGAGCAACACGCGGTCCTAAACAGGCCTTTTTGTACCGAATGGTGACGGGAGATGAGAAATGGTGTCTGCACGTCAATTCAGAGCAATGAAGGGAGTGTGTGGCTCTAGGAGACGAGCCGAAACCGAGGGTCAAGCACAATCTCCACCTAAAGACGACCATGATCTGCGTTTGGTGAGACTGGGAAGCAGGGCTGTGCGGAAATCATTTTCAAGATTTTCGGATACGGAAACGGAAGAAAAAAGGCTAAAAATCGCCGAAAACGGAAATCCGGAAACGGAAACGGAAGTGAACCAAAAATTATAGTATGTTTAAGTGGTAGGTTTCGGAGCTGCTCATGGCATCCAGATGTACTTCTGTAGCTTGTGATCTCAATCTAGTCCCTTGAGCACCAGTGGGGCTACGGTCTAAAACTGCAAGCGAGCCGAGTACGAATAGATTTGAAGCATGAAAGAAAGACGTGCTGCTGCTGCAGGTTCTCCTAGTGAGCTGAAAATAAGTCTGCTCGAGCAGCTCCTCTTCTAGAGTGCTGCTGATCTTTCTGATGTCTAGTTTCTACCTTCGACTGATTTTTGCAGTGCAATCGGTGTTCTACGACGGCTGCGGGTACATACATATGGCACCCATTATTGTTGAGAGAGCAGTTGTCCGTTTGAGGGCTGAAAGGGTGGTCCTTACTGCGCATTACGAGGAAAGATTTCTTATAGTGGACCGAGGCGAGGATGATGCCTTTGTTGCATACCTTGGCGAGGTTGGCGTCCGTGCTGCGAGCGATTACAAGGATCGCAACTCTGGCTCCGGTTGGAAGAGGTGGTGGCTCAAAGACTCTCTTCATTTATATGACGTGCTGCTGCTAGCAACACATGTAATGAGGGGTCGCACTCCGGGCCGACATCGAGTTGACCCTCTCGTAGGCAGCAATAGGTGCTGCTAGGTGCAGCACAAGCTGCCGATGAGAAGTGGCCGAAACCCAGCATGCGTTGGCAGCACGTGCTGCTGAAAACGAGGAGTTGAAGGCTAGGGCGTGCAAATTCTAGGACGCTGAAGTTGAATCACGCGAGTGCATGAGTAGCTAGAGAGACGAAGAGGAAATCTTTATACCTCTCTGGTCCCTCAATCGGACGACTCGATTGTAACAAAGTATGGTATTGATGCATGAAAGGGTAATGGTCAGCCAATAGTTCAGCACGATAAAGAGTTGTAACGGCAAACTGTGATGGTTTCCAACTGAGATGAGACTGATAACCACGATTCGACTGCCCGATAACACCACTTACTCACCCACGCAACAGTGCCTAAAATATGCCTTCTGTAGCCGCCAAGGTCTAGCCCACGTTGGGATCGTCCTGTGGGTTGATGAAGGGGGGAGGCATATACCGAGTGACGGTTGGAAGGAGCGGGACACTGATCCAAGCGATCAGGATTAGACTCACGCTGTGATGATCGCAGAGGTACTGCGGCTTTGTGCGTTGGGGAGGCGTGACCATTCACCTTGTAGTGTAGTACCATTTTCTTCCGTTTCCGGGCCCAGAAACCCGGAAACGGAAACGGAACGGAACAGCTCAAAAAGTACCGGAAATACGGAAACGGAATCGGAAACGGAACAGTTCCGCACAGCCCTGCTGGGAAGGCACGATACACTTGGAAATGCTTGAAAAGAACGCAGCTTTGAACATGGAGCTCTACATTGCCCAACTGCGCCGCGTAAATGTGGCTATGCGACTGAAATGACTTGATCGTCAAGGCCAAGCCATCTTGCTCCACGACAACGCTAGACCCCATGTTGCACCAGTCGTCAAAGCCACACTCCATGAGCTCGAATGGGAGATTCTTCAGCATCCACTGCACTCTCCGGACCTTGCGGCAACCGAATATCACCTTTTAGGTTTCATGTCCAATCAAATGAGGGTTGTTACCTTCGCACCTCAAAAACTGGCTCAACAACTTATTTGACACCAGAACGGGCAATTTTTGGCGGAGCGGCATCAACAAATTTGTCGAGAGGTGGGAGGAGGTCGTTAACAGTAGCGGCGAATACGTAATTAATTAGTTAGTTGATATAATTGTTTTTGTCTAAGAAAGCTCTTTGGAAAAAACCGAACAAACTTATTCCCCAGCCCAACGCATCGGCTTAGATATATCACAAGTAACTTGTTTTCGGCCTTTGAAGTTACAAGCAACTTGTTTTCATTTTTTCCGAATGATTGCCGTTATTGGCGAATTGTTCCCATCGTCCCACCAAGAACGAACCGCGAAACTGCTCCTTCTCTGAGAGGAATGGCCGATGCGGCTCCGCGATAGTGCCGCTCCGGAGCCTACAGGCACCGAAGCGGCACTATCACGGAGCTGCGCCTGCACTGCCGCGGAGTCGTGGCAGAACTACCGCGGAGCCGTTGCGGTGATGTGGAAGTGCCGCTTCGGCTCCGCGATAGTGCCGCAGCGGCTCCGGGAGGGTGTCTAATATTGAGTTATATAAGAATGATAATACAACTAGGGGGGGGCAAGAACAAAAATACGCACCTGTGGTCACTACGTCATCTGTCTGATAGCGACAGAGGTCACCGCCGCTTTTGCGCCCAAGGGAAATACGGAATGTACCTCGAACTTGGGTAATTGAACCGGCGACAACTTCGTTTCACCACACAGGATAGTGCATCGTACTCCATGCGGGTTCAGCGCTGCATCCTCGCGGAGTCAACGCGGTTCTAACGCGGAGCCGCTGCGGTACTATCGCGGCGATATCGAGGCTCAAGACACGGCAACAAAATCGTCTGGTCACGGAGCCGCTGCGGTACTATCGCGGAACTGTCGCGGCGCAGTCGAGGGTCGCAGTGCTTTCCCGGCACTGACGCGGCCAAATTTCTCAGATTTGCACCTGCCGCGCAACTGTCCCAAGTCAATGCCGGCGCTTGTTTCAAAAATGATTTCGGTTTTTAAAACCTTTTCTTCAAAATTTGGAGTTTTTGAGGGGGATTTTCGCAACCTTCACTTACTTCAGGAGTTTAACAGTCCGAGAATATCAAAAAACGATATCCGGTTTCCATCGCATGCGGTGCCTTAAAGATGATTTTCAAAGCGTTACATAGACCTAAACAAACATCAAAAACGGTAAATGGATTTTCAAAGCGTTACATAGACTGAAACAAACCTCCAAAACGGAAAATGGCCTCTATTACGCATGTATTGTAACAAACTCAAATCAGATTATAGAAAGTTTTGCACATTTGACACTACGTGGATTTCAATTCAACGAATACCAAAATTTCCGAACTGCACCAAGTTTATCACGACGTTCACAGAAAAATTGTGCGAGAATTGGTAGAAACGATTTATAGAGGCAAAGTTCACGAAGAAACGGTCTTCGAGTTTCCACCGGAAATCGGATGTAGCGGGATCGATAGCATCGATAATGGCGAAAGAACGGCTAAAAAAGAGCCATAGATCGCCCTAAACAGCACTCAAACTTGTATGCGCTACGCCCTACACGCTCACTTCCTTGATGACCGTTGAACAGGTGAGCGGAGCAGGCATAGCACGACTAAGTTTGAGGGCTGTATGGGGCTATCCATGATTCGTTTTTAGCCGTTCTTCTGCAATTATTGTCACATTGGGTGCCGGTATGTACAGTTGACCGCAATGCTAAAAGGACATGGTACGGTTGCGGATTCGCACCAGAACTACGGTAGAATCTGGCAAAGTGTCAGATTCTACCGTAGTTTTAGTGCGAGTCCGCAACCGCACCATGTCCTTTTAGCATTGCGGTCAACCGTACATTCGATTTCGGTGAAAACGCGAAGACCCAAGACAATTTTTCGCGAACACTGCCCCAAAGTATGTATCCCACAACACAGCGATTGACAGCTCTTTCAGGCATTTCTTTTCGTTTTTCGGAATTCCATGAAAGATTCAATCATACGGAAACTGAGTCTGGAAATTTCCAACTGAATGATTTCCATCACACTGCGGAAATTAAAAACCTCTGTTCGAAAACTTCAACACTTCAACTCAACATTGAATTTTGCCCGCGTCCAACAAATGTTGTACCCTAAACCGAAAAACCATCTTCGATCATTGCCATTTTTATAGTATAGCAAACTGTACCCAATGGCAGTACTATTCAGGTATGTACCTATTCCCTCAGGCAATTTTTAGAACTTGTCGCGACGCAACATAAGAGCGATTGCAGGGTCAAGGGCGATTATCCTAATTTTTTGTGCATGGCCAGCTCTAAATGGACTCGCGGTCGGTACACCTGGACAAATGTAGGAAGGACCGCGAGTAAGTCGACTAAAATTAATTAATAGTCCTAATACAACAAGGCTGGACCTAACAAGGGAAGTATACAAAGCGTAGGTCGGATCTTGCGAAGCGACTAGTATCGTTAGTATCCCTTGTGACTCAATAGTAAAACCGCGCAGTATCCCGCCCCGAGCTGCAGGCTCCAAGAACTTACAAGCTCAAAAAGGTCGTTTTTGTGCTTTTTGTACCTTCCAAAAAGCGGATTAGTCTTCGTAGAATCCGGAAACGGACCTTATAAATGAGTTCAGCGCCCAAAACTAACCCCCAAGCGAAATTCGGTAGAAGGTACATTTTCCATACTTTGTCCAAGCTGACAGCGTTTTGGACTTGTACGGATTTTCGGTTGGGCGAAAATTATTAGCGATTACAGGGCTCTGGAAGCGTTTTAGAAAAATTTTACAGATTTGACTCAAAATTCTTCCAGGGGTTTTTTGGTTCGTTGTCACGAATCTGTGGTTTATTAGTCGTTTTTCCAAAGTTTTCGGCTAATTTCGTTCGAGGAACCCCAACCCGGGAAAATTTCGAGGGAGAACTCCACTTCCGAGAATTCCGGATTTCTACGATAGATATGTCTCAAAATCATTCTCCAAGGGTAATTTGGAAAGCTGAACACGAATCTGGAGTCCGTTTATCGATTTTTTGCAGATTACGGTAGATTACGGTGGGCATACGGTAGTTTGGTCAAAATCTCAGATTTTACTCAAAATTTGTATACGGGGGTTATTGGTGGTATAGAATACGGATTTAACGTTCGTTTGTCGATTTTCAAAATACTAAGGCGGGTTTTGTACACTAAATGACATGTTACCTACCGTTACCCACGGTTAACCTCAAAGTTTCGACAAATGGACTCCATATTCGTCTTCACCGACCTAGATTACCCCTACATACAATTTTGAGCTAAATCCGAGCAAATTTTTCGAAACTCCAAGAAAATGCCTGATGGGGGTACCCTTGCCTTTCCGCGAGGCTTGAAAAATGCTCATAACTTTTCTGAACCTGCAGGGCGGGATACTGCGCATTTTTACTATTGAGCCAGAAGAGATACTAACGATACTAGTCGTTTTGGCAGATCCTACGCTTGGTATACTTCCCTTGTAAGAACAAAACTGAGCATCTGGGCTTTTTACGTCTTCTGTCTGGTAGAGACAAAGGGTGATTCCGCTACTGCAACTAAGGAGACACCAGATGCACAGTGTCCTTGCAGAATTCAGTCTAGTGAGTGGACGGGGCTGCGGAGGTAGATCGTCGCGCGCGATCGAAACCCCTTTGGTCAAAGATTTTGCCAACCAGAGATGTGCGGAAATTTCTGTTTTCTGCCCACTTCTGGCCATTTTTTCTGTTTTCTGAAAAAATACGCAACACTTGGCAGAAAACAGAAGAAAACCGTGAACCTCGATTTGTGTCAAAATTACTACAGAGACGAGTGGCCGAACTCATAGACGGTAAACCCGTAAGTGTAGGAAACCTCACTCGCATTTTCAACAGTTCTCTGGGGTCAACTCTGCTATCTCGCTGTGGTGGTTACCCGTGCCGGGGTGGTGTAGTCGCAGGAGGCGCTGGTGTTCGCTCGACATGGTAGAGTTCGATCTTCACTCAGGGTCAGCCAGATCTACTATCCCCCCGCGGAGTCCTCATATTGGTACTAGGTTGATGTAAGTAGAGATCTGACTGGGAAGTTAGCTGAACCCCGCACGCTACTCTATAGCCCTGAAAACGATCCAAGCCTCTATGAAATAGACGTCGAACGCGCTACACCGTAGGGGTTGAGGAAACCGAGCCTCCGTCTTTATCTTACAGTGGTTACCCTTCACCATAGGTTAACCTTTGATGATACCCTCAGAAGGTATGCGTTACAGTAGTAACGCGAAAGCTCCAAATTCATTGTATGTATATCGACAATAATCAACTCTAACACTACTTAGAGCCCCCCATTGGTACCCTCACTGGCCTGGCGTTCGAAAGTGACTACATTCTGCACGTGGGCAGAAACTGAGAATACTCCAGTGTCAACGCTTTGGTGGGATGGAGCAAAGTTTTGTTCTTACGGTGTCATTCACGCAAATTCTAACTTCGTGTTTTACCTCATTCCATAGCAGGATGATATAGAATTTGAATACGATAAGTGAAATGGAATTGATGATGGGGTGGCGATGTATATAGTTGTTGAAACTGTCATAGGGTTACGAGCGAACCCGCAATGATGGAGCGACCCGCGCGTTAACACATTTATACTCGCATGGCACACCCGCACTGTACACGCGTTCCTCTAGGGCGTTAAAGAGTACACTGTTCAATCAAGCAATTATCTCGAAATTATCGTTAAAATATGTACACTAGAGAAAGGCAAGTCTACTCCGACTAAATCTATATACTCTTAGCACATACTGAGCTTCTCATCAAATGAACTAGTGTTATTGTCTTGGGAAAAAGGAGTGTAAAGGGACATTTTGCACTTACGATCTGCTTCTCGCGGAAGCCTACATCTCTTCCTCTAACCGACTGCTGACCTCTGGATATTGTGCAAAAGAACCATTTTACACGGAAAATTGTGTAAAAAGTTTGTTGTTGTAAAAAATGTCAAATACTGTGCTATGAGCACTATTTATTGATTTTTGAAAAAAATTCTGTTTCCTATTTTCTGTTTTCTGCCCATTTTTGGTGATTTTTTTCTGTTTTCAGTTGAACTAAATTTTCTGTTTTCTGTTTCCAACTTTTTTCTCCGCATATCCCTGTTGTCAACGTCGCACGACCAGACGCAATGATCGCGTATGGTCCATTCACAAGCCTAAATTTGATAAGGAGACCATGTCTCACACTTGTGTAATTAAACCAGCAACGAGCCTGCCAACCGCCGGAAAGGTATCAAATACTTTGTCGCTGTCATAAGCGGCATGAATGCAATCAAGCACAAACCGCGACGGGACCCGCATCGCAGCAACGCCTTAAATTAACGCGCACCCCTGCTACATAGGACGTTTTGTGAAATGCGCACGTACTGTGCTTCTCTGGGCCTAATTCCGGTCCGCAATTGCGTCTCGATACGCTTTGCGTCCGCACGCGCTCGAGCCAGTCGGATCTCCAGCGCCAGAGCAGACTCGATGTGGCTTTTTATACGAATTTCTCCAATTTATCTTAGTTTCCAGTTTCCAAAACCCACTTAGAGTCAGCAGATCGGCGGCTGCGGCGCTGGAAGCTCTTTCGGCTCAGGAGCGTGCGGCCGCCAAGCCGGTCGAGACGCAATTGCGGACAGAAATTTGATCCAGATAAGCACAGGAACTCTTTAAATGTCGAGCACTGTGATCGGTACGAGAGAGCGCACCAACACCCTCGCTAATGCTTGAAAATGTGCGCAGACCCCTTCTTGGAAAAAGCACTGATCCCTCCCCCCCCCCCCCTGCTATTTGCTCCCTCCTAGGTACTCTTTCGGAATAGACGACCCACTCTGATAAAAAAAGTTTTCGCAGGCAGCTGCGGGATTCTTTTTTAACGTTTTTGCTTCTAAACATGTGGAAGCATAGAACAACATGTAATTTTTATGCAAAGAACATATACGAAACACCATGAAAATTCTGAAAATTTAGCTTCCTGGCAAAAGTGACGATTTGGCAATGTCATTTAGAAGTCAAAAAAAAGTTTCCAAAATGTCGTAAAATATCTTAGAAAATGAATCGGTGTTAAATGGCCTGGAGTAATAAAAAAGCTAGAAAATTAAGTGAAATAACCAATTATAAGATTTGGTGGTCGATCATTTCACAAGCTTCTCCGTTAAACTTATCAAAACGAAATCAAGCACGATTTGGAATGCAGGTTCGCGTTCACCTACCTACATATGTTGATTCCCTCATTTCAAAAACGGCTTAATGTTTCGGTTGCGCGCTTGATTTCGTTTTGATGAATATAACGGAGAAGCTTGTGAAATGGTCGACCACCAAATCGTATTGAAGGTTATTTCACTTCAATTCCTAGCTTTTTCATTACTTCAGGCTATTTTACGCCAAATCATTTTTCAGGATATTTCAAGATATTTTCGAAACTTTTTTTGCCTTCTAAATGGCACTGCCAAATCGTTACTTCTGCAAAGAAACTAAATTTCTAGCAATTTCACATATTTTTCCCGATGATTCCCTTTCTGACTTCAATTATGCTCCGCATTTCCATTTTGGAATGATGAAACATCTAACAGACAATATTGTCGCATGAGTGCAATTTCTGAAACTTATTACCTACAACCATTGAAAATACCCCTCATCGCCGCAATTCGCGCAGAAGGTGAAAAAAAACGATATTATTGATCATAACTATTCGATTTAGCACGATGAGAAGAATTTTCCAAACAAGGGATTTGGAGCCATCAACAATCAACACTCATTGCGACAGTTTATGTAACAGGCGAAAAATCGATATCATTGATTGGTATTAATCGATGTTCGATGAGTAAAATTTTCAAGCCAAGAGATCCATACCCATCAATAATCACCACTCCTCGCCGCATTTTGTGCAATGAGTGCGAAAATCGATAATTATTGATTATCGATCGATGGCGTGTCATGAGTACGAAATCTGACAAGTTCAGGACTTCTCCCCAACGACCTCTGTTAATTGGCTGCAGAGTCACCCACACACTCTGGTCTCCACAGTATAGTTGTAAAATTTCGAAAAAAAATGTCGAACGAACGAAAATCGAAATTTTTTCGTTCGAAATATTTTCGAACGAACAAAAATTGAAAAAATTTCGTTCGACGAAATTTCGAACGAAAACGAACGAAAAAAAATTCGAAAAATCTTTCGAAAATTTCGTTCGTGTACAACTATACTTCACAGCCGTAGCATGCCTGAGCAGTTTTCGCGCTCCACAGCTAATTTAGGTAGTATGTAATCCCACGATGTTGAAGTACCCTTTCAGTTGCGGTATCAACTTCAAATTGGAATAGGAGCGACCTGCATCCATTTCCAGCCTCCTTTCCAAATAATGAGCTTCCCAGCTCAATTTTATGTGTACCAACAAGATCATGAACGCCGTCTGAAAAAAAGGAGATTAAAAGAGAAAACTTGCGGTTTTTCACATTTTTCTCAAATCTTAGGAAACAATTCTAAACCATTTTTGGGCACTAATCTCAACTTTTTTCGATCTTTCCAATGCAACTTGGAGCTAATTTCTACGTTTACTCTAAACCTAGATGCGCTTTGCGCGCTCCACAATTCAATTCCTTTAGGTGGTCCTCTATTCCGATAGAGTCCCCCCTGCTCGGAACTTCATGCAGCCCCCAGGTGGTTCTTGAGGGTGATCTTCAGAACAAAAGAGATTTTTTGATACTTTACTGGATAATTTGCTATGACTTTTCTATTTCAAGCTAATTTGGAATGAGTATATCTAGTATAATTTCATTCTTTTTGAATTGACAACTTTTTGTACAGCTGGAGTGCAAGTATTTTTGCAGTATTGCCAGCAGCGTAGTCTACGGCCCCCCCCCCTTCCCAGAGCTTGAGCTGCGGCCCCCCTGTGATTATCACCTCATGAGCCTAAATCTGCCATGCGCTCGCTCGGCACGCGAAGCCTAGCGAAAATTGTATAGCGCAAAGTTGCTACAGACGTCCATGTGGTTAGCACTCGGTTGATCGCACGTTTCTGAGACGAGGTAAATAGGAAAATCCAGACTTTTCCGGCTTTTTCGATGATTCTTTTTGCCACAAGAAGAAGTGGAAATCGAACATGCCGTGAATTATGTGTACATCCGTGTTTAAGGTTTGCTCTCCATTGAACGGAGGGTTCTGGCTCGCCGAACGACTAACATGAAGCACATCGCTGGCAGAGGTTTACGAGTCTCAACTCGTCAACCTCAGTCATTTGAAGCAGATAACGATTTTTGCTCTGATTCCCGCACCCACTTTTTCGGTAATCGGAACTCCGCTCTTTGTTACTGAGCAGGGCAATTCCTAATTGTCAATTTTTGTCCGTAAGTCCGCACCGTTGTCTGAACAGGTGGATTCAACGATATTACTGCATTTTACCAGACTACTCGGATGAACAGAAGACCATGGATGACCTAGCAAATTTTTTTATAAAAGGTCGCTGAAGCGGGAAATTTTTTTCACAAATTTTTTTTCACCTTTCACACAACCTCTTCTGCAATTTACCAAATGACCAATTTTTTTTCGCGACTTCTGTGCTACATTTTGAAAACACTCAATTCATCTTGAGATTTTTGGGGGATCAATATCTGAAGGATGTCACTCACGTTAAATCAGCTTATTGTTCGAATAATCTTCTTATCTAGGCCATAGGGGGTGGGTGTGGGACAGTGGCAAAAGGCGCCATAGCCACGCACACGATCGAATGATCGATCCCCACCCGAAGCCAACCCCTTCTCTGTCCCTCCGCGGTTGGTAGCCTCTTTGATTCTGAATAGAAATCGAATGTGTGGCGCATACCCGGAGCAAGTGATTGGCGCTCGTTTTCCCTTATTTTATTCCTCGATGAAGTCGGAAAATTACAATCCTCTGAGTCTAAAAATGCCTCAGAATCAGCGCCCACGATAGAAACCAAGTCTGATTTCTTGGCTGAAACAGACAGCTGGGGGCCCTTCCAGATCCATAATGCCGAAAAATAAGAAATCTGGCCTCTAAAGGCCCCAATAATGGAAAGCCGTCCAACGGCCACACCCCAAATTCTAAAGATTCGATGCGATTGAGGGCGTTGCGAGCGCACGATTTTCAGACTTTGAAGCCTATGGCGCCAACTTTGAGGCCATTCTTCAAGCAATTGTTCCTTACTCCTTAAAAGCCATTTTTCTTGTGGTTTCCCGTCTGCTCCACACTGAATCCTGTCAGTGTAAGAAGGTGAGATTGCTTCAAATGATATGAGCGAAAACACAGCTTCTTCCTCACGGAGGTGCAAACACTAATCTTTCGGTTTCAGCCTCTGCGAACCCCCTTGGAAGTTGTAAGAAAAAAAAACTAACGAAAAAAGACATTAGGGAAGTGTCTCGCTTTGTATTCAGAATCGTTCATTACAATGGTGGCGCCGCGCTTGGGATTAGCCTTCACAACCTTACGATAAACTTCAGGATCAATTGCTGTGTCTCTACAATAATATAGGGCTTTTTTCCGGCCTCTAAAAACAACAGGCCAGGCCGTAGTTATACACCGGCGGGACGCTGAGGAAATAGCAAGACAACTACCACTTATGTGAGTCCCAACTGTGCTGAGGCACGCCAAAAGGAAGACTTGTCCAAGAAAGACGCACCGGAAGACCGCACCGAGCAGTTATACACGCCGCGGCACTGTATGCTGTATCCTGGCGGGACCTACCCTGTTGGACATTTGCCAATTTCCATCATCTGATTATTTTTTGGATCTAAATTTGTTAAAATATAACCAAAACGACATAATAAGCTCTGCTATGACAAGAGCAATACATTTCTAGTGACCTTCTGCAGTAAACCTATGATAGAGGCGTGAAATATAGAAAAAATACAATTAAAACGCCCGGAAATTTTTAGTCTGCAATGTTGCGTCAAAGGCGTCAAAGACGCAATATTGCAGATGAGTCCCTGATCCACGCACCAAGCGGCGACAATGTCATCGCGGGACGTTTTCATTCCGCTGGTGTATAACTAGGGCTTAATACATATGAGAGTGTTGGGACAGGAGAAGTCCTGTTGGTGTATTCAGTAAGGAATAGTCAAAAGACTGCCCGAAACTCAATCTAAAAACCATGGCAACGCTGATTTCGCTTCAACAAAGTAGATTCCCTCTCTCAACTGCGAGTTTATCGGATTGATCGATTCTTTGTTTTTAATCGGAATCACCAAAGAGAATGATTATAAATGAATGGCATCCCTTATATGAGATTTCTGAAACCGGAAAAATATTGCTGGTGGGTTCAGAACGAATCGCGGGAAAACCGCTTTGAAGGTGGTCCATAAATTTATTGCAAAACTGATTTTTCTTCAAATATGCCAGTTCACTTTCTTCTCTGCGAGTTCACCAGAAAATTTTTGAACTTTTTTGTCAGATTTGTTGTATTCCGAGATACTCTATGTACATGGCTTCGGCTCAGAACTGTCAAAAAACCACTTGAGAGTCACGACCCAAAGATGTCGTGACGTCAAAGACGCAATATTGCAGACGAGTCCCTGACCCGCGCAGCAAGCGGCGAGAACGTCGTCGCTGGACGTTTTCATTCCGCTGATGTATAACTAGGGCCTCAGAAAATTCTCACATTTTTGCGGTCGAGTCACGCCCAAATCATATATGCTAGTGACTAACAATTTTTACTCACAAAGCAATTGTTTAAAGCGTTGAGCGCATCTGTGAAAACAAATTTTATTGTTAGTATGTGTATATATCTTGGGCCTCTATAGTAAAACCCACTCCGAGCTGTTGGTTCCAAGAAAATAAGAGTTTTTCGAGCCTTAATAAACTGCGAGGGGGCATTTTGTAGTATTTTAGGTAATGTCATTTGAGAGGAAAAAGCTGCTTCATTTACTAACTCTAAAATCGACAAATGGACAACAAATCCGCATTAAGCGCCCCGAATAATCCCCGCATGAGAATTCTGAGCCAAATCTGAGACTTAGACCAAACCACCGTATACGAACCGTAATCTACCGCAAGCTGAGAAAAATCGCTAAACGAACCTCAGATTTGTATTGAGCACTCCTAATAACTCTCAGTAAAACAATTTGAACCACATCTCAGGTATCGCAACAATCCGCATATCGTCAAATGTCGCTTTTGGCCATCAGATTTTCCCCCGATGGTGGACCTTGACCGAATTTGGTCGACAACTTTGCAAAATCGACAAATAAACTTCAGAATCGTGATAAGCGCCACGAAAAAAAAACCGTCTGGGCCCATATACCAGGTTGTTAAATAAGTTTTGTCGTTCGATAAGAAGAGCACAATTTCATGGTTCAAAATACACTTTATTATTCAGTGTAATCTTCGTGAACATTAATACACTTGCTCCAACGATCCTCCAATCTGTGGATCCCTGAAGTGAGAATCCGGAAGGTTTGCAAAATACGCTTCAACAGCCGTTGTGACCTCTTCATTTGATGAAAAACGCTTGCCACGCATACATTTTTTGAGTTCTGGAAACAAATGGAAGTCACTGGGGGCCTAATCTGGTGAATCCGGTGCATGCTCAAACAATTCGGACTTTATTTCATGGATTTTAGCCATTGTCAAAATGCTCTTGGGACACGGTGCTTTGTCCTGATGAAAAGAATTTTTTTCTTCTGCAAACCGAGTCTTTTTTTACGAATTTTTTTTCTTAAACTGGTCCAAAGGGTGGCAATAATATTCAGAATTAAGTGTTTTACGAGTTTGCAAGTAATCCACAAACAAAATTCCTTTCGCATCCCAAGAAAACTGATGCTATGTATAACCTTCTTGGCCGATTTCCGGACACGAAGTCGTTTCGAAGCCAAAACCAGGTTCACACCACTCTTTAACCTCCTGTTTTGATTCAGGATCATGGTGATAGACCCAAGTCTCATCCATAGTGAAGAACCGACGCACAAAATCCGTTTTATCATTTTTAAAACGCTCCAAATGTTGCCGAGAGAGTCGCATTCGAATGTGTTTTTGTTCCATTGTTAGCGAATGCGGCACCCATTGCGCACACAGCTCTTTAAAACCCAAAATTTCACTTAAAATATGGCTCAGACTGCCTAATGAGATGTGTAGAGCCTCTACTGAATCTCTCTCAATCAATCGACGATCTTCCAAAACCATATCCTGTATTTTGGCAATGATTTCTGGTGTTGATGCGCTTTTTGAACGTCCTTCAAGTGCATCGTCTTCAAGGCTTGTACGACCACGTTTAGATTCAGCAACCTATCTTTCTACTGTTCTAGTTGTAGGCGATCAATCGTTATACACTTTTAACATTCATTCGTAAATTTCTTTTGGTGCTTAACCTTCCAAAAATAAAAATTTTATCAGTGCACGATATTCAATTTTTCCATTGCTGTGACACGGCGACACTAAATGGCTTGTAAGCAAAGAATGAATAGACAGATTGAAATGAAACTTCACATACGTTTATATGAATAGTATACCAACAAAGCAAAAAAAATTGGGCTAGTAGCAACGCCCTCTCTTATCGAACGACAAAACTTATTGAACAACCTGATAATCTATCGGAAAATTTTTGGTCAAATCTAGAGCATTTTTCTGAAACGATTCCAGAACCCTAATTGATATACATAGTTAGGTAAACTATCAAGCAACAGTAGGAACGAATGGAAGACGCTATTATCCTGTTCAAAGTTCAAGAAATGTGATTTCACCCAAACTTTGTTCGGGGATTACTTTAGGCGCTGAATATGATCATGAGGTCCGCTTCCAGATTTTTGAGAGATTACTGCGCACTTTGGAAGATTTAGCCTAGGCCGATCAATCTGAGCCGGTCGAAGCAAGGCTTATCGGGTTTATCATTTCAAAACCTCCCTATCACTATTGTATTTTGCAATGACCGACCTATCCGCTGTTTACTCCGCCCGGACTCATCCAAGCAACCTAGGCTATACACTAGTTACCGAAAACAACCGTCTTGAGCTTATACCTTCTTGAGCCATATATTTAGCAGTTTACCTATGGATAAAATATACTAGGACGTATGTAAAGTTAATGTGTATAAGAATATATAACAAGTATGGAAAATGGAAGATTTGCCATCTTCCAATTATATTTGACCCAATCTTCGAAATACTAGAAGTAAGTAAATCAAGAGAAGGAAAGGTATGAAGCAGAAGTTGACAAAGCTCGCTTCGCCCCTGGCCTCGGACGAACTTTACCAAACAGCTCTGCCGGGGCTCCTCAGTGATGAACAGAACTGTCGATGAGAAAGAAGGATGAATACGAAAGCATGAGCCAAGCAGAGTGAAGTAGTGTTAGGAGCGTTAGAAAGAGGTATTAGGGCAAGAAGCTATAGTATACTATCAATATCAAAATGAAGTCCATAAGTTCACAAGTCCTTAGTCTGGACAGTATCGAACAGACGAAGTCGCATATTCGATTTATCCAGAGCGAAGACTTAGTGCGTTAGGCTTTTTACCAATTGTGTTACACTTTTCTTATCACCTCTTAGGTTAAACTTATATGCCATCATTTTTTGTTTATAGATGCATTTTATCACATTCACTTCTACGAATTCCGGTGAATATAGGTTTCCAATTGAAACTGTTTTCATTTCTTCGAGTTTTTCCGTGAAGGAATCTAAATTTGAACAGATATTAGCCAATCTCAAGGTCTCCGCGTGAATTGTAGATGCTTCGACTTTTATAGAGATATCAGAATGAGCATGAGGGAATCTTTTAACTCTGAAATTGAAATCATCTGTCTTATTATACAATTTTGTGTGTACTCTATTATTAATTATTTCTATACTAATGTCTGAATAATTGCATTTATAGGGATTATTGTGCGTCTTTTTGAGCTCCAATACATTCTTGTATATTAGTGAAATTTGACTGTCCACAAATGTTTCATCTTTATTATTTATTATGAGCAAGTCATCCATATATCTAAAAGGTTTGAAAAGTACGTTATTTTCAATTTTCGCGCTGATAGAGTACCTATACTCCAACATGGAAACTGTTATGTCGGCTAACAATGGGCTGAAGTTACCTCCCTGAGGAACTCCTTTCGTCTGTTGAAGCACAAGTTCTCCGAAACGACAGTAACTGTTGCTTAAAAAATAGACAATATGATATATGAAGTCTGTGATGGTATAGTACCTGTAACCGCCTTTATCTAGCTCAGAATCTCGATAAAATACTCTGTACCCATTGGTAACTATCCATTTTTCATTAGCATTTTGAAGCAAATGTTCAAAAATTCTTTCATGTTGTACAAAACAAAACTGTGTAGAAGGCTAGTGAACAAATCCTTAAAAGCAGCAGAATAAACTTGAACCCCATTGGTACTCAATCTACATAATTCAGCTGCTATGTTAATGTTGGAGATAGATCAATAGGTCTTGAGTCCTCCCTTCCTTTGGTAACTCACATTGGTATAATTAATGAAATGTGTCTTCAGAAAGGATACCCAAGAGATACCAAAAATGGGATTCGTTTTCGCAGATGCATTTAGCGTTTCCAGGAATGGTCGTTAACCGGATCAGGTGGGAACAGAATCTCGTCGTCAGCGCCTGATGCCTAGACGTTTGACGTATTCATCGCCCTCAAGTACCATCCGTTCGCGATTAAAAAGTCAACAGCCTAAGCGAGACGGGCGGGTGCTCAGGCGGCTAATCGCGCTAAATCTCATTCCGAGCCATTCGCACACCCCCTTTGGCAGAGACACAGAATGGGCACTGTGTCATGTCTGCGCTCTGACCACCCTCTGTGCTTTGGGGCGGTGGCCCCGGCAGTCAGGATGGCGGCGGCGGGCCTTTTCCTCCGCGGCGTCTGGGGCCGGCCCCAGGACTCCCGATGGGACACTTGCCTCCCCCTCCCCCTCCTCTTTTCCTCCTCCGCCTTGTTCCTCCATCGAGAAGAACGATGAATGACGTGCAGGCTGCGCATTCCATTCACCACGTGTTGTTGTTTTCATCCTGAATAATACATATTTCAATTTCATGAAAAATGTCCGGCCGTTTTCGGCTTTTTTCCTTCTTCTACTTGTCCTCTCACTCTTATCCCGCTGCACGTACTGTACTTCACTTTTTTTCCCTTCTCATCACAAAGGCTTTTCTTTTGAACCCTCCATATAGATTCGCCTGAAAGTCTGAAATAGTGTGCATACATAACTAAACACTGCAACTCCAATTAATCTAATCCGGATATCCATACAGACTATTAGAAATGTTGACGATTCAAAATACGAACCACAGAGAACGTCAGAATCCGAGAGTTTCAAACTACGACTTATCAGAAAATTGCTATTTGTGGATCCATCCAAAATACAATTCGCTTCAAAAATGTGATTCGAATTATCGAAAATCCATTTCACCGAAAAAAAGACATTTTCAGATCAATCCTCTTATGGTGTACCAAAAACTAGTATTCGGTTGAGCAGCTTTACCTGTAGATCTGGGTCAGTGTTTGCCTCTCTGAAACTCAATTTCCAATCTGTCACCAATTCTTTTCTATCATTTAAACGCAAGGCTTCAAATATTCTACTGTCTTGGTGAAATGTCAGTTTGGTTTTCAGTGTTTGCCTTTGCTCTTCGCCTGTATATCATGCCTACCTTATGTAGCATGCATAAATGAATAAATAAATAAATCCGACTCAGTTTTCCCCTTTTCGAATAAACCGAATTTCATGCATCTATACCCAAAAAAAAAGAGTACCCGTCGACGCTAACCTTCAAATCAATGAATAATGCGAATTAAAACTTTTTCAATTTTCACTCATGCGAAGGTCCGGATAGAATTGTTTCCCGAGTATATCCTTTTTTCCTTCTGGATGTTTTAAGGACACTTTATCGGAAAAATCTAAAAAATTCATGTTTTTCTAGATTTATTTTAATTTTCCGTTAGAATTACTTTTCGGGTGCGGCTTCTATCAATTTTATTGTGATTTTTTTATCGAAATCTTTGTCTTCGAAAATTCTCCATGATTATGTATTTGTTGCTGATTTCTGGTGAAATTTCCGAATATATGTGGTTTTCTAGAGTTCAGTCACTTTCAATTTCCTGTATCTATTTTTCTGGATAGCCTGCTTTAAGTCTCCGAATTTCTGACTTTCCGTCAAATATTGCCTTTTAACTAAATTCGCATAATTATTTTCTTCTAATAATATTATCGAAACTTTCTAGAATGAATGAATAAGTTCGAACATCTGTCCTATATTTGGGTCAAATGAGTGTTATGTAAAGTTTTGGGCGAACGTTTATTCTTGGATATCCATCCGGACATTTCGAGATTTCGCCGAGTCAAGTTCTGATTCACTTTAGAAAAATAAAACTACATCTACATCCACACTTATACACAATTGGGAACATCGAAAATCCCAGACCCTGTCGATTCGATATCCGATTATTGAAAAGCGGCTTTTTTCCTTTATTGTGATTGCCGACCAATTTGGAATCTGATACAGCTGATAATAGTCAATTCTGAGTAACTGAAAAAATATCGTTTTTCGATCAAATATTCGCCACCTATCCGTAATTCCGATCAGAACGATTCGAATTTCACCATTCGACGCCCATTCTTCTAAGTAAACGATTTTCTTCGCAAGTAAATGAATAATGCAAATGACGACTTCCTTGTTCCAGATTTCCTTGTACAAATGAGTTAGATCGAAAACCTGCTCTCTGGTAGTTTCGAATAAAATTTACTTATATTTTCGTTGAAATTCGAAACGTGGTGAAGCGACGTTTTACTTTAAACACGTCAAAAATTATTGAAGAATATAAGAGAACTAAGTTCGACTTACCAAAAAAAAATGCATTTGGCATCAGTCGGAAGCCCCACTCGCCAGACACAGACTTTTCGAAAAAAATTCAAATAATTACTCAAAAACATTTTTTCGAGAAAGTTCTCAATCAGCTAACCAAAAACGTTAATTTCGTTAAAACACGAGATCCGTTTCGCCGTAAGAAAACGGCATTTCCGAGATAATCCTGAGTTCGACTAACCGAAAAGAGTCATTTCCGAAAAAAATCTGAAATCCAGCTATTCGAAAAAGCAAGTTTCTGATAAATTTCAATTTCGACTCACCAAAAATCGTCATATATGGAGCAATCCTAAATCCAGATATGTGTGGCAAAGCTTTATTTTCACGACAATTCTGGATTCGACTCACCAAAAAAGCTGTTTTCGAATTGATACGGAATCGAATCAGTCGGAAAAAAAATTATCTTAGTAAAATCCAGAATCTAACCCAGTGGAAAAATATGCCGTCTTCGGAAAAGCATGATATATGACTTTCCAAAAAGGTAATTTTGGAATAATCCTGATTCCACGTGATTTCTAAAAAAGCTCGGAGTCCGACAAACAAAAAAACTATTTTTTCAAAGAAATCCTCTATCCGGCTCACCGAAAAACGTCATTTTCCAGAGGAATCCGAAAGCCTATCCTCCGACGAGGACGTCATCTTTGGCGAATCCGTAATCCGATTCACCCAAGAAATCGTCATTTTCGCAAAAGGCCCACCTTTTTTTCACAGGAAGAGCTCGTTTAAGAAAAATTCAGAATTCAACCAACGCCATTTCACGCCGAAATCTTTTGCTCTGCTGACTTAAAAACGTCATTTTTCGAAAGACTCTGAATCTCACATTTCATAGAACACCATTTTCGCAGATTTTCCACGAATGAAACCCACTGAGAAAGCGTATCTGTTCGAAGAAAAAGCTCAAATCTGAATCATTTGAAGCCCATATTTGGAAGAGTCGGAAATCCTATTATCCGCTTAGCTTCCCGCGCCAAATTAATGGGATTATCCGGTGTTATTAACTACTTTTGATCTCACACAGTTGATTTAGGTGAACGATTTTTTTTTGGGTTCGCGGGAAGATTATGCGAGAAAATGTCCAAAATTGACTTTTTGAACCTTGATATATCGAAAGCCAGCTTACATAAATCGAAGTTTCTGGCTGCTGGTGGCGATTTTTTGGTTTCGAATACCTGGAGAGGGATTTTGGTGCATTGACAAGGTTTGATGTCGATGAAAAACTCCACGTGGTCATTCTCTTCTGCAGTCTCAGGTCCTGTGAGAAACCTGAAGGCTATGAATGGGGTTTGTCGACGTCTGCTTTTGTCCGAATGTCTGGCGATTTTCCGAATCTACGAGATGTCCTCAATCATAGACTGACTGACTGATTGACTGCCCGACGAGGTCATATCGAATCGTCCCCCCCCCCCCGCCGCCCTCCCCTCCTTTCTGTCTGATGTCGGGGCAATTGTTTCATTGACTCACCCACCCGCAAATGCTGCTGCAGCTCCTTCTCCTCCTACTGAGCCAATCAAGAAGCGCGTGTTGCCATCAGGCAGCCAGCGGGCATTCTCTCTGAATTTCGTCATTTCTATGTGTGTGGCTTGTGATTGGATTCTGGTGGTTTCGCACTTATTCATCCATCTCTCTCTATGCCGGAGGGAAGAGCTCTGACCCATTTTTAGACCGCATCTATGCCGCCGCCCTCTTCTCCTGAACCCAAAACATGCGACGCTTCTAATCAATTCACCTACTCAAGTGGATCCTACTACTCCCATCTTGGCGTAAAATTTAGCTACGTCTGCCGAGGGTTAAGTATGTACGGCACTGCGGGCAGACACGATCAAAAGGGGCGGCCTTCTGGGACCAAGGGGCGGAATTCGAGTGACACCTCAATCAGAATGCAATATTCCTTCGAAAAAGTGCTCAAATTCTCGATTCATTTCAGAACCTCAATTTTTGATTTTTCCGAGTGATTCATTTAGGGAATTATTACTCATGTTTTTTTTTCGAATACATTCGAAAAAACCTGACTTACTCTGGGATTTTTTTGGCTTTTTCAGAAAATTGCCGTATTCTTTCGTTTTTTTTTTGAATCTTGAATTATTCAAAAAACAAAATATTCGGTTCTCCTGACATGTTCGAATTATTTGGTTTCTCGAGACTTCCAATTGTTGGTTTATTCTGGGTAGAAATTGAATTATTGGATCCTCGAATGTTCCATCAATTCCAAAAATCAATTTCTGTTCTAGAATTCGGCTCAATCTGGAGGGGGGATTCAAATTATTCGGTTTTACGGATATCCGATTCTTTCTAAAAAAATATACATTTGTTCTGCTGGATTGAATTATTCGATTTCTAGTATGCTCGATTGATTCGGAAAAATGAGATTTCTTCAAACATTCGATTCATTCGGGAAAATTAATCAATTGTTTTTTCTTCAAAATTCGATTCATTCTACCTAGATATAAGATTATTCGCTTTTGGGAAGATTCGATCATTTCTGTAATCAAATTTGTTGTTTATTCGAATATTCATTTCATTCGGCAAAAAAACTGTTTTTTTTTTAATTTAGGAAATATATGGATAATTTGTTTGTTTTTTTTTCGATTAAGTTGGACTCATTCAGGGAATCAAATTATTATACTCTTCGAAAATTCGATTCATTCGGATGAATTTTTTTGTATGACCCATTTGATATTTCAACTCAGATGTTAATTTTGTTTTTGTTTTTGTAATGTTAGGTTTATTGAGAAAGTTGGAATTTTTGATTTTTCAAAAAAGAAACTCAAGTGTCGAAATTCGAAGAATCGGTTCATTCGGGTGGTCGAAAAAATCGATTCTTCGAATAATCACTCCCACGAGAGAAACGACCTCAAGGGTTAAGTAGGATTAAGGTGAGAGGTTGCCCCACGTTCTCTAAATTTTGTTTTTGGGGTAATACAACCTTTCCCTGATATTTCGAGCCGGGCGGAGATGGAAGTGGAGCTGCTGATCATGTCTACATCTCGTTACCGACAATTATATTTCGCCATGACCTACCGCCCCACTACCTTTTCGGCTCGACTCAAAGAATCGGAGAAAGCGTTAACAGATGACCTTCACAAACTATTTTTTCGTGCAAAAAAAAACACTTTATGCGAGTTTTTTTTTCGTTAGGAGTGCCAAAATGACTCTCCCCGTCCGAAACTGCTACGTTCATAGACTACAAACTCATGGATAAATTGAAAAATATTCGCCAACAGTTGAAATTTCGATACAAGGAAGGGCCGCGGAGCCTAATCATGGCTTTACACCCTACGGTGGGCCTACTGCTACAGCTGCTGCAGCTCATTTTCATCATGTGACTCATACCTCTTTCCCATTGTGGTGCTGCTATTTAAATAGAAATCGATTATTCAAGGAATCCGTGCCATTCCAAACAATGCCTCCACCTCCTCTGGCGGAAATGTTTCGAGAATTTTCCGGGAAGAGGTTAGGAATAGAAAGTTCCTTTCCCTGGTCTCATATATCACTGATTTTTAGATGTATTTCAGCTCCGGGAAAATTGTGCTGCCCTTTGAAAACACCAAAAACTATTTCTTCTAGCTTTTTTCAGCCCAAAATTCTTCCCGGCAAAGCGCCACAAAAGTAGGTCTCAGCGCGAAAATTATCGAACATTCGACCCGATTGAATTTTCTAGACAGACTTTCATTTGGCATTCACAATTATTCATTTCATCGTTCATTTGATACATTCGGAAATCTAAATTATTAGTTTTTTTTTACTTTATTCCGAAAAACCAAATTTACAGAATTTCTAAATATTGGGCAAATTTCAGGCAATATTTTCGAAATAATTATATCACCAAAAATCGTCGATCGTTTTCAAGTTTTGTTTTGAAAACTGCAATTTGAAAAATCCGGTTTTTTTAATTTAAAAAATCGAATAATAATCTGGAGAATTACTCACATTTTTTTCGAATTGTACAAGGAAAAAATCTTTGAATGTATTTGCTAGTTCAATAGAATTAGGCTTCAAAATTCAAAGTAAAATTCCAGAAAGTCGTCTTAAAAAACGGTTTTCTTTCTGAACTGCTCTCTAAAATATTCCTTTCAATTTTCTTTCCACTGAATTTTTTTTGAAGATTCCCAAACCTAAATTCTTAAATCCGTTGAATTCGATAAATTCGACGTATGAAGAGGCTGAACAATCCTTTCATGAGAACGATAATGTGGGACGAACATATTTTCTGGGTACTTAAATTTTGAGCACTCGTTTCTGAAGATCATAAATTATTTCCCATTCAATAGGTGACAATTTTCCAGATGGTAGAAATCATTTTCGGTATCTTTCCAAAGAATGAATAAGCATTTTGCTAAAAAAAATCTGATAAAATAATAATGTTCCTAAATGAAATATTTCATTTCACCTCATCTAACAATTTCAATTTCACAAATTTTCTAAGAATTTTCAAGGTTTTCATTTTTTTTCTTGATTCCATATTCGATTTTTTTTCGCTACAAATGACACCTAGAAGGCTGCATTATCTCATAACATCGGATTTTTTGTGCTCTGGGGAAAGTAATTCATGATCCTACCGAAACTTTTCTTTTTTTTTTTGGTGAACTTTCTTATGCCTCCCCCTTCTCTTCCTGCTCGACTTCGCTTGTGCTTTGGTTGAAGTCGTTAGTTCGATTGTTTTCATTGTTTTCAAAACCCATGTGCAAACCAACATCAATCATAGGGCGTAGTGCAGATAACCCAGATGATATCGAGAAAAATCAGTCCATTTTTCATTATTGTCATCTAACCTGCTACCTTTTTTTTGATGCGTAAATTGCGCTCTTATCTATGAACAGATCATTTTTCTGCAAATTCATAGCGTTCTACATAGAACCGAATTCATTCCTTATTAAAAAAAAACAATAGGTTCCGCGTTGGTCTGCAATTTGCCGTCGCGGAACCGAAACAATTCAACTAACGGCTGTCGAGGGTTACGGTCAGTCCGCGCGCCACTTTCTCATTTTTCTCGTGCAATTTTTTTTTCATCGCTTTTTTCATTTCAGTTTGCTTTTTTTCCTGTGTTTAAACTTCCTGCCTGATATGTTTCAGAGCCAAAATTCGCCACGGCAACCTGACCACCTTCGCGTAATGGACCTTGATTTTCCTGAGACAAATTTTGTTTCTAGGTAAATTCTCCTTCATGCACTTTCTGATTGCTTCTACAACAAGGCTTGTAGACTTGTCAAGAAAGAAGATTACAGTAGCAAAAATGTCACAAAAATGTGATGTTGCATCTACAATAACAATTCTAAGTTCCCAACCCACAAAAATTTGAAATTTTCTTTCTGTTCAAAAACATCCTCTACTTTCTCAAGGTCTTATAAGTTTTTGCCATCAGAATAGAGTTATGAAGCCACCAGCTTCACGAGACGATTTTTTAGGAGAAGAAATTCTGACCGATTCCACTAAAACGGTTCCTGTGATTGGCAAATTTTACTGGTTGTTTGTAATTTCCACATCTTTCAGACGTGTTTCTTACTGCAAAAAAAAATGCAAGTAGATTTGTGTAATTTTCTTAGAAAACTTTCTACCAGCAGGATAAGGGGGTCGTAGCCTCGAATAGCGGGCTGTGCCGTGAGATGGTCGGGGTAAGATAACCTATGGTAAATTTTTTTGCCCGAAAATGAAAATTTTGGAGATGTTGAAAACAGCGAAAATTACTGTTCTCAGAGGTGGCTTGTACGGGTTACATAAGGGTCGTAATAGGGTCACACGACCAACCATGTTGTCGTAGCGGGAGGGTCATGAGCAGGTACATATGAGCGGAGTTCCGCGTTTCGCGTTCCGAGACCCGCAGTTTCGTGCATTTTTGGCATTCCGCATTCCGAAAACCATAAAACGATGCTGCGGAATGCGAAATATCGGGTCATCTTGGAAGAAGAAAACTTATGATTTCCGAATTTTTTTTCGCGTTCCGAAAACCGCATTTTCGCTCATTTTCAGGCGTTTCGCGCCCCATTTTCGAAACCCGAGTAAAAAATTTGTTACGAAAACCGATTTCCGAACTTTCATATTTTTGTTCCGCTCATCCCTGGTAGTGAGGGAGAAGTAAGCCTGCATTCGGGGACTGCATGCCAGATAGGGGTCAACTGTTTTACGATCCTCGCGACCCCTCTTCCCTCAGAATTTATGCTTCAGGATCTTGAAGATTTGAAAAAAGTCAGAGTGTTCAACATTTGAACGTATTTTTTTCCCTGAAAATCTAAGAAAAGCCTCTACAGAGAATTCAAAGCGTTTTTTAAAAGCTTTCTTTTCATGTAAGCGTACTCTTGCTCCGGGGTTTTCTGGAGAAAGTAATGTGAAATTTCCATTCAACTGAGGTTGATTTCTTCATAACAAACTATTTCCGTGTTTCACGTTTAAAAAATCCACATTCATATCAACATGGGAAACTTGCAGAATTTTGTGTTGAAAATAAGTCATCTTGTGAAGGGTTTTAAAGTTCCAGTCGAGTGCACCGAGGAGCCCAAAGGCAGGTCGACATTCTCCCTCTGCGTCTCAGCGGAGCATGTGCGGCTAGGTATGCGCGGCAGAGACGCAAAGTAAAAGTTACCGCCTCTTTGGATTCTTCATTGGCGGAATCGATTGGAACAGAGTATATGATGTCTTTCAAATCTATTTGGATGTTTCTTTTTCGAGAAACTGGACGCTTATTCAATCAAACTAGGTTTTTTTTTCAAATCAGATTTCGCTTTTTCCATATTTGCTTAAACATGGAAGAGAAAATAATTTCAAATAAAGTGAAAATTATGTGGTTTGCGATCTCCCTTGCCCCTGACCCCGCGGAAACTGCAGTCGACCCACGCGGAATGTAGTCTGCAAATGCGGACAACGACTAAATGTCGCGGCCGAGGCCTTGCAGAATGGAAATGTTTTGAATTCCTTTGAATCGCGATTGTCTGACTTTGTGTGGCGGGTGACATTTGAAAGATCATCTGTGATTTGTCACTTGGAATATGACTCATTGTGTCAACATTGCTGTCTCACACTGGTCGTCGCGTTGACTTCACACTTATCTCGTACGTGAAATGTCTCCATGTGTAGGCGTGGCGTGATGCGGTGATTCTTGATTTATTCTCGTGCTCTCCGTGCTTACAGGTTGATGACGGAACAACAGAGGCGGTGAAAGTCTGGGAAGCGTCGCGTGCGAGGGTGACGGCGTCGACTATGCAGATACGGCTTGACTGGCGGCTGTTCATCTATTTAGTACAATTGGCAACAACATGGAATTCCGTGCAGGGCTATTGTGTCATGTACGATGTCTGCCACATGGAAAAGTCGAGTCCGATGAATTGTCGCGCTGGCGACAAATTCACGCCTCGACCAATTCGGTCGCTGTCCAACGATTCCGCACAGAAACTCGATTATATCTGTCCGCATTTATTAGAAGGTGGGTTGGGTTTTTCTTCTTTGATTTTTTTCAGTTTTGTTTTTTTTTTCATTTCTTATAGAAGCATGAACGCAATAAGTGGCAGTTTGATGGTGGGAAGGACCGTACTTTTTTGTTTATTTATTGTATTCTGGGAGTTCCTATGAATGCACGTGCACTATATGGAGTCGAATAGGACGCTGTTTAAATCATTACAGGCAGGGTCAAGCGGAGCGTTGCGTAATTTTTCGAAATCGGAGCGACCCCCCGTCACAGTTTTTTCCAAAATCCAAAATTTTTGCGATCCCCCATCTCCGAGGCGCGATTTTCGCGATCCCTCCTCCCCGAGGCCGGGCAGTTTATAGTTGATTACTAAAAGTGTCAGACGCCAAAAATTCGTTTAGTAGTTGAGCCCGAGCGTCTACAACCGAATGCTACGATCCCCTTGGGGACTAAAAATAATCGAGAATTTATGGGATATCCACGATATTCTCATTTTTGGACCGAAATTTTTGCGATCCCCACTAACATCCATTTTCGGACCCAAATTTTTGCGAACCCCGTTGCGAAATTTCGCAACCCCGCTCGACCCTGATTACAGGAGTTACGAGTCCTTAGAAAGCCGAAAATGGAATTGTCTCGCTTGTTACAGAAGTATCACCCCTGAGGGGGGGGGGGTCCCTTGGCTGCAACAAAATGCTATTCGCTAACATTAGGATGAAGCGAGGTTGTGTCGCTAAGCAATGGATGGTGGTGGGTCGTAAGAATACGATAATTTTGTCTCAGAAGTGAAGCTTCTGAGGGCAGGGTCAGGTCGGGTCGTGTATTTTCTTAACGGCTGGGGGGGGGCGTAAAAAAATTAGCCCAAAATGAAAATTCCTGGAGGGGATCGTAAGAATAAGGAGATGAGATCGGAGGAAATCTCGAAATTTTTGGTCACCAAGGGGAATGGGTCGCAGCTTCCCAGGGGTCCAACACAACGACCCGCTTGACCCTGTCAGAGGGAATCGTCGCAATTTTGGGCAGATAAAAAAGGATTAGTCCGAAGTCATTCTTTAGCTAAAGTATTTTTTTTTGAAAAACTTGTTGAAGCACCTAAGGAGTGCAGGATTTTCTGTAACACCAGTGTGTGAAATATAGATGAAAGCAATGATAAAATGAAAAAAAAAACATGCAGGGTGGAAGAACGCTGTTCACTGAGGCTGCTTAGGGGTGCATGCGTAAACAAAGTTTCGTCAGGAACCGGTGATTGCGAAATGAGTTCCCGCCGAGAAAATTTAAATTCGCTGCTGTGCGGCAAAAATGTTTCTTCAGAACTTCATTAATGATGTTCCCATCCGTTCACTACTTAAAACATTTGAACCAGGGGTCAACGGAGTTCCATATTTCGTCCGGAACTCAAAAATAATGCTGCCGAACGCGGAAATGTTGGGCCGATTGAAACAGAATTAGAACAGCAACCTTTTTGTGCTTCGCGTTCCGAGAACCGCATTTTTTTCTCGTCTCGTATTCGGTTTCCGAAACGTGAGAAAATTTTCTTGCACGGAAAACCGATTTCCGTCTTAACGCTCATCACTAATTAAAGGTCGTAGGGACCACAGAGTCAAGTGCGACTGCCTAATTTCGTAACGGGGGTGGGGGGAGGTCGCGAAAATTTTGGCCCAAAATTGAAGGTTAAGGGGGACTGCAAGAAATTTGGTCCAAAACGAAAATTTGGTGGAGATAATCAAAAAATTCGCTATATTTTTGGTCATCAAACGGAAGGATCGTAGCATTGGTCAGGTTCTAGAGGCTCGAGCCCGGCTGCTGAACGGATTTTCGGCGTCTGACAAATTCAGTAATCAAATTTAAACTCATCCCTTTCGTGGTTACCCCAACAATAGCTAAGCTTAATGGACAGTGGATCGCAGAAATATATTCATTCTGTAAGCTATCGACCGCTTTTTCGGGGATTAATTTTCCCTACTTTCCCTTGTTTTTTTTTCTCATTACATAAACCGAATCTCTCAGTTTGACGAGAGTTTGATGTGGTGGAGGGAGTCGCACTTCTCACCAACCTCCAGGGTCAAGCGGGGTTGCGAAATTTCGCAACGGGGGGTCGCAAAAATTTGGGCCCAAAAATGAACGTTAGTGGGTATCGCGAAAATTCCGGTCGAAACAAAAAGTTTCGTGGATATCCCGTGAATTCTCCATCACTTTTAGTCCCCAAGGGAAGCATTGTAGCATTCGGTTGTAGACGCTCGGGCTCAACTACTGAACGAATTTTTGGCGTCTGACACTTTTAGTAATCAACTATAATCTGCCCGGCCTCGGGGAGGAGGGATAGCGAAAATCGCGCCTCGGGGATGGGGGATCGCAAAAATTCTGGATTTAGGAAAAATGTGACGGGGGGTCGCTCCGATTTCGAAAAATTACGCAACGCTCCGCTTGACCCTGCCAACCTCTTTAAGCGTGTAAAATATTACTACCTGAGCATGCAGCTTTTTGACTCAGAGTACAGGTTATTATTTGATTTCCACGACAAAAAAACGCTTCATACTTTTTGCACTACTGTCGCGTTGCCCTGGCGATAAAAGTGCAGCCCCCTTTCCGAAATCTTGCTACGGTTGCGCTGGGTAACTCGCCTCAAACATTGGACGTTTGGACGAAGTTTAAGCTCAGCAACAATTACTAGTCAATGGGGTACAGCTCAGAATCAAGCCCAGTTGTTTAGCGGTACAAGGGGGGGGGGTTGTAGGATTTTTTTTGTTTGGAAATCAATATTTGCCAAGGTAGCGTATTATCCGTGTCATTCAATTAGGAAGCCGCGACGCTGCTTACCGGGAAGAATGATAGTGATGGAAATTGATCGGTGACTGTGACTTGGCGCCTAGTTGCTGAGTATAGCTCATAACTGAATGACGCTGACGCTGCCATCTGCCTTGAATTAAACTTAATCTTAAAATAATTTTTTTGCAAATTTTGGATACACGTAAACGTTTCTCGTCTTTAATTCTTTGGAAAGGACGAGTTTTGAGCTTTGATTCTTCGGAAAGGACGAGTTTTGAATGTTCTATAACTTAAAAAAAAACATTTCCTGAGAGCATAGGATTTCCTAAGAGTTATAAACGAGCAAGTATGGACAAAACATGGCCACGAAAAAAATTCACACGTTCTTTAGTGCCCATCTCAATACAGGGAATTCCGTGCGCATTCGCCCATTCACATAGTCAGCTCGCGTGTCTCGCCATCGGTCGACGCGGGCAATATCAATGGATGTCGTAGCAAGCGAGCATGCTGCGGGCGGTTTTGCTGTGAGGCGTCTACGCACGTAGAGGACGATATATACTACGCTAATATTCACAAAAAAAAAGTTTTTTTATGCAAATGGTTCTGAAGCCATTATTTTAGCCCTAAGGTATCTCTAGAAATCCTTATTTTGTGTCGAATTTCCTTTTCACCCTTGATTCTCAAGACCCCCACCACAGCGCGATATATCGCGGTGCAACTGTTGACCCTTTTAGGTGATACGGCCCTTTTTGGTTGCTATTTTTTTGTAAATTTCTATGATGTCAGTCAGGTATGAATTTTCTGCCAATTGCAAAATTTGTTTAGCAGTCTAAAAATTAACTTCCCAAAAATTTAGCAATAACGCAAAAACATTCATGAAAATTTGCACCAAATGGTTTTTAAGCATTCATTTCTGTGAAAATTATATAGTCACCACCATGCGGGTTACCTTTAAAATCTTCATAGTGTTCGCCATCCCTTAAAATATTTTACACGACCCTTATCACTTCCTTATCCTGCGACTCAGTCTTTGATCTATACGCTTCGTTTCCCGCACTATGAACATTTGACCTGCGGTCGATTTTGCGATGCGTGCATCCTGGTGGCGTTGCAGGCGCTTTTTTTTTTCAATACTTTTTCCTAATCTCCTGTATTCTCCAAAATTATAAATCATGAAAAATTACTCTAAATTCTCCAAGGTTAATATCATATTACAACAATTTCTTCGTCAAGTTAATCGAGGCATGTAATAATCTGAAATTTACTTTGAAACGTCTTCCATTTTTTCTCGTCGTTCGCCTGTGTATCTTTGGAAATACAGTAGCTGAAAAAGAATGTCTTTCTTGCCGGGATACACATAGCGCAATATCGATCGCAGGTCAAATTAGCACAGTACGGGAAAGGACGCGTACTATCCCAGCTTGGAGCACTTGATTGTGGCCACATAGGCAAACAATTTTCTTTCAAATTTCATTTCACTGATTCATTTTTGTGCGTGTATTTTCCTGTATATCTTTAGGTAGTGATGGTGTTTGCTGTTCGTCGGCTCAGATTCTGGCTATGAGTGTACAGTTGCGACAGGCTAGCAGTTTACTGGAACGATGTCCATCTTGTTTTGACAACTTCCAAAAGTTGTGGTGTGAATTCACGTGCTCACCGCGACAGCATACGTTCATGCAGGTGGGTACTTCAAGGAGTTTTATTGGTTGTTAACTTTTTTATTATTATTATTTAGTTTGATTTTTTTCTTTTCTTTTTCCTTTTTTTTTGCTTTGAAAAGGTTAATATCGATGGAGGAAAGTGGACAAGTCAAATTGAATTGGAAGAAATTAACATTTTTAAAGGGCGCTATTGGTCAAGAATGCGCCATGCGTCTCCCTGAATGGTGAACTTTTGCTTCGATTGATTGTGCGAATGGCAAATGCAATATTATTTTTGTTTAGGAACTCAGTAGATTGACTACTGTGTATTTAATCTCTTTACATTGCAAACGCCTTCATACTGACAGGGTTCAACCAGCGCAACAACCACAGCGCAAGGAGGGGGGGGGTCGTTTGCCCCGCTGACACATCATTGGGGCATTGGCGGTCACGAGGGTGTCGTAGACGCGTCTGTGCTCTGTTAGGGGCCGAATAGACTCCCGCCGCTAAAAGGGGCGGCAGCTTTCAATGGAGGGAAATCCATCGTGCAGCGGCGCCCCTCCATGATCGATATCCCTCCATTGTATGCTGCCGCGCCTTTCTGCGGCGGGAGTCTATTCTGCCCCTTATGGGATGTGGAAAACACCCTAACATCGTTGGAATGTGTTGATTTACGCTAAGGAGACCACAGTTTCGTTGCGATCCCATGGGATGTCAGGGGGTCCTGCTGGGTATTGACGGTTTTTCAGAAAACCCGTAAGGGTCGCTCTAAGGCTGTCAGTGGTTAGGGGACGGCTCTACAGGAGGAGTGCCTGACATATTAGGGGACTTTCCTCTGGTGTCTGGTCCGCAAATGGTCCGCAAACATTTTAGCCATGATTTTGCAGCGGAGTCAGGGTCAAGCGGGGTGTTGTGTAATTCTTCGAAATCAGAGTGACCCCCTCCCGACCATCAGAAATTTCTCCTAAAAATCCCAAGTTTTTGTGATCCCTTTCCGAGGTGCAGTTTTTGTTGATTTTTTTTCCAAGAAAAATATTGAGAATTTTTCAATATGCCGTATTTCCTGTATTTGAACAGCCAGGTGTTACATTTTCCAACCTTCTCCAAAAGGGGGTGGGGTTCAATCAAAGGGAGGGTTTCAAATAGAGGGGGAGGTTGTAATTCTCAACCGACATTTCAAGAGTCAATCAGGGCAAATGAAGTTTTTAAAGAGTGAAACGATAATGAATTACTCGGCGAACTTCAAGAAATCATCATCAATAAAGTCATTGTTCAAATCCTTCTCAAGATCGGTCTCTTCGAAAATGTCAACAAGCTTTTGGGTGCCGACGCCTCGGGCAGCGTGTAGCAGTTCACGTCCGTTAGGATTGGGCCTCCAATGTTTTTTGAATAATTAATGCCTTTTTAGCATGGTGTATAATCAAAAGATCTCATAAGTATATACAAAACTTAGGTGTCAGGCAGGAATCGAACTCGCATTGTATCGCTTACCGGGCGAGAGTGTTACCATTACACTACCGACATTCTCGCCCGGTGAGCGATGCAATGCGGGTTCGATCTCTGCCTGACATTTAAGTTTTGTATCCAACTCAGCAACCTTGTGAGGTCTCTAATGTCTTTTCAGCCAGGGGGGGAGGGGCTGGGACAGAGGGTGTTCTATTCTTCAACCTTCATCGAAAGGGGAGTTCAATTAGAGGGGGGGGGGTCAAGAACAGGAAATGCTGTATTGAGTAGTGGAAAGGAAAAGGATTTTCACTCTCAGAAACTTTCCTTTTTTGGTCCGAAACATTAGCGATCAACCCTTGCCTTCGATTTCGTGCCAAAAATATTGGACCCCTTCCGATCCCCTTTGCGAAATTTCACAACCCCACTTGACCCTTGGCGGGGTCTACAATTTGTTCAAAATTTAGGAAAACGTTCCGTTTTAAGTAAGCCTATCGATTTCTCGGCTGACTATCATTGTGCATTTGGTCTCTGGAGATCAATAAAGTCTAAAAACATCGGATTTTGGACAAGTGCGTAATGGCTCAAGTTATGTGTTCATCCAGCCTCAACAAGGGTCAGGCTGTTACTGACGGGCTGGACAACGGTGAGATCGCAAGAGTTTTCAAAAAAAAAACAATGGGAATTTGTGATGAGGGCCGCAAACATGGTTAAGCGGGGTTGCCAAATTTTGCAGCGGGAGGTGAGGGGCGTCGCAAAAATCACGGACGAAAAATGAAAATTTGGCTAAGATATCCCTAAAATTCTCGATATTTTTGGTCACCAAAGGGAAGAATCGTAGCATTGCTCAGTTTTAGCCGCTTTAGTCCGACTACTGAACAAATTTTCGGCGTCTGACAGGTTCATTAGTCAAATATGTCGATTATTTTGGTTTTCCGAGCGAACCGAATATTTTAGAAACAGTATAGTCCGATTTCATAAATAAGTCTTCCTCGGGGGGATCGCAAAAATTTTGGATTTCGGAAACGAACTTTGATGGTTGGGGAGGGGTCGCTCCAATGTCGAAAAATTACGCAACGCTCTGCTTGACCCTGGCCGCAAAAATGTTAGCCTCTAGAAGAAACCTGGGGATGGTTTTCATTAGAAGTTTATTTGAAACTTCCCGAGCAGGGTCGGGCAGAGCGCTGGGATCGGTTGTACAGAAGTGCGGCCCCCACCCTTGATCATGTTTTTTTGCAAATTTTTCGATAGAAGTCGAGCTTTTCCCTTCTAAAATACATCCAATAAAGGAATAGCACATTGTTTACAGAATACGAGATTTTCCAACTGAAAAGCGTCTTTTCTCAACACCCTCCGATAATCTATCATCACATAGCCGGGTGTGTTGTTTCTGTTGGCACCCATCTTGCGGCCCCCGTCCATCCACTTTAGGATCATCCCAGAGTGGGCTTCACTCTGTTCACGATGCTCTTCAGTAAGGAGCGTAGTGTCAAATACAAAAATAACGAAAGGAAGAAATTAACGATTTTCGTTTAGAAAATTTCAACCCAAATTGTGGGAAAAACTTCGAGGTTTTTTTGAAAAACGTGATCACCAAGAGGGGGTGGGGGTAGCTCCGTCGAAGTATGGAACAATGGTCTGCTTGGCAAGGTACAGCAGGGTGTTGTGACAAATCTCATCGTAGCCGCGACCCTCCCTTTTTGGTGATCAAAATGTCGCAAATTCTTACGATCCGCCTCCTTGAAAATTTAGTCCGAAATTTTAACGATTTCCTCGTAAATTTACAACAGCTCAATTTTTTTGGAAGAAGTGACGACCCCCTTCCTCCCCTTGACCCCCGTTGTGCTCGGTCCCAGCCCCGCTGGACCCTGCTGTTTGACCCTGCCCTCAACGACAACAATTAGGCCCGAGTTATACATAGACGTTTTGCCGCCGCTGGATTCCGCGGCAGGTCTGCTATTGGTCGCGTTCCAAATCTCATCAATCGCAGACGCTCCGCGGAAACCAGCGGCTGCGAAACGCCTATGTATAACTAGCGCCTTAGGACGATTTTTTGAAATTCTTACATTTTTTTGAAAATCTCGAAGCGATCGAATCTAAATTTCGGAGTTGTCCTTTTGAAATTGTCTGGTAGTTTTTTCTCTGGTATATTACCAAATTTTTTCGTAAATATACATAATTTTAATTGAAAAATTGTTTTCTATCGAAATTATTCGAATTTATGAATACTCTGCAAAAACGATTGAACGGGTTTCGCTACCATGTATTCAGATATCGTTACCCAAATGGATTGTTTCGATTTCGCGAATTAACCGGATATTAGAAAACGTAATCTTCTGGGTTACCAAATAAACTGAGTGTTCCAAAAAGTGAATATTTCATTTTTTTTCGATTGAGGAAAAGTCTTCAGTAATCATAAACTGCGGTCGAGTTGAATATCCGAACCATGTGAGAGTTCGATTTTCCGAACGAATCGAATATTCGATTTTTATTGGAATATTAATTGGATTCTCTTCCAGTGTTTTTTGTTTAGTTAATTAATTGCTCCTTGTTTTTTAATGGCTTCAGAATATGAGGATTAAACGAGTTGCGATATTTGGTGAGAGAAGAAGATCAATCATTTAGTTTATATCGATTTGTTGCGAGCCCCGTTGATCTGCTAATATCAGGAAAGTTCGTCTGATAGGGCGGGGTTTGGGGTTTCCTGATTTGTACACAGCTAATTTGGGAGCATTCAGCGTTCGCATTTTTTTCCATGGCAAGAGTCTAGTTGGAATGGAATTCATTTGACCGAAAAATTTGAAAATTCTGGTTGGCTTAGAATAAGTTTAGTGCATTGCATGCATTTCGTCGTCATTATTACGGAATGACTCGGTATGTTACTTGTGTGTTATCAGTCGGAGATTAATAGGGTGACACTATGCTGGAACAGCTGCATTCTTCGTCTTCCGGCGCGGGCGGGTTGATAAGAGAGCGCTGATTAGGCCCCGGGTGATCTCTGATCTTTGTGGGTGTGAAGAGTTCAGAAAACATGGACAAGGAATCTGCTGAGACGGAAGTGGGTATTTAGTAGACTTTAGGTCGAGCATAGATACCGAAATTGAAATGGATATGTTCATTTATTCAATTTTTTTCATATTTTTTTCAGGTTTTGCATTTTCTGTTTAGCTGGAAAGTTTGCTCATTTATTTGTTTTTTGTTTATTCATGCTCATTTTATAACTGGTTGCCTAACTTTTTCGTCTAATAATGTTTCGTCTAATAAAATTTAGAAACTTTTGAACATTCATTTTAGAAGTTAAATGGTTCAATTTACGCTGATTCTGTTAAATTAGAAAGCAAATTGCTCATAATTTTATTTGCTAATCGATTCATCCATCTATTTGCTCATTTGAGATTTTCTCTTCCAAATATTCAACTCAATTGGGAATTTTTCTTTTTTTCAGAGTTTTTCCGTTTTTTTTTCAATTTATTCGGATATTTATTCGAACGTTTTTTTTTTGAATTTATTCGGATAAATAACAACTGGAAAATCCAGTTGTTATTTTTTGTTTCTTTTTTTTTACTAGAAATTTCGGTTTTCCTGCCATTCGATTCATTCGGGGATCAGAATCATGCAGTTCAAATATATTGTCTTTCCCCTGAAAACAAGGAAAAGCTCAATAATTCGTGAAAGATTCCCGGTGTTCCCAAATATTCAATTATAATTTCGTTTTTTTTTTCGAATGTTCAGAGATTCTAAAGTCCCAGCACTTTTCATCAATTGAATTGTGATCTGGAATGAAATCCAAGTTATTTGCTAACCGGAGTTTACGAAAATCCAACACGATTGACGATTTAGTTGAAGCCCGTCCAAGTGAGACTGGCCGCCCACGCGATCGGCGAGCGTGTTGATCGGCCGTTACAAAGATATTCTTTGGGCCTGTGAGTCGATTATCAGGAATATCAGACGAACAGCGAATAATATCTCAGTCAGCTATATTCGGGTCGTGGAAAACCTCGTCCAAAAATGCCTTTGTGACTGCCGGTTGACACGCGCGCCAACCGCATGGGCGAGCATTCTCATTTGGACAGACTTTATTCTCACATTTCGAAGGTCCAGATTCCCGAAAATGAAATGATTTGGTATTGTTCGGAAAGTTCGAATATCTAATTTTTCGGAAACTCGACTATACGAATATCCTAGATCGTAGGCATTCTAGAAGTTAGATTAATCAAAAGTTATCGTGTAATGTTATTCGAAAAGTTCAAAATCCAAGCCATTCTAGATTTTTTATCATTTGAAATCTTTAACACGCACGGGAATCGAAATTTGGGTCATTGAAGAAGGTCGAACCTTGGTTTGTTCTAAAAGCTCGATTCAAAAACTCGACCATTGAAAAATTGAAATCATCCAAAATCAATGTCGTTTGGCCCAGAAGGCTCAAATCTGTTCAATTCGAATAGAAGTGGTTTTTAGGGTTCTTAATTATTCAATAATAAATGTGATCGAAGAATTTGATTACCTTTTTTGAAGAATATCGTCAGGTGATTTTGAAGTGCTGTATCTAAAAAACTACTGTTTTCAGATCTTGGAAGAGATCGACGTGGTCGAGAAGAATGTCTCATTTGTCAACAAAGTTCGATACAATGTAAGCAAGGAGTTTTCGGATGCGTTGTACAATTCATGTAAAGATGTAAGTGAACATGCTGGCGTTTTTTCTTTTCATTTTTGTTCTTTTTCTCCATTCTTTTCTGATCGTTCTTTCGCATTGCCCACTGATTGGTGTGGGTAAGCGGGAGAGTTTTTTCCCGCAAAAATAAAGTGTCGTTGTAGTATTTCAGGGGTTACCATTACGATCCTGATGTCTAATAGCATTTTCTCCTAATTTGATTAGGATGATTTTGCCCGTTTTGACCTACGCGAAAGTGATGCTGTTGTCGCTCACGGGCTTTGCGAGACCTAGACTGCGCGAAATTGATATCATCTATCATTAATTTGGAATGCAATCAGTGTGCGAATTGAGATACATGTAGCTATCAACAGCCGCTAATGTTTACCACATTTTTCGCATAGTATTATTTGTGATCGGCAGTAAACAAAATATGTTTAGAAAAAAGAAATCTCAAGTGGGGTAGAAATCAATTCTCGTTCCAAAATATGAATCTTTTACTGAATTCGTCATTTGATTTGTAGTCAAACAGTATTGACGGGCGAGCTGAGGGCGCTAATAGGCTCTCCGGGCTGATCCCGAGGCAACAGAGGTCAAATTGGTGGGTGTTTATCGGCTCGCCAATGCCCATCGGCCCTCCCGGACGACTCGCGAGCGGTCAATCGATGAATAGGCGACACATTTGAGAAAACTAATGCTATACTGTTGAGATCTCACTATTTTTCTGGGTTGTGGAGCCTTTCCAATAGCTGGAAAAGGACTAAGAAGTTGAAAAAATGCGTCTTTTTTTTGTAGAATTCATGTAAAAAAATTCCAAATGGTTCTAAAAATGTTGTTTTCAGGTTTCGATGGCGGGAAGTACGACAAAGGCAATTCGGCTAATGTGTGGTAGCCTGAAAAAGAACGAGGAGTGTACCATCGATAACTGGCTGAGGTTCATGGGAACTCAGAATCATCGGATTGGTATACCTCTTGGTATAGAATTCAATCTCATTGATCCAACGGTGAGTTTTTTAAAAAAAAATTTTCCAGTTTACTTTCAGTGTTTTATCATCTCGCTCTTTTTTATTGATCGTAGGTGATGTTTTCGTTCCCCTAACATGTTTCGGTAGTTAGTATCTCAGGCCTACGAGTTTTAGTCTTTTTCAGTAAGTTTCGGGAATTCTCCCTATGAGGTGCCCATGAAGATGAATCTTTTACTTTACCCTATTACGAAGTTAGATACCTATGGTCCACCTCCTTAGTCTCTACTCTTGTGGACTGTTCCCCTAGTTGACATCCTAGGGCCACCCGTGATTTTGATTTTTAGTCTACTTTGACGTTACCCGGGGGTTGTGTCCTTTCGAGCCACCCCTGAGATTTACTATTCCCGGGCCTTTTCAGCAGTTGGTACCATGCCGGCTGCGGTTTTTTTCCTTCCACAATCCGTTTCCGTACTTGAAGTGCTAATGACCATCCGTGAGGTTCACGTTTCTTTAACCTGTCCTTGTAGTTGATACCTTTTCCGACACCCATGGGTTGTAGTGGTTTTCAGTCTGTTTCCCAACTGGTTATTTTACGGACCCCTTTGGGTCATTCATGAGGGTTAGTCATCTCTTAATCTGTTTTCTGAGCAAGTAGTCTATTTAGGAATTTTTCTCTTTACGGCCCATTCTTTTAGTTGATGTTCAAGTGATCATTTCCCGAACTTATGTCCGCTGGAGGTAATCCCCGCTTCAAAAGTTGACTCAGTCCCCGTCATAGTCGACCGATCGGCTGTAACCAGGCTGGTCGATACGCATGTAATGAATTGCTCGCTCAGGTTGAAAAATCCCTCCTTGTGGCCCACTGAGTGGGCCTGTGCCGCCCCGGTCGATACTTATGCAACGCATTGCTCACTGAGATGAGACCCCCGCTGTGGACGGACTGAGCCAGCCGCAGTGCGCTCGAAGCCTAGTCGATTGGCATTTAGCCGGCCACTAGGGACGGGAAAGGACGGCGCAGGCTCACTCTGGACGGGAGAGGATGGCTCAGTCCGGCGTCTGTTTTCTCAACTCTGTTATTCCATCGATTTCTGTAATCGATTTTCATGAAGCACCCATGAAGTCTTGTCCTTTTCAACCCGAGTTTAAAACTAATATTTCAAGGAAGAAGTTTGCTACTTTTAAATTCGTTTCCAGCGCTGAAATTTCATGACCACCCATGAAGTTTAGTCTTTTCAATTCGTTTCAGTATTCGGCTCCTATGGACCACCCATGAAGCTGTAATTGACTTCTTAGGAGCAGTTTCTTATGAAGCCCCACAATCTGTTCTCAAAACTGATAGATGATAGACTCCATAATTGTCGATGAAGTGTAAAGTCAGTCCGAATGTGACTCTTCGCTCACGCGGTCGGCGTGCGTGTCGAGCGGCCGTGAAGCAGACATTTTCAAAAAAAAATCTGTTAGCAGGATTATCGCCTAACGCGTGGTCGGACATTCTCACTCGGGCGGACTTTAGTTTTTTTTAAATTTCTTCCTTTATGAAGTGTAGTCTTCGGTGAATCAGTTTTCGAGCTGCATTCCTAAGTGGTTTTTTTTTGGATGATTCATAATGAAATGCTTTTTCTTTCAATGGCATCGCCGCCTAAATAAATGCTGAATGTTGACATTTTCCTGTTTTGTAACAGACATGAGTTTGAAAATACGTAGTTGTTATTCCAACAGGCGCCGAAATGCTTTGTTGTGGCGAAACAATGGAAAGCTTTTGTAGGGCGGGTTTAATCAAATTTCTATTTTGGAGCCTTATATAGCGGGACAAACTGTCCGAAGAAAGAAGTTGTTTGCTTCAAAAAAAAACAAGGAATTCCGAATGTCAAAAGGTCCTGTAGAATTTGAGACTTTCCCCAAGGAATTTAGATTGATTGCACCGTAGAGCCACATTATCAACACAAATATCGATTGCTTCGCGTTTGGCGGGAACTGTGGGCACCCAAAATGCCTATTGATTTACAATTTGTTATGGAGGCTGTGCTGGAAGCTGTGTGAATGCACAATTTTTTTCCAATGTGTTCGAATTTTCTGTTTTTTTTTCAGAAAGAAAAAGATGCTGGTGCGGACTATTTCATGACGGTGCCGACGACACCATGTCACTTGTCACCTCGGTATGGTCGTGACAAATGCTCCCGACAAGATTGTACGGCTGTGCAGGTTGTGGATCTGTTCCCGAGGGATGAAGGCACGAAGGTGTGTTTTGTTGGAAATGTTAACGAATATTTATTTTATATAATTTTTTTTGATTTTTTTCGCGTCTTTGTCCGCCTGCTGGTTACTGTAGTTGCTTGATTGTGTGCATGCTGTGTTGTGTCGTTGTGTGTATATCAGGGCAGCTATGGCGTAGTATGTATGGCGACGCGGCAGGTGCGCGGCAAGTGGCTATCGTAGTCTGCGTTGGCAGCGATTCGCTGTTGGACTGAAAAAAAAATCATTGTATCCGATAAGAAAATTATTATATTAATGTTCTCAATTCAAAGCTACAGTCGGCAAGACTTCCACTGATACTGCGTTCCTTATTGTGCGTTGGCTTGAACTAGGTGTTGTGACAGACGTGCACCGAGTTCGCTCCAACGCACAATAAGGAGCGCAAAGGATCAGTGCGATCTGTGCTGACTGTCAATAGGGTTTTCTTTTACATTTTTTTCCCAACTTTACAAATGTTGACATAATATTGTAGAAATCTCCCTTTAGGCTTAATGTGATAAAGATTTTGAAGGCTCAAATCATTCTTCTCTGACTACCTAATACCCTGAATTGTCAGAAAGTTATCCGACAATAGTTGTGGTCTTTTTTTTTCTTTGATAGCACCCGAAAAATTGGGCAAATCAAGGAAATGTTCAAAAAATTCTCGAGTTAAGAAAGTGTCTGAATTGACATATTATTGTAGAAATCTCTTTTAACTCAATTCTTAGTAACTTGATACTCAAGTATCTACAGTTGATTAAGAGTTAAGAAATGGGACTCAATTAGGCGTTTCAAGGAAAATTTTCAGTTTCCTGGAAATTCAAGAAAAAGGGAGCTTCTTATGGACTGGATCATTGAAGTGGACGAAAATGCGAGTATTGGGTATTCTTCTTTGAAATTTTTATTTCTTGGTTTTATTGTATAGTAAATCAAGACTATGTAGGATCGGTGGATATCCACATTTCACCAGCAGAGAATGTAAAAGAATTCCCTTATTATTGCCGGATTCATAACGAAGTTTTGGGGTCAGTCGTGTGCATCGATTGACCGCTGATCACCATTGTATCACAAGCCCTGTTATTTTCTTACGGGAATCGAATAGACACGATTACAGTTTCCCCTCCCGTTTTCTTGGAACTTTGTTTCTGTTTGTTGTACAAGCACTCCAGATGAGACTTAGAGGTTGCTATTCCTTCGAGATTTTCGATATAAGAAATCATGATTGGACCTTAGTCTTGTAGTTGGAGTGACCACAGTGGAGCAAGCTGCATTTGATTCGGTACCGCTCATCGAGCTAAGTTGTCTCTTTCTCTTTCAGTAGAAAAATTGCATTGGAGACCCTCGCAGTGTTTCTAATTTAGTGCGAGCATGTGCGTCGCGGCATTCTCTGACCGGTAGCGATGGGTGAGCAGATATTTGTAAGCGCTCACCGCTTTGCAATCGTGTAATGCGATTACGGTTTCGAATGGGAGCAAGAGAGCTACAAAATAGAAGAACTTCCAAACGTATGAGAAGTTCTATATAAAATGAGAAAAAATTGTTTTTGTGATAGTTATATTTTCCTAAGAATTATCTACCTAAAAAAAAAAGACCGATTTTTCTGCCAAAAAGGTTCATGGTCCTTCCAAATTAACATTTTTGGTCAAAAAAATTGTTTTATGACCCTTGTTATACCACGAGGTGATGCTGCTTGAACCTGTGCGTGGCCCTATCACTAACCTGCACTGTTAAAGCCAAGTAGGGCTGTGAGAATTCTGCCTCGTTTTTCCAATCCAGATTGAATGCACATTTTTTGAACCGTTTTGAGAATGAAATCCGCATGTGATCTCCGGAGCTGCTTAGAATTACGTTGAACGAAGTTATGAACGTTATCAGAACTCCACTGAAAAAAAGAGATCTGGCTGAAGCTGACGTACCTACGTGAGATCCTTGTTCACCTTCCCAACAAACCCTCGCAGAGAAAAATCTAAAGCCAAATCTAAGACTTTCACGGAACTATCCGGCCGTAACCTTCCTCTGTCAGTAGTGGAAACGAAAGTTTTGCACTTGGGACACGCTAATCAACAGGCCATTCAAAGAATCAATAATGTACCAATCGAGGCGGTCGACAAAATCAGGCACCTTGGATTCATAGTTGATGAAAAACTCACGTTCGATGAACATTGTGGGCACATTGCAGCCAAAGCGCAACAAAGGCTGTTTCTATTATTCAAGTCTTTGCGGTCTAAGGATCCGCATTTATTAACCAAAGCATATAAAATTTATGTACGTTCTATGGTGGAGTATGGAACCTGCGTCTTTGCACCGCATAAGCGCAAGTTTATTGAAAAAATAGAAAGGGTGCAAAATAGCTTTACGAGGAAAGTCTTTATAAGAGCGATGGGATTCTCTTATAGCGCAATACCCAGGGGTTACCTTAGGAATAGAAGGTTGCACTTGGACACCCTTGCTATTCGTAGGAGGAGAAATGATTTGCTCATGATTTTCAAAATGCTAAATGGACTCGTTGGTTTGAAATTATCTGAGCTTTTTCACGCTGATACGTTCGAATACACGAGGGCAAAGGTTCAAACTTAGCTTTCCCAGGCCTCGTTCTCAAATAAGGCGGCATTTCTTTACAATTCGTGCGGGATTGGACTATCTAAGCTTGAGTGAGAAGTTGCAAGTGCCGGCTACCTGTTTTGGCTTCAAAACGGTGGTCGGTCGTTATTTTCAACAGGAACCATTGGTGTTGTAGTATTGGTTTAGTTTTTTTTTTATTTCACTAGTTCTATAGTGTTCGAATTGATTGTGTTCAGTTTGTTGATTTTTAGATTTTTTTCTAGATGTCATATCACATGTGCTTGCGCATGTAATAAATTTGAACCTAACATGGTCTATTGAAAATCAAAAAATGAGCGTAAGGTGTGTGATCAGCACCCCCAAATGGCTACAGTGAGGGAATTCAAAGTAAGACCACCTCTTTGGCTCAAGGTTGACGCTCAGTTAATGACGGAAAGTAGGTGCAGTGGTATGAATCCTTAGATTCTGCTTTTAAAAATAATTCTAGAAATGCACATTTCATTCAGAGCCAAGAGTGATTTCTGTTAAAAATATTTTATTCGAGAATCGAGCCCTGCGCTCCAGATTTCTCTCAATTGGAAACATAACTTTTCAATTTTTTTCTTGTTTTGAAGTTGTATCAGTATCTAGGCGTCTTGATTGTGACATATACTAGACTGCTTCAATCTGCTGACTTTGAGGCTAAAGTGTTTATTCTAGACTGTTCTGTTGTTGAGTGAACCTCTTCGAATGCTACTCCCATAGGAGTCGGCTGGGGGTGTGTTTATCTCGGGGAGTTGTCAGCTTTTGAGACTTTGTGTAATCGAATTGCGACATCAGACGGGATGTCCGTTTTTAACTGGAATGGATAAGCGGGAGTTGGATGTGCTGTCATAACATAAGTGCATTTTCTGATGTGTGGTCCGCAAGTACGGGAAGGGCGCGTTGCAGCGTGACGTCACCAATGTGTACCTAAGAGATGACGGGCGGCTTCTCACTTCTTGAGCGTATTTCCTGTTCTGAAATTTGCTCGTCCTTGCATTGTTTGTGCACTCAAACACACGCGTGAACTGCGCCAGATTTCTGGACGGCGGCAAGTGAAAGGGGATACGAAGAGGGTATCGAAGGGGATTGAAGTTTAGGGTAGCGAAAATGTAAACAAGAGTTCATGTTCGTAAAAATGTGACTTTTTCTGACTTAAAATTTGCAGGGTCTCCAATATTCTTGAACACGACTTCTTTTTTTCCAACAACTGAACGATATGTAGTAAAAATGGTGATTTGAAACATAATGTAGAGTTCAAAGGATCATTTTCGGCTCAAAGGGAGTGCTCACTCTACAAAAACTGCATTCTAGCTCTCTTTATTTTTGAATGCGCAAGCCCATGAAGTAGAGCATTGTGGGGAAAACCCTCTTCAAAACTCAAATTTCGGGGAAAAAACTCGAAAAAAAATTATTACACATGTTTGATGTGTTTGGCGCCGTGCGGACTTGGCGTTGAAAACGCTACTGCGCTTCAAGTTTCTCAGGTACAGGCTGTAAAACGCCGATTTTCTATAGTTCCTTCGCGTGCGTGCGCGGAGCAGAGGTTAAAGACAGCGAGAGAGCGTTTTGCGGCTGGAGAGAGCAGCATCGTGCGCACACGCAGCTCGTTGAGTGACGGACATTTCGATTTTTCACACGGGTGAAGTGATTTTGTTTTCCGTATCTTGTATCGAAAACTCTTTAAAAGTAAGATGGGCCAATGCACATGCTTGGATGTTGGAATCTTCCTTGATGAAGTGTATTTAAAAATCCGGCAACTGTTCCTTTGGTGAAAGATCGCAGGACAACTGCTTTATGAGGTGGGCGGGATGGTCCAATGGGTCGGCTGATCCGCGAGATGTTATCGACTTCCTGGCCGTTTTCCGTCGTACTTCCGTCCTTTTTCTTCTCACAAGGGGAGTGTTTAGCGCGTTGAACGCGACTTAATTCGTACAAAGCCCCGTTCGGATAAAATTTGAGGTTCGAACGCGATGTTTGACGATTTCCGGAATGCTACATTAAGTGCGCTCTTGAAATTGTTTCTATGGGATTACTTGGAGTGTTGAGACGAATCTGAGGTCATATTTTTCGATTTCTGGCAGCCTACGGCAGATTACATTGGCTATAGGTAGTTTGCTGTAAGTCCCAGATTTCACTTATAATTTCTCTGTGGGGGTTATTTGGGTTGCTGAATACGAATTTGATATCTATTTCTCAGTTCTCGAATTACTAAGGTAGGTTTTGCCCCCTAAATGGCATGATATCTACAGTAACCTACAGTAAACCTCAGATTTTCGGCAATCGGTCCCCATATTCGTTTTCAGCGTCCCAATTAACCTCTACATACAAGTTATGAGCGAAATCCGAAAAATGTTTTCAAAACGCCCCAAAATTGCCTGAGGGGTTATAAATATCTCAAGGTTCAGAAGAAAGGATCGCAGATCACTTTTGAGTCACTCCCTGCCAGAAGATCGTTCCGAGCGAACTGTGTAGACTGTCCGTTGCTCTTTCATCTTTGTGATGTGATCGTTCTTGTCAGAGTGACTCACTGCTGTGTGTTCAGCTAGTCTATTTGTTCGTAGGCCGACTTTATTGGTCTGATTCACCGCGGAATGCCTTTGATCGGTGTGAAGTCATGTTGCCAAATATGTCTCTGGATGGGATTACGCGGAATTTAAACAGAAACAATTATATCTGAAATCATTTTGTTTTCAGGAAGTCTGTCAGGTGCTAGGAATGGGCTGCAAAGTGTTTCTACTATTCGGATCTCTATTTATTTTCGCTGGTGTACTTATATTTATGGGTTTTCTACATTTGTTCCATAGCCATACCACGAACGAAACCGAAATGGATAGAATGGATTACAAGGTGAGGGTCGAGTTTTTTTAAACAGTCTTTTTGTATGATAAGGCCGATTCAGTGGCGGACTCGGAACGCGCCGCGCGCTGCGCAAGCGGTCGGATGCATTGCGCCAGTCGGGCGATCAATATGCGTCTGGAGAAATTGCACGCGCCGCGTTCCCGTCCGCATTTACACAAATAGAGCTGGCTCATAAAATACCGTTTTTAACGCTTGGAGCAGCGTAAGAAATACTCAGAATCGGGTCTCGCGCATGCTAGTATAAGCCTACCATCTTTCTCAAACACACACCGCTTGAGGCCACGCCCAGCAGTTGTCAGAAGCGATGAAATGCATTAGACATCTACATCTTTTCAGAGCGTTAACACCAATATGGGTCGAATTCGAACTATGGGAGCGTGGATTCAAGACCAGCTCAAGTATAATGGCGAGATGTTTGGAAGGGTAGGTGACCGTGAGGCTGCGAATTCTCTATTTCGAAACTAATCGAATTTGTCTCAGTTTGTCGCCCAACACCCATGGTTTGCATTCCTGTTTGGCTTATTCATTGCTGTGATTTCGATCTCGGGAAATGTCTTTCTAAAGTTCACAAATGATCCTCTGGAGATGTGGACTTCAGCGCATAGCCTTGCTCGGCAGGAGAAACGAGTTTTCGAGCAGAGTTTTGGGTTTGTTTTTAAATTTTTTTTTTATCAGTTGATACCTGTTTTTTTTTCAAGATATCGCAACTTGAATAAGTAAGTCCTTCTTAGTGAATCAACTATTCATTTTAGGCCTTTTTATCGGGTTGAACAAATAATCATGTATCCAAAGTTTCCGGAGCAAATGATTGATGGCCCGCATGGAATGCGGATGGGAGCAGTTTTTCATCAGAGTTTTCTGGAGGAGGTGAATTTACTTACAATAATTACGTAATTTTTATTCAAAAATCCAATTGTTCACCCACTGTCCGCCATGGGAAAGTGCCACAGACGAGCGGTATAGAAATTTCGATTTGCGGCGCTACAAAATCAATACTCATTATTTGCAAACTGCCGAGCCGACTGTTGTTTGGCGATTAGAGGATTATACCGGCGGCGAATCCTGAGATGAAGAGTGGTTCATAATTCCGCCGCCGAGTGGCGCGGCGAAGTGCCATCCAGTGGTATCGGTCGTGCCGCGCTGCGTGATCAATATTACCGAAATACATTGTGCCGCGCCGCTCCGTGGGGCGAGTATAACTAACCCCTTAAGCTTTGCTGCAGCGGCCGGCTTTGCGCGTAGTAACTTCCTGTGTTGGAATAACGAGTAGGAGCCAGTGGCCTTCCAACTGAAGCAGCTGCGACCATCTCTGCGACAGTGTATAACCCTGTTCTGTCATTATCCGTGATTTCGAGCATTTGCTGTTGGAAATTCTGGCTGTAGCAGCGTAAAAATCGAAACCCTACCCGTGGCTTGCCAGCGGATCGCTCGGAAGTCGCCCACGATCCCTTCGACGAACAATCAACTTGGCCGTCACCTTGACGACTCTAGAAGCGCCCACGGTCTTCTCCCCCAAACCTCCCTCAGTGTAGACAGCGCTGTCAATTTGGGTGCTGATTGCTGTCAGTTTGCGGGCAATATACTACCAAGAAGCCGGCGATTTGCTGGCGATTTTTTCGGTGGAAAATCGCTTTCATGTTGCGTGCCGATCGTTTTCATTCTCCGGGCGATTCGCAGGTAACTAGTTGGCATATTGCGGATTTTCGCCGGCAGTTTTGGGTGGTTCACCGGTAATCAGCTGACTGATTGCGGTTGAAAGAGAACTTGGGTCGGTTGTTGCCATCTTGTGCGGATTTTTCGGCATTTAGTTGCAGTCTCTGGGAGACTTTCTTGTTTGTGAGTAAAACAATGGCGTTTTTGTCGGCTTGCAGACTATTTGCCGGCAAGAAGGTGGTGGGTTGCGAGCAACGGTTGCAGTCTGCGGGCGTTTTTCAGGCAATCAGCTGGCAGTTTGCGTGCGATTCATTGGAAATCAGTCGACGTTTCGCGGATATGCGATCATGCGGTGTTTTTATGTTTCGGTGTTTCAGGCGTTTGTCATTCTGTCCCGAATTCTCTCCATATCTGCGACCATGTCAGATGGCAGGCGTGTGACGCTGGACGACGTTTGTTTTCGACCTATGGGACACGACTACGATTGCCTGATCTTCAGTCCAACGAATTATTTCCAGGTTCGTTTTACTCATGCTGCGCATTGCAGCCCGCAATCGCGCTCTCAGACGCTAGCTCCACCATGATGCGATGCGGTCGCGACGCGTAACGCTTCTCAATAACGGTGTGTATTTCTTGTTCAGCAAAATGTCTCGCTCCTGAACATCTCAATTGTGGCTCATGTTCCTCCAGCAGCAAAAGCAGAGGCGGATGACCTGGACTACTATGCAGATGAGGCAGAGGCATTACAGGAGAAGGTGGAAACTCGGAACTATCTGAATCATATCTACGACTGTATAGAGTGAGTTGTACCTGTGATATAGGCATCTCTTCTCAGCTTCGTGTAATTAATGATAAAATCGATTGATTTCGTTTGAGTGGGTGCAAGGATGCATTCAGTTTGTTATCGATTTCAGAAATCCGTACAATATCGAAACGTCGACGAATATGAGCTGTTTGGGATCTTTTGGCGGTCCAATTTTCCCAGAGGTTGTCTTTGGTGGAGTCTCGGATGAGGAAGCGGTATGTATGCCGTCATTTTTTCCTTCTTGTCAGAGCTTTTGGACACATTGCTTATTCCATCTGTTCCTGTAGATGAAGTTCTGACTAATCACGAGATTTACCTTGTTCTGATCGTTCCCGCACTAAGAACTTCGTCCCGTGCGGCCCGGTGCGAAATTTTGCATTCCGGGTGACTCGCACATTTGTAGGTGGGGGCCTGATCCTGTTTAGGGCGAGCCGCTAATCCCTCGATTGCTGTGCGCCACCTACACAACGATTTCCGGCCACCCGCTACAGCCTCTCAAATATCGGCACGCGCTGCCCGCCATCGTCCTCCACCCGCATCGCGATTTTGGGCAACCAAAGCGAGCAACGAAAAGTCGCCCGGCCGTAGGTCAGCGTGGTCTCAGGTTCTGAGTAGCTAAAAATAATTAGAATGTCCATGCGATCTGATGCGAGCGTGCGCGGTTTCGGTTCAAGTCACGAAATTCACAAATTATGTCATAAATTTTAAGGTACTCAGTACCTGGGACTGCGCTGTTCGGTTACTCAAGCCGGGCCACTTTTCGCTGCTCGTCCGGGTCGCTCCAAATCGCGACGCGGGCAGCGCAAGTAGCTGGATTGTGTGGAGGGCAGCGCGCGTCAATGTCCTGAGTGAGGGACCCTTTGCAGTAGGTGGCCGTATTTCGTCATGCGGGTGGCGCGGAGCAATCGAGGCGTTAGCGGATCGCCCAAAACGGGATCACTATCCGATTTACGAGTGTGCGGGTCGCCCGCAACGGAGTTTTTCGCGCCGGGTAGCGCGGAAAGAAGTGGCCGCGAGTATCTGACCGTCTGCTCTCTACTGAAAGGCGTGCTGTCATTGCGTAGCGTTATTCGGCGCGATGTTCTATAACTTAGTTCTGGATGGTTGACTAGCTAGTTATTATACATATGCTATTGATATATTGATTTCCGTAGTTTTTGGTTGATGTAGTTTTGTATAGTCTGCGTGTTTTCAGTTGACTGATTCAAGCGCGCTTATCATCACTATTCCGCTAAATGGCAAGTCATCAAATTTGAAGAAAGCGATGGCGTGGGAAAAAGCGTGAGTGTATCTCTTATCGTGTTATCTTTTCATAGTATATTTCGAGAACACTAGCAGAATGGGTGTGAGATCATTAAAACGCTAATCGTTCTCGGGCAATTATCACCTGCGTAGTTTCACCTGATGATCTTTGTTTGATGATAGCGAGCTGTAGTTACTCGACGTAATAATTGCTTTCAAACGTCAACGTTATGAGTCATAATGGGAGGAAACTTCCATGTGTTCACAAATTGTTGAAAAATTATTTTCAGATTCATCAACTTAATGAAAGACTACAAACATGACGGCATTCAAGTGTCATTCATGGCGGAAAGATCGATTTCGGTAAGAATTTGACTGTCCCTAAAAGTTCTAGCTACATCAGTTAATGAAAAAAAAAATTCATGGTTTGGCCGATTTTGTTTTTTCTCGTGGTTGTCTGTGAACGCTGATGGGGGGGGGGGCGGAGATGGATGGTGAGGCGGGGAAATGGCCGTCTAGCCTCAATCTGCATTTTGAGGAGAATCGTGTGAAGAGTAATGAGCTGAGCCTTTTGAGCAGCCTGAGCCTATTAGGATGCGAGAAAACCTGCGGATTCGTGTTCGCTCTGATGGGGGTGGAAGAATGATCCCAGGAGGGATCATTTCCTTTTTTCTATTCGCGTTGCTATCAAGAAGATATGTCTTACAAGGAAATTACTGTAACACAATGTGGTCATTCCAAATGAAATTTACTTTTCTAGAACCACTTTTAGACGTAGAGTCCGAATATGCCCTTCGCAGCTGTCCAGAATCACTCTGCAGGAAAAAATCTGAAGCGTTTACCATCTAATTTTCGCACCTATTGTACACCCCAAAACGCGCAGAAATCTTCCCAAAATCTCGAAACGGATCTCATAATCCTGCTCAGCTTTCAAAATAGTCCCCCTGGACGAAGTTTGGTTGAATGGTCATTCTTCGAAGTTGGCATAGAGTAAGAGCGTTTTGAACTTGTACGGAATGTTGGTTGAGTGGGTCTTTTATGGTTCTGAAATTATCTGGTTCTGAAAGCGTTAAGGAAAGAGGTTCCAGTTTTGACATAAAACTTCCTCATAGGGTTCTTTGGGATGCTGATCACGAATCTGTGGTTTTTTTTATCGATTTTCCGAAGTTTCCGAATAGATTCGTTCAAAGCTTTCCATCGGGAAGAAAGCTTGAGGGCAAAGCGCGACTTTTGACGATTTCTGGAATACTACAATAGATGTGGCTAAAATTGTTTTTTTCTGGCGGTTATTTGGAGTGCTTAACACGAATCTGTGTTCAGTTTATCGATTTTTACAGCTTGCGATAGATTACGGTGGTTATACGGTACAGTGGTCAAAGTCTCACATTCAACTCAAAACTTCTGTTCGGAGTTATCCGGGGTGCTGAATACTAATCTGATGCTCATTTGTCGATTTTTGAATTGCTAGAGTAGGTTTTGCCCCCTAATTGGCATGGTACTTACCGTAACTTACTGCAAACATCAGAATTTCGCCAGGCGTAGCCCAGATTCGTGTTCAGCTTCCTAGATTGCCCCTACATCAATTAAGCCCGTGGCTTGCGTCCTCAAACGAAAAACATTCAAATCTCACCCGCGGCTGGCGCGGGCGGTTTAAATCTCACCGGCGGCTGACGGTATGGTGAGCTGATCAGCTGCGCTCTTCTCTCGGCCTGAATTGATTAGCGGGCCGGCGCACGCGACCACCGCGCCAGCCGCGGGTGAGATTTAAATGTTTTTTTCTTGAGGACGCAAGCCACGGACCGTACACGTTTTGAGGAAAATCCGGAGAAAAATTAAAAACACCCTGTAAATTGGCTGATGGGTGGTACCCTTACCTTTTGCCGAAGCCTCAAAACGCTCATAACTTCCTTCAGAGAGAGAGAGAGTCTGGGCAGCTGCGAAGAGCATACTTGGACTTTTCGTCCGAAAATACCTTCTCTAAAACGTCGTAATTCTCATCATTCGAGGCGCGAGCGGCGCGCGCGATGCCTCAGCTTCCGTCTGCCCTCTGCTCTTTCACTGTCTCTAACCTCCGCTCCGCACCAGCACGCGTAGGAACCATGTGAATTTCGTTGTTTTATAGCCTGTAGTTTGAGAATAGTCCATTGCATCTGGAATGGCCAGTACGGCCAAAAAGAGTGACCAAGTTAGAGCCCAATTTTTTTTTCGGAAAAGTCGGTAATTAATACATCGGAAATTCTGATTTTTTAGAGAACAATTCTAAAAACTTCTGTCAAGTGTTTTTAATTTGAAGGTGAAACCTTTGTAGTGAAGCACTGGCTTGAACAGTTTGTTCCGTGATGTGTCGTTGGGTTTTGTATCAATTTGAAAAATAAAAAAAAATGTTTGCAGGACGAAATCGAAAGGGAGAATTCGTCGGACGTGTACACAGTGTTGATCAGTTGTGTACTGATGATTGGCTATGTGGCGTTTGCTCTTGGACAGTATATTGTTACCGACAATAACCTACTCTCCCTATTGGTACATTCGAAAATCATCGCTGGTATAGCTGGTGTTGCGATTATACTGTTTAGTGCGGCAAGGTGAGTATAACCACTATCAAGAGGTTTGAAATTTCTACTTTCGTCTAGTTGCGTTGTATGAATGCGATATATGCGTACGCGTGCGGCTACGCCCCGTAGCATAGCGCTCAAGCTTTCCGCATAGATCACATATTGATTTTCTGCGATCGCTGCGCAAGCACGCGCGCATGCTGTTCCCGAAAAGCATATTAACTGCGAAAATTCGAAAGTGTTATTCTTATATTTTCGTTCAGTTCGATTGGAGTGTTCTCTTTGTATGGCATTGGGACGTCAAAAGCTGCACTGGTTGTGCTAGTGTTTGTGGTTCTGGCTGTGGGAGTGAACAGGATATTCATCATCGTTCAAGCTTATCAGGTAAGAGATCTCAGTAGTGTAGGAATCAGTGAAGGATTGGCGGCGAATGGTCGTTAAATTGTCTGTTTTTCGCATTCAACCCCTGGGCCCCAAATTATTCGATCGATAGACATGAAATCCTCGCATCCTTTTGTGCCGCGTAGGTGTGTTCGGCTCGCTAATTCATTGGCACAAACCGAGCAGTAGTCCCTGCTTTTTCCTCTCCACAGAGTCGTATATTGAGTTTTCGAAAAATACAGGAAGTATCCGAAAAGCTTGAATATGCCATCAACGATTATTTGGATTAGAATTCAATTCGAAACTCGTGCTTGGACCAAGATTAATCGTGCCGGGACCCTGTCGTCTTGTGGTCCCAGAACGAAAGAAAGTATTTTTTCGAGCTGCCTGCGGTAACAGCGGCTGTCTCCAAGTGCGTTCCGAAATTCCACTCCGATATGGACATAAAAGTGCGATTAGGTGCAATTATTAAATTTTAGTTGTGATCGAATTTGTAGAAAATCTTCGCATGATCATGTACATTAAAGCACGTCTAGGTTTTAAAGATAAATTCAGGGAAAGATTAAAGAATTCTTTGTTGTTTCTTAAATTCTCGATTCAGAATTTTGGAATATTTGATTGCGAAAGTGTTTTCAAATTCGAGGTTCTCTGAGGATTCAATCAATAATGATATACTATGTCCCGATCGGGTCAGCTAGCGGGGAGCCCAAAGTGGCAGACACTTCCTCTGCGTCTCTGCCGCACATAGCCATCCAGCACTGCGTGCACTGAGACGCAGAAGGAAGGTGTCTGGCTTTTTGGGCTCCCACTGGCTGGCTCGATCGGGACAGGATATAGCAATGTTGCTACTATAATCAATTTCATTGGCCACCACTCCTGCACTAGTGCTAATTTTTCCTTCATTAGCAGTTATTTAGGACTGTCTTTATGCGTTTTCAGAGACTCGAAATTACCATCGATCAATCAGTTGATGACCGAATCGCACGGGTTTGCGGTCAAGTAATGCCATCAATGCTATTGAGCACCCTAACTGAGAGCCTCTGCTTTTTTGTTGGTGAGTTTCGATGAGAGATTACAGTACACAGCCAGCGTCGATTACGGTAGCTCTACTGTATTTGTTTAGGTGCGATTTCGGATATGCCGGCAGTGCGTGGATTCTCGCTGTTCGCGGGTCTAGCCATCATATTCGATTTTGTCTTTCAGAATACGATTTTCCTAGCAATTTTCGTGTGGGATTGCAAGCGTGAGGAGGTGGGTTTATACTGTTTCCAGAAAGGCGCCCACAGCTATGTTGCACGAAGCTGTGCGATCGATAATCATTACAACCATGCGCGCCAGCTGCTGCGTGCGGTTGCGCGCGAATCACTTTTCTACTGACCCAAAGCTCTCATTGTAGGAGGGAAAACCGGAGCTGATGTACCATCGTAGGCTTGACACTGAACGAGTTGAAAGCGAAGGTTATATCTACGAAGTAATGCTAAAGTATGCAGCTCCGCAGTTGATGCGAAAATGGATGCGTATGACAGTTGTAAGTTTACCAAGGTCTATTTGTAAAGAAATTTTCGTGAATGTGTTGAATATGAACCTCATTCGAATCGGAGGAGCGGTACTCATGGAGGAATGGTGTGGGGGCGGAGCTAATAACACCTTCTCTTTATCAGTCAATGGAGGAGAGGGGTTGGGTCGGGTCTATTAACACTTCCACCTCTCTACCAGCCTTTTGATGTGAGGCCTATTTCACACTTCCATCGCTGACCGCCGTTGACCGATGTTTTGAATACGGATCGATGTGCGAAGCGATCTCGGTCGATTCTCATGGTTATCATTCCGTCGCGTCGCGTGGCGATCGAACTCTGAAGGAGGCCTAAGCCTTCCCGCCCTCAAAGACGGCAGCGATCGGCCGCAGTGGGGTTAGAGGTTAGAGATGGGGTGTAGTCACGCCCCAACCTATTTCTTTTATCATGACCGGATGAATTTAGTAGGTGTGAAGTGTATGAAACGAATATTATTTCAGCTGGTGGTGTTCGTTCTATGGTTCTGTTGCTCACTGTGTATTTTTCCTTTCCTGAATCCCGGATTCGACCAAAAAGTGGCGGTGCCGGAGGTAATTTTTCAAATTTGCTATCAAGATATAATGCATCCGTAGCGAAAAAAAGATGCACGTCAAATTGCGGACTTTCATACACATTTACTTTGTTCAAGATCATATATCACGCGTTATTCACAATTCCGCCACTGATCAACCTGGCGGTGCGCAATCGTTGAGGCGTCGTTTATAGTTCCGCCGCTATGCTGCGAGGCGAGGTGCCTTTTTGTAGTATCGATCGTGTCGCCGCATGATCAATAGCATGAGATTACAATTACGCGCCACTTGCCGGCAGGGGTGTAACCGTCTAATGACGAGCGTGTCGCTCCGCGTTGTCAGTATTATGACCTCGTTTATACTAATTGCGAAGATCTACTCGAAATGACGTAAACGATCTACGTCTTGTATAATTGGTATGGATGATTCTTGTTTCTTTCACTGCCGCGCATCAACGGCAGTAGGCACTAGACCTCCCATCCGCGACGGAACCAGTCTTTCGAGTCCCGGCTACCTCATGCAACGCACGCTCGCCACGCTCCGTGCCCTGGACTGTTCGGGACTGCTTTTCATGGCTTGAAAACGAGCTTTTTTGAAGTGTTTCCTTCAGTATTTTTTGTCAAAGGAAAACGTTTTGGAACGTACCGGACGCAATAGCTGACGATTCAAGAACTCAGACATTCTGTGTTTCTAACGAGCACTGAACCGTCCCATTTCGACGTGTGCAGGGTGAACGGTAGAGCTTCTCGACCGTTTTATGCCGTTTTTGTGTTCTTACCTTTTTTAGAAGGGCCCAAAGCTTATGTTTTAGCCAAAAAACGGACAACTTTTTCAATGTGAACACTTCCTTTAAGAGAATGCGAAAAAAAAAACTTCTGGTCAACCATTGTTTTTGCTTTTGCAGTTGAATTCACGTTTTGGGTGCTATTAAGAGGTGATTATGTGCTGTACCAAGTGCTGCGGCTAAGCGCAACCCTTTACATCGATCTTGCCGCCGCGCGCGATCGATATCATAGGATAGCACCTGGCCGCGCTGCATCGGAACTATAAACAACGTCTAAAAGCCGAGTTTAAGGTGAACGTCTCACATTTCAGGACTCGTATGTATACCTTCATTTCAAAAATCTTGATCGATCGATGAATGTTGGTCCACCGGTGTACTTTGTCGTAGAAGGAGAGCTTGACATGCACACGAAACAGATCCAGGTAATTTTTTTCTGAAAAAATATGTGGCGGTTGTGTAGTGTTTAACTGCGGATTTCTTGCGGTGCGTCGCTTTTTTGGCGGGTGTTCAGGACCCCATCGTAGCACAATTTACTGCAAATGAGGTGTTCCGATATTTATGCAAAAGCATCCTACCCAAACCTTTGTATAACTTGTCGAAAACTTGTTTTCCGCCTCCCTCTGTGCTCATTTCGTTTTAGAATGTTTGATCGAAAAGAATTTTTTTTTGGGTAGAATACTGAAACATGAAAAAATATTTCAATATTTTTTTTGACTCTGCTTTATGTCTACTGAAATATTGTAGGATAAATTCTGTACGATCGGTGGTTGCTCGGAGAATTCTGTCGGTGCTATTCTGATTGAGGCTGCGGCGCATTCCAATAGGTTAGTTGATTATCGGAAAATAAGATTCTGATGAGCGCAATGTATTCCTTCAAGTTTTTTTAGGACATTCATCAAAGGCAATGTACTGAACTGGGTGGACAACATGATTCAGTGGTTGAATAAGGAAAATGAATGCTGCAAGGTGTACAACTACGACAAGAATGTATTCTGTCCAAGTAGCAGGAAAGATTGTGAGCATATCGATATCAACAGTGGTCGTGAATCACGATAATGAATGAATCCGTTACTGCATTTAGCCTATAACTGCTCCACATGTGATCCGAATCAACGAAATGGTCGACCCACGGAGGAGCCGTTCTATAAGCATCTGAAGGATTTCATGAATGATGTGCCGAATGCGAATTGCATTGTTGGGTGAGTTACGCGTAGTTGTAGAAAAACTGCCGCGATGGCTTCGCAATGGGGCCCATTTGGTACCTGTGCGCGCCAATTCAGCGAATATCGCAAGCGCGACTTGCCTTGACATAGCCGCGGCGGTGCCGGATAGGTCTATTTCGGCTGCTGTGAGCACCGACCCGGCAATATTTATGAGAGCGGCCGCGGAATTTCGCCTAGACATTGCTGAAAAAAGGTTCTGTCGTAATATTGTTTCGAACATCATTCTGGTTGCTGCGAAAACGATTCTGATCCAGGGAATGCATTTAAATCATAAAAACAATATATAATGACTGTAAAATGCTCAACATCGTCGGTGTCGTAGCGGCACTAGCGCGGCAATGTCGAGGCCCCTTGTTTTGGCATTTCCGGGCTCCTTGTTTAAACACTTTCACAGCTATTCTGTCACAGCACTGAGGAAGGCTTCAGCGATGCCATCTGCGCTATTCAGGAAATGCATAGCTGGGAAGTCATCGCGGCGCAGTCAAGGATTGCGGCATTAATTAGACACTGCATTTCTTGGTCAATGTAGGTTAGCGTAGTCTGAGAGTAGCGACCGCGAAGGCTTAACGATAGTGCTGGGTTGGTATCTACGGGCGCTTGAGCGGTGATTCCGCGACAAAGACTTGTCTCGACATTGCCCCGACAGTGCCGGGATAGGTCCGCTCTGCCTATTGTAGGCACGATCCCGGCATTATTGTGGAGCAGGGATGAGCGGAATGCATTCATTAAATTAGGAAATCGGTTCCTGAGTTTCGGCGCGAAAGTTTGTCTCGGAAATCGGGCGCGAAGCGCCTGGAAATGCGCAGAAATGCGGAAATTCAGGAATTATAGTGGAGTCCACCAAGAGTGTCTCATTTACTTATCAATGAGAAGCGGTCGGCTGGGGATCAATGTGCATGAATCCCATACCAGCACGCTCGATACCGATTGAGCGAGAGCGGTTGTGCTGCAACGAGTTTCATGTTCATTGATCTCCAATCGACCGCTTCTCATTGATAAGTAAATGAGACACTCTTGGTGGACTCCACTAAATGTCATATTTTTTTCCGTTCCAGATGACCCAATACTTTCGAGTTTCGCAGCATTGCAGTTTATAAAAGAATCGGTCATTCAAGGAATTTTATTTCGGTTAATAGCCGATTTATCCTTTATATCGGGTAATATCCGATTTATCCGATCGGCAATTATAGAGGTATAAGTTGTCCGTTTCATTCTAAGCCCGAAAAAAATGCCTTTACGATGGCAGCTCGACACGCATGCCGACCGCGTGGGCGGACAGTCAATTTTGGACGGACTTCAATCAATTAGGATTTAACATATAAAGGCTGCAATGCCCATCACCAAATCACAGAACCATCGCAACAAGTGGAATCGGAAGCCACGCCAAAGTAGAAAAGCTAGCAAAATACGTATCGGTTTTGATCGTGTTCGCGGCTTCGGCGCTATCCTTTCGTAGCGCTGTGCAAGACGAACGAGAAACCGTTGGTGTCTTTTGACAATTGCGGTGCCGCTGCGGCGCAGTCGCCGAGCGATTGCGGCGCGGTGAAGGAATGGGGTTTAGCCGAGCAGTGACGGGCACAAAGTCATTGCAGTTTTCTTGTGCTAGGAGAGAGTAATGGATGCCATTTCAGTGGGCGAGCTGCTTTCAAGGATGCTATCCATCTCAATCCCCGAGGTCATGTGCAAGCGTCACATTTCATGACGTATCATACGCCGCTGCGTACATCTCGCGAGTTTACGCGTAAGTTTCTTTCTGAATTTTTAACAATTTTATCAAACTTTTTGGTTTGAAAAATTGATCACCTTTAGTGGCTATGGAGGGTGCGAGAAAGGTGGCGCGTAAGATTGAGCAGTCGTTTGATGGCCAAGTGCATGTTTTCCCGTATAGGTAAGTTGATGTTTCAACTACTGTCACCACTCTCGGAAAATAGCCGTCGATTGTAGTGTGTTCTACGTGTTCTACGAGCAATATTCGACGATCATCTATGATGCTAGTACGCAGATTACCCTATCATTAGCTGTTGTCTATGCAGTGACGTGTGTGCTTCTTGGTCTCGATCCTGTTAGTGCTTTCATTACTGGTAAGTCTTTGTAATAGTATATATTTCATTCGATCTTTAGAGTTTCGAATATCCGAAATCCGATGCGACTTGAGAATGGAAAATTTGGGGTTTCCTGAAGTCCGACCCGATTAAGAGATGCAAAATTCGAAATGCTAGAAACCTGGCAGCTAGAAATCGATCGGATCTTCAAATCGGTTAATGATGGGACAAAATGGATACCTGTGTGAGGGCTTTAAGAGGAACACTTTCCACTGATAAGATTTGAAAGTCGGAGTCCTAAATGTGCTGAAGAAAGCTGATGGGTAGACATGGAGGAGGGGGGGGGGGGCAAATTCCACCTTTTTCCTCCATCGGCCAATCGGCGCCGTCCTCAAAGGTGAAATGGAAGAACAGGGATGGGTTTGTTTTCGGATCAATCCATTTTCTCCATTATCACCACAAATTGTTTGAATTTAGAGTGCATTAAAATTTTTTTCTTGTTCAATATCCGATGAGCTGATTAGACGATTTTGGCAATAAGAGGAATAGGTCGTCCATATCATTATGTCTGTAAGCCGAGACGCAGCTACGCGGGTTAATGACTGTTGTTCGAATGATTTCGAGCTCTTGATCTGCGTCGCGGCTACCAGATAAGGACACATGGTTCATAAGAGTTGGCATTATAACATTCTCAATCTAAAAAAGCGCATATTTCACTAGATGCATTTAGTTTTGCGTTGCCGGAGAACTGGTCCGCGCCTAATTTATCGCCAACAGAAAACTTCGCACCAACCTGGGGTTTCCCTCCCCTTCCAAAAGCAGGATAGTTTAGGGCCTTAAGAAGTGAAGCTTCCACACAAAGTCGGATTTTCTGCTCGAGTTTAATCCCAGGTATTAGTACTTAGAAAATCGCGGCGCGGACCAGTTCTCACGTAATCATTTCTATGCATATTGGGTTTTTCCAGAATTTATAGCCGTCTCTCGGTGAAGTTTTATTTTGCTTTTGACCTCGTACTATTCAGCAAAAATCTCACTCTTTCTTCAAAACTATCAGCCCGAAACTAGGCGGTCGAGAGGAAGCTTCCTGGTTTATCTTAACCCACCATTGCGTACAGTCGGCAATGATCGCACTGATACTTTGCGTTCCCTATTGAACGTTGGCGCAAACTCGGTTCACGTATGTTACAACATAGGGCACCGAGTTTGCACCAATCTTCAATAAGGAACGCAAAGTATCAGTGCGACACGAGCCGACTATACATATCATGCCGAAGAATTAGGGAACTCTGAATTGTTCTTTTTTTAGTGCGCACGTGCCGCAACCGCTCGCCAATGAACCCTTTCATACAGTCAAACTGAATTCTTTGGGCGACTTTTCTTGGCTTGATTTTGGGTGTCTCACACGAAGTCGTCGAACAGTTTTCATTTCGCAACCGTATTTATATATTTTTGTTTAGTTCTAATAATAGTATGTATCCTGGTTGACATGTTGGGTCTCATGGTTTTGTGGAAAATCGATCTGAATGCGATATCTGTGGCGAATTTGGTGATGGTATGGTATTCTTCCTAATGCGAAAATAAACATAGTTGCAGGGATAATTGCAGCGTGTGCAGTGAGCACGCTGCGATTGTCAATGCAGCGAAGTATAGCCAATTTTCGTGTTTTTCGATATTGATTTATTTTCAGTCCTTGGGAATATCGGTGGAATTCATTGTACATATAATACGAATATTCACCCATTCGGTGCGTCGGACCCGTATTGAAAGAGCCGAGGAGGCGCTAGCTCAAATGGGATCGACGGTATGTGAAGACTAGTTGTTATGCATTACGGGCATCAATGCCGGGCGGAGCGAGGGCGCTCATGCGCGTCACTCCCGCGCCAATCGCGGGCCGGCGTCTTTGCGATTATCGATTGGCTCATGCCGACTGATTGCCTGGTAGAGCTATGAAAGTGGCCACGGTATCTGAAATAGTGCCCTTTGACGCTTTAACCTGATATATGGAATGTTGACCTTCTTCTCCTAGGTTTTCTCCGGTATTACCCTGACAATGTTGGGTGGGACATTAGTGCTAGCCTTCGCTCACTCTCAAATTTTTAAGGTGATATTTCGCTTCATTCGAAGACCTTGCCTGGCTTGTAGGTCGACTGCACTCACACCTCACTCACGGCTGCAAGACTGCCCTCTCATCTCTGCGGCGCGGCAGAAAGCGGGCTTCCACGCAGTCGTGAGTGAAGGTTGAGTGTGTATTCGACCGACAAGGCGCATTCCTTGACTTCGCAGCATAAAATTGATGTTCTTGCAGGTGTTCTACTTCCGAATGTTTCTCGGTGTCGTGATCATAGGAGCTCTGCATGGATTAGTGTTTCTTCCAGTAGTGCTGTCTTTCATAGGTATTTATATGTTAAATAATTCTGTACTGATATTCATATTCTTGATTGATCTAGTAGTTAGATAAGTTGATACGTTCTATGTTTAAGGATCTCCTATTAACCGACGTTTATTGCAAGACAAACTCCGTGAAGAAGGTCGCGGTCAGCAAGAACAACGAACAGAGCCACTCGCCAATCTTAGGTGGGTTTTTCACGAAATCATTACATGTTCGCGAGGATCGCAGCGTCGCCGCGACACGTGAAGAGTGGTGAAACTGTGGGCGTGGCCGCGTGGGCGAGAAGCGATTGTGTCGTGCTACGGCGTTCTCCTGAATATAGTTCCCGTATCTTATGATTCCAGACATTTGTAGAAGTCTTGGGAAGAATTTCGATTGACTCTGATTAGTGTGAGCAGAGCGGTTATCTCTTTTCTCCTACCAGTGTGTTTTGAAAGCTGAAACGATGGCTATGACTTAGAAAGTTGGAAAAGAACATCGAAAAACGGAGTTTCCGAAAATTTGTAGCCAATTATAGACAAGGAAAAGTGGCTCAATTTGTAGAATACATTTTCGAATCGACTCTGTAAATGAGTCGGCCGACAATTGGCTGGTAGATAACTGGCATCTAGCTGGCGACTGGTCACTGCGAGTCCGACAGTTGACCTGCCGTTTCGCAATAAGTATTTCAATTTGATACAATCTGGTAGCTTAGTTGTTGACTGATTAGCGGACCTCTGGCAACGAGCTGTCATTTTACTGGAGGTGACTGCCACTGAAGCAAAATCATTAAGTCATTGTCGCCTTGTTTATTGATTGGTAGGTCAAACCTGCCGCGTCGCTGATTGGTTTCGCGCTGGTTCGTCATTTCCTGTGCTTTGAATAATCCTAAAACCTTGCCCGGACCTATAATCATACATATTTACCCTAAAGAAAGTTTTTATTCCCTCATAGGCCGGGATCATCGTCGCGGTGACGCGTAGGAAAAACGGCATCGATCAATCGCGGCGATATTGCGACTCTGAGAGAATCGATTGTTTCGATGTGGAGAAGGGCAGTCCTTTGAGTGAAATCGGTTGATATATTAATCCGAAATAGTTTGCCACCACATTTCCGAAATTTTGAGCAAATATGCAGATCGCCGCGATGAGATCAGCGCCTTTATGGCCGGGATCATACTTCCCGCGACCAGCGACGGGGATAGTGCATGGCAGGCATATCGATTTTCGGTCGATATTGATGGTAAACATTGCGTCACGTCGCCCGTCGCTGGAAGTATGATCCCGGCCTATTAGGCCTAGTGCATACTTCCCGCGACCGCGACAGAGCATATCAGCGATATCGATTTCCGCTTAATATGGATATTAAACATGTCACGTCGTTCGTCTCGGGAAGTATGCACTTGGCCTTGGGCCGGGTTCATACTTCCCGCAACCAGCGACACCGACAGTGAATATGGCATATCGTTTTCCGGTCGATATTGATGGTAAACAATGAAACAAGAGGACTTACATCAACGTGGGACAAACGCTAGAAAGGTGAACATTGATTGTAAACAATGCGTTGCGTCGCTGGAAGTACGATCCCGGTCTTGAGCAACGTTGCAATAAAATCGCAGCGATATGCGTGTTAGACCTCGATCATACTTCCGGCGACGAGCGGCAATCAATTTCGACAGTGATATGCAGTGTCGCAGGCCGGCGTGGTCGCCAAGCTTGGGAGAGGGGCTCTCTACACTTTAAAGAAGGGGCACGGATTAGATTCACGCTCTGACGCGACTCACGCGACGGATATCCGTTCTGTTTACTCCATGGCTAGAGCGCGTTTACCATAATCTTACGAAAATTCGATGCACTTCTCGTTTTTAGAGGTTCATTTCATGATTTTCAGAGCTATGAAGGCCTCCACGCGTACATAGTGGTTTCACACACCCAGAAGTTTCAACCTCTGTCCGAAAACTTGAGCACCACACTCCGATGAGTTACACCACGCGATCGCACGGGTCGAAAATTCCGGGTGGTTGAAACCGGTACTGCTGCGTAGAAGCTTCAATAGCTCTAAAAATCATGACAGGAACTATCAGAACCGAAAATGCTGTGAATTTCCGGAAATTTATGGTAAACGCGTTCTAGCGATGAAGTTAACAACGGATTTCCGCCGCGCGCGTCGTGTCAGCACGTGAATCTCGTCCGAGCTCCTCCCTCGGTGTGTAAAGAGTCCCTATCCCTCCGAGCGTCAACTTTTGTCGCGGCGAAAAAATGCTTAATAGCAATATCGTTGAGGGGTTGGTTGCCGCTCGCTAGCAGTGACGCTGGGTCGTGTCGGCTTTGAAACACTGCGGTGCCCCTCGTCGACATTCACACCGCGTCGGTTGCCCCGTTGTCAAAAGTAATCGATATTGCATCACACAGCGCTGTTCGTCGCTTTGAGCGACGCCCCGACTTGAACTCTACAGACCTCTTTTACAGAAAATTTCGACAATGTGGTCGAAAACGAAGATGTAAACCATTTTCGGATAAGTTTCTCATCACACTTTTCTCCACAAAATGCTTTACTACTTATGAAAACAATCGATTCCCCCCAAAGCACAATATCGCCGCGATTGATCGGTACCGCTTTTTTCATGCATCGCCGCTACGGAAGTAAGATCCCGGCCATACTCAATCTGTGTTTAGCGTCGAATTAGCAGCGCGTGGCGACCGTGTTTGCGTGGCGTTAAGGCCACAAAAGTACCGAGCTATCTCTGCTTTAGGTCTTCCTTCCGATTAATGCCATCGCTTTCAGGGAGAATATGGCGTCAGCGATGGCTACAGGTAGTGATTTCTCTGACGGGTCAAAAGAGAAGTTAGAATCGCGTTCTCCAGTGATCTCCATTGAGGTACCATCAAAAGCTTTAGAAACTCCTTTACTTCATCATTCGCTCAGGTTAGATTAATGCGTCTCATATGTGTGTTTGTGTGGATATGTTGTTCCTTATCATCCTTCAAGATTTACTGGTATATGTTTGTTCGATCATCGCCCCAACATTGTCCGTTGGTTTACACGTGTGTGTTATTTTTTTTCTCCTGGTGATTGGTCTCGTTTTCTCCTTTGAGGCGAGCTTTAGATTGTCTAGTTGTGATCCGATCAGGGTTGGCAGTCTCGTTGTTTCCATGGTTCTTTCAGCTAGCCTTGTTTTTTTGAAGCCTATTGCTAGCCAGCGCTTAAACAGATTTTTTTGTGTTTGTAAAGAATGCTTTAGCAGTGTATGTATGCTGTGAGAAACGGCCTGATATCAGTGAAGTTTCCCTAGGAAATGACGTGGGTCTCGTGGCTCGTACAGCACACTATATTCGGGTATATTTCAGATTTACAATGGAAACTGATCAGAGTTGTTGTTATTTCGTTTCACTTACTCTATAAGTTGTGACTGTCTCTCTTTATTCTTCATACTGTTTTTCTTCTCCTGAACTCTGTTCATATAGATATTGTTCTTAGGTCATCTATCACTTACATACGTTGTCTCTCTCTGCTTTAATAGCATCATTTCCCTATCTCAGTTATAAATTGAAGCGTTAAGCGTTACCATTGTTTTCTTGTTGTCTATGTGATGCGATCCTGTTGGGGTGTTCATGCAAATAAATTGTCTCTAGTAATCTCATCATATTTACTCTAAAGATAGAATACAGGCGCGTAAACGCAGTTGAGATGGCAATATGAATCGAACCGCACGGCGGCGTTCAGACTTCACTCGCGGCACGACGCGGCCTTGTAGTAGGCCTGCGTATCGATCAAGCGACGTCGCTTCGTCGCTAGTTGATCACAGTAAAGGGGTGCAATATATTCGAAATGACGCGCAATTTGCCTTGTCGCGCCGGCTTGGGCGGCGTTCTTAGTTGTCGCGAGGCGATGGCATAGGTCAGTGCGAGGCGAAAATCGCGTTGCACACGAATTCAGGTGTTTTTTTTACGAATTCGCGATCGCATACGCACGCGATTTCGTGTAAACAAGCAACATTGTTTTTTTAACGATAGCAATACGTTTTTCGTGTTTGTTTGAGTGCGTGTGGTCCTAAGTAATCTTGTTTTATTGATTTTATTGTTAGATTTGGCTGTCTCAATGAAGAAAAAAAAACACTGAAGGAAAACAGCAACGAGCTTTCTTCCGCGCGACGTGCATCGCCCCGCGTTGCATTGCAAATCGCGTGTCATTTCGAATGCATCGCGCCCTTTCCTGAGGAGTAACGCGTCGTTGCTTTATCGATACGCCGGAAAATTGGGTCTCTTCCAGAGTTCGATCGCGACGCGGTGGTATGATAATCGCGTCGCACATCGATTCATATTCAAAACATGACGTCGCGGCGATCAGCGATGGAAGCGTAAAACAGGCCTCAGGCGTCGTTTATACTTCCGCCGCCAAGCGGCGCGGCAAAGTGCAATCGTATAATGTCGATCGTACCGCGTCGCGTGATCAATATTTCAGAAATGTACTGTGCCGCGCCGCTCGGCGGCGGAAGTATAAACGACGCCTTATACATAACGTCGCGCCGCGCCGCGAATGAACCCTGAATGCCGCCTTGCATTGCAACGCGATGGACGTCACGCGAAGTCAAACTCTTTGCTGATTTTCTTCAGTGTTTTTTCGTGAACATATCCAAACCTAACAGTAAAATCAATAACATAATTATATTTAGGATCTCTTGCACTTGAACGAACATAAGAACTATTGACCTTCGATTTCCTTGCAGCAACGACCAAGATTGTTATACACTCCTTTATTCAGCTTACGTTTCGGCGAGTTTCGCCGTCTTCAGAGTCTGGGAAAACCGTAATCATGTCTGAAATACTACCCCATCAAACCCCATTTCATTCTACAGGCTAATACTCAAACGGAAGTGAGCAAACGACATGATGCCATAGTAAATACCAACCTTTTGAAGGGACCGATTGGCCCAACAGCCTCAGATGGAATCGGTGAGGACGACTAGCTGGTAAGAACCCTTGGGACCACCTACACACCGGGCCCGCCCACAGATCAACCGATAGGTCAGAATGCACATAGGTCGAAGTAGGGCGCCAGCTTCTGGGTCACCGCAACACATTCGTGTTTTCTATTAATTTTTGGTGTTTTGTTTGGATCCAAAAAGCTTCGAGAGTTCTGCGCGCTGAAATTTCACATTCACGGGCTAACATCGTGACCTCCACCGGGACACATATGTTTCTGTGGCTGCGCACGCGATGGTATCCCAATGGCGTAGAAACCTTAGACTTATTTAGCCCGTCCTTTGATTCTTACGCAAAGCGGCCTGCCAGTTTCTCCAACGAAGTCCTCTTCACATTGGCGGCAACGGATGCGATAGACAACCCCAGTGGCCACTATACTTGTTCCAAATGAAATTCGCTTCGAATATCCGACTTTTCGACTATAGTCGGATATTGCACTAATTCGAATATTCGACTTTTCGACTATAGTCGGATATTGCACTTTCTCGAATATTCGACTTTTCGACTATAGTCGGATGTCGCACTTTTTCGAATATTCGACTTTTCGAATAAAAAGTCGACTTTTTCATCCGACTATGAAAAACATTCAGGTGCATGTAACTGTTTTTTTTTTACATGAAAACTTATCGATTTTTTACAAATCCACTCGCGGGCTTTATGGCAGCCTAAAACATCACAACAAAATCAGCCCGATATGGCTGATTGGCGGATGTTTATACGTGGCTAATATTTGCAAAGGTTTCGTGGCAATACGTTACACCCGGCGAAGTTTCCGATGCGATATGCTGCTAGCGTGACATATTCTCCAGTTTAGATGTGAAAAAACAGTCCGCAATGTATAAGGTGTGTCCGAATGAGACTGGCCGACCATGCGGCCGTCGTATGTGGCAGGCGGCTGTCGCGTGCGCCGCTCTCGGACGAGCATGAGAAACGACAGCGAGCCTTTTCCCACAGCCATTCACTAGGAGAGGGGCCGGCAGCGGCGGTCAGCAAGCAATCAATCCGCTCCGCAGCCGAGGGGACAACCGTTCGAACTCTCGTCCGAGAGCGGCTCATGCGACGGCCGCCTGCCACGCACGACGGCCGCATGGTCGACCATTCGCGTTCGGGCGCACTTTAAGTTCGCAGGTCAGTCAGATCGCTCTAATTTGCTTGTACAGAAATAAGGTGAGTTCCATATGTAACCTTGTTTTTGAAGTTGTTTCCTAAGGTAGAGAGCCTATTACATTTTGATTTGCTATGAAATATAATATATTAGGAGTTTTTCTACCGTATAACAAGTGCCCCTACAGTTTGGGGACAGGGATGTGCATTTTCCGATTTTCCGGACTTACCGGAGTTTTTCGATGAATTTTGATTTACCGATTTTTTCTCGGAATTTACCGAAAAGAGAAATTGGGGGTTTTACGTCTAATCGGTCTACTTCTCACTCCTATTTCACGGGTTTGCCACTGTTATGGCATGCCTTTGGCGCGATATCCTTCTGCATCCTTTTTTCTTACTCTTTGTTAACCCTTTGACTTCTTTCCAAATGCCCAGAAGATCTCTTCATCAATTGTATCACGTGCTTCTTCTTATCGAGATACTACTACGAGAAATACATATTTTATTCAGAAATGTCAACAGGGTTGCAACGCAGCAGAGTCCTGAAGCAGATATTTCAGAAACTGCGAAAATTCTTTTGGGAGCCCCCGGACATAACACTGAATCACTGCAGTTCTGGAACGACTCCATTGTGAGACTATCGTACCCGCACCTTTCCTCACTGACCAATAAGTACTTTTGCGCGCCTCCTGGCACAGTTGAGGCGGAAAGGATGTTTTCCTCAGCTGGCCTAATTTTGAGTGACTACAGAAAGGCTTTGACCACAGGAAATTTCGAAATGATACTTTTTCTCAAAATCAACGCCCCGCTGATCGGGTTCAGCCGTTGAGCTCAATTTAATATGTATGTAAAACTCACTCATTGTTTGCACTATCGTCATGCACTATTGAAAATGATACATAAATAATATTGGTCATTTGTTCTATCGTATGGGATATGTACCAAAGTCAGTCAGAATTTTAACCGAATTTTCCGTTTTTACCGTATTTACCGAAAAAAATTTCGCACACTCCTGTTTGGGAACAATGTAAAAAGACACTAGTTTCAAAAAGGTTGCCAAAAAAATCTCGCGGGGAAATATGTTTTTTGCCAACGGGTTGCAAGACGCGTCCCAGGGTTTCGGAGACCTCTAGTCTAATTTTATCGCGAGCATTTACGTAAACTACGGTCATATAGTTAGGTCCGTGGCTTGTTTCCTCAAGAAAAAACATTTGAATCTCACCCGCGGCTGGCGAGGGGCAGTTTTAATCTTACCAGCGGCTGGCGGTACGGTAAGCTGATCAGCTGCTCTCTTCTCTCGGCTTGAATCGATGAGCGGGCCGGCGTACGCGACCACCGCGCCAGCCGCGAGTGAGATGTAAATGATTTTTCTTGAGGAAGCAAGCCACGGGCCTAACTATATGTGTGAGCCCCAGTTGGTGGAATTTTAGCTACGTCACCCTCAGTAACTACGGAAATTCTCGCTACATCACCCGCACAAACTACGTGAATTGTTGCCGCGAATGCGAAAAAAAAGTGGGAGATTCTCGCTTTGATCGATCCACCCTGTCCTGATCCGTACTACAGAGCGGTCTCCGCTGCGACCGACTGCGATGCGGTTTCTTCCCACGGCCTGCACCATCCCCGCGGTCAAAATTGTTCTTGCCACGATTTTCCAGAGAGCGGTACGGGGTCAACCTCCTCGACCAGCCACAGGCCCGTAAATTCTCGCTACAATTATGGCGAGAATTTACGCGCCTAGCGACAGCGAGATCGATAAAGCGAATTCATTCTTCGTTTTTTAGGTAGAAATTCCGTTAAACTCGCACCCTTGCACCTTCGACGCAAGAATACGCGGGTTTCAGCAAACGTCGCTAGAACCCGAAAAAATCTCGCCTAACGGAATGAGAGGGCAAGACAGGCCGCCCCCTCGGAAGCATCTTGCTAATCATCAGCAGAGTTGTGAACTGGTCAATACGAGTGGGAACAACTTTACAGACGCACAGAAGGGTGCTCACAACGATTCGGTTATTTATCCTACTAAAATAGCCTCTACAGTTTGGGTACGCCTTGTAATCGTCCAACCTAGCAGAAATCTGTCGACAACAATTAGGTTTCTTTAAAAATCGCTCCCAACTGACTTACAACCACAAAGTTTCTTCCAAAACAAAATATAATTAAATATTATGTTTAAATGGATAACTAAAATTGAATAATGAATCTCGGACGAACGTAATTATTTTCCAGGAGTGTGATTGGCGTGCAATTTTCTGGTGGTAGGATTGTAATATTCGCCATTAGGACTATGGTCGGATTTTGAACTATCCAAATATCCGACTTTTCGACTGTAGTCGGATATAGTTTTTTTTCGAATATTCGACTTTTCGAATGTAGTCGGATATCACACTTTTTCGAATATTCGACTTTTCGACTGTAGTCGGATGTTGCACTTTTTCGAATATCCGACTTTTCGACTGTAGTTGGATATCGCACTTTTTCGAATATTCGACTTTTCGAATGAAAAGTCGACATTTTTATCCGACTGAAACAGTCGGATACTCAACCGATTATTCGATTCGGAACAAGTATAGTGGCCACACAATCACCTTCCTTCCCAAATGGGCAGACTACACAAGCCGGTGTAACGCAAAGTCAGTCATATAGGCGGTTTCGCACTAATTTCCCTCTGAGATTTGTGAGAGGGATTTCGATCACGGAAACCATCTCCTGGAGATCTGCCTTTTGAGACATCCCTTACTGCTTCACGAACAGCTGAGAAAGCGGTCCGCCGTGGACGTCTTGTTGAGCGATTGATCAACGGATAACCGTTTTCGATGGCTATGCGGGGGGCCAATTTTACCGAAAATTTCTTATTAACGCTATCTGAGGAAACCGCTGAAGCAGTGCGGAACATATTTCCTACCTCCGCATGCTTACTTTTGCAAGGATGGGCTGAGGAAAAATGGATGATTACGTTTCTGCTTGTGGGTTTCCTACCCCCTCCAAAGTCCAGCTGGTACCTTATCGTGGTGGAGCTCGGGGTAGGGAGTCTTTCTTCTAGAAGGACTATTGCGAACACCAGCTCTGGCGACGCGCTGTCTTAGAAGGGTTAGCATCCCCAAGGCGCGCGTGAACTTCAAACTTGCTCAAACACGTACAAGGAGGGCCCGGAATGGCACAGAAGGAACGTGTGCCTCGAAACAATCAGAGACGTGTGCCCGCCGCTGAGACGATCGCCGGCTGACAACGGGCAATCAAGTACCAGGCCGTCCAATAATTCCTGTCCGAAAATTTTCAAAATTCTATAATTTTCCTTAGAAGTGTTATAATATCAGGCAAGTGTGAGAACCTTCTAGAAGGTTCTCCAAAGTTCTACGCTAGGGGTATTTAGGGCGCAGTCGCCGCGTCTAGCTACCAGTACAAGCTAAAATGGATCAAGGTCGAATTCGTACGTTCGTGTACTACGAGTGGCTGCTGGGCAACGGCACGGGCACCGCGGTCGCCAACATCTGCAGAGCGTTCGAGGAGGATGCAGCGTCCCAATGCACAGTCAGCCGCTGGTTCAATCGTTTCGAGAGCGGCGACACGAGCCTCGAGGACAGGGAGCACAGCGGGAGGCCTTCTACGGTGGATGATGACGAAGTCCGTCGCTGTATCAAGGAGAAGCCGGAAGCCACCACACGTGAACTGGCGACGAAGCTCGGCTGCAGCAAGTCCACCATCCACAATCGACTCAACTTACTCGGCTACCACAAAGTTCTAGCCCGTTGGATCCCCCACCGTCTGACGGACGCAAACAAACAGAGCCGCGTGGTCGTCTGCCAGTCCCTCCTCCTTCGTCCGCATCGCAAGGAGTTTCTCGAGGATCTGGTCACTGGGGATGAGAGCTGGGTCCTCTACGACAACGTCGCCCGCCGTGCCATCTGGATCCCGTGCGGAGAAGAGCCGCCGACGACGCCGAAAGCCGACCTGCACCCGCTTAAGATCATGCTCTGCTGCTGGTGGGACACCAAGGGCAAGCTGTACTTCGAGCTGCTCCCGCAAGGCAGGACGGTCACCGCCTCCATCTACACCGATCAGCTCGAGAAACTAGCCGCCGCCATCCGAGAAAAGCGTCCCCGACGGGCCTCGGTCCACCTGCTGCACGACAACGCGCGCCCCACGTGGCGAAGGAGACCCAGCAGAAGTTGGCGACGCTCGGCTGGGAGACGGTTGCCCATCCGCTGTATTCCCCGGACCTCGCCCCCTCCGACTACCACTTGTTCCGTCCGCTGAAACACCATTTGGCCGGAAGAAAATTCACCAACTACGACAACCTCAAATCCGACATCGCGGACTTCTTCGAGTCGCAGCCCCCGGAGTTCTGGGCGAAGGGCATCGGCGACCTGCCCAATCGATGGGCCACTGTTGTGGATAACTGTGGTGATTATATTGTTGATTAGACTTGTTTTTCGATGAAGTTGAAAAAAAATTAAAAATGGTGAAATTTTCGGACAAGAATTATTGGACAACCTGGTAATTATCAAGTAAGTATTGTGGGTTTCCTATACCACCTAGTTCTGAATGACCCATGCGGAAGTTGAACTTGGACGTTTAGAAAAGAGAGCCACCTGAAACAAAACACTAAAAATTAGTAGAAAAGGCGAATGTGTTGCGGTGACCCAGGAGCTGGCGCCCTACTTCGACCTATGCACCGATTCCATCTGAGGCTGTTGGGCCAATCGGTCCCTTCAAAAGGTTGGTATTTACTATGGCATCATGTCGTTTGCTCACTTCCGTTTGAGTATTAGCCTGTAGAATGAAATGGGGTTTGATGGGGTAGTATTTCAGACATGATTACGGTTTTCCCAGGCTCTGAAGACGGCGAAACTCGTCGAAACAAAAGCTGAATAAAGGAGTGTACAACAATCTTGGTCGTTGCTGCAAGGAAATCGAAGGTCAGCTACATATTAATGCCAAGATTCATTGAGAGTCGCACTTGGACAATAAGAACTATTGCTAATGCTTCTCTCTTCTCGTCAACTATGAACAGAGCATCGCATCAGAGGAGTAGGACGCTAGCCACCTCACACGGCTTGTACTATAGATCTCAAACAGACAAGGCTGTAGGTCTGGCCGGACATGAAAATGGATGCAATGAATCATGTCCAGCACATTCACAATCGAGGCATTTATCTGGGATTGACTGGTAAATGCGATGAGCGTAGGCCTTGAGATATGTGGGCTGACCGCACCGCTGACCTGAGAGGATTGTTCGGGTACCTCCTGGTAGTCCAGCTTCGCTGTCGTCGACTCGTGGGGTGGGTTGGGTTGGGCTGAGTACTAGACAGGTACTCTGCCACAAAACGCCTACGCTCAGCCATCTGGAGTCTTCTGCGGGAGAGCTCGGATGTAGTCCAGCGTTGTTGATCGACAGCAGATAGGGAAGCACTGAGCGGTGTGCGTATGTTTCTTGGTTGGGGTCCGGAAGACGGAAGATGGTAATTTGGATGGGTCGGCCTCTTGACAATACTTATGAGAAACTGCTGAGACTGTAGCAAGCAGAGCTGTTTGCTCAAGCGTTACGGTCCGGTGAGTGTCGCGCGCGCAGCGAGCGCGGAAAAGCCGCCATGGTTTAGAAGAGTTATCAGCAGGGTTAAGCACCCTCGGTTTCGGTAACCAGGGGGGGGGGGCGCAACTCTGGACTCCATGAGGGAGGGGGCGCAGGCCCCCGGCCGGTCGCCATGCGAAAGCTGTTGGGACTCACAAGGGAACCACAATAAGTCATAGTGACCATTCCGAATGGAATGTACTTTTCTAGAACCAATTTCGGACAAAAAGTCCGAATATGCCCATCGCAGCTGCCTAGACCCACTCTGAAAAAAGTTATAGGCATTTTTTATCTGATTTTCGTACCTATTGTACCCTCCAAAAAGCGCATTATTTTTACGAAAATCCGGAAACGGACCTCATAATCGTGTTCAGCGTGCAAAACTACCCCACTAAGCAGAGTTTGGGTGAAGCAACATCCTCCAAACTTTGCGCAGACTACCAGCGTTTTGGACTTGTACGGATTTTCGATTAGGCGTTTATTTATACAAATTAGAGGGCTCTCGAAGCGTTTTAGAAAAATATTCCAGATTTGACTAAAAATTTGCTCTGGAGGGTTATTTGGGGTGCTGATCACGAATCTGAGGTTCATTTATCGATTTTCCGAAGTTTTCGACTGTATTCGTTCACAGATTTCCATCGGGAGAGAATTTCATGGCAAATCGCGACTTTTGACGATTTCCGGAACGCTACTATAGATCATGCCCAAATTATTTCTCTGGGGGTTATTTTTGGAGTGCTGAACACGTATCTGATGTCAGTTTATAGATTTTTTACAGCTTACGGTAGATTACGGTGGGTATACGGTAGTTTGGTCAAAGTCTCAGATTCTTTGCGTCAGCACGAGGAAGACAACCAGCTCTATCATCTGGAATACGGAGGTATTGAAAGGTTATTGAAAGCAGCAGTCGGATTCAATTTCTTCCGATTCCATGATGTCGCGTATCGACAGAAGCGAGGCTTAGCCATGGCAAACAGATTGGTACCACTCTTGGCAATACTCTTCATGGATAGATTGGAAAGAAACTCTTTAACAACGGCAGGGATACTGTACTATGGTCGTTACATAGATGACATTTTCGTAGTGGCAGGATCCCGAACAATGCTGAGTGATGTTTTCAATCGTCTAAATTCCCAAGATGCAGCCATCAGTCTGACAGTCGAAGAGCCAGGAGCAGGTCACTACCTTCCATTTCTGAATACGCGTATAAAGATCGAGACCGGTGACGTCCAAACGATGTGGTACAGGGAGCTGGCTTCGAAGAATATCCTCTTACATGCACGCAGCTGCCATCCGATCTACATGAAAAGAAGTGTTATTCGCAATTTGCTGAACTCGGCTAGGAGACATACATCTGACAGAGAGGAGGATTTGGAAAGGCAATTAGGACAGGTGCTACAACAGAATGGCTACATCGAAGGCAATTTCGATACTTGGCGCCCGTACCATGCTCTGTCCGACACTCCACTCGTTCTCCCTTTTGTAAGCGAAGAGTTCGCAAAGGTTGTAAATGCAGCCGTTCGTAGAGCTGCTCTTCCTCTTCGCCTTGTATTTCGTACCCCAGCAACACTCCGTGAAATTCTCACTTGGTCACGACCCTACGAGGACCGATGTGGGAGACCAGGTTGCCTATACTGACGGCACCACTGATTCACAAATATGCCAGGTCCCGAATACCGTCTATAGGGTCACGTGCCAAGTGTGTGGGGAATTTTACATAGGCGAGACTGGGAGGCCCTTGTACAAGCGATTGGATGAACACATGCGAGCTCTCAGATCGCCGGCCTCTTACCTGAACAATGCATTCTCGAGACACAGAACACTTAGGCATGCGAACGAAGCCGCACCCGGAATGAGTGTCAGCGTGATATGGAAGAATATTCCGGATACGGCCGAGAGAAAGATTAGAGAAGCGCTAGAAATAAAGATGAATGCACCGCCCATGAACAACCGGGAAGAGATGAAGGACGCGAATAGGATGCTGACTATCCGGCACGATGACAGTGGTCACTGAAAATGAACGCCGCTCTGCTCATTCGCTCCTATAGCACTGCTGAAGCCGGCAGACCGCCGAGACGGTTCATCCCTCCCGCCCTAACACCGTGCCGCTGCCGCAGCTGCTAGGTATGCATCGAATGAATATTGCATGTTATAGTTTGTGCAAAATTCCCTATATGATAACGATTACAGCCGCCCGAAGAAGGGTCTACGACCCGAAACTTTGCGAATAAAGCGGTTGGTCAACATCTTCATTCGCATGCCGAGCTTCGAAAACATATCTTGATAACTGTTTTTTATACTTCTGTATGCCTTCGAGTTTTTTAGGTGGTGTGCTTTATTTTCTGGCCTTACGTTTCGACACAGTCGTCGTCATCAGAGGCCTAAATATGGGGAAGGTTTAACCTGTGTTCTACCTGTTATGACTAATGCCGAGGTTGCAAGACAGGAAAAGTTGGAGACTATCTTGATAACACTACAAAATAGAGCTCAGGAATCTCAGATTTGTCTCAAAGTTTTTATGTGGGGGTTATTTGGGGTGAATGCGAATTCGATGCCCATTTGTCGATTATCGGAATATTGAGGTAGGTTTTGTCTCCTAAATGGCATGTTACCTACCGTAACCTACAGTAAACCTTAAAATTTCCACAAGCAAACCCCAGATTCGTGTTCAGCACCCCAGATTACCCCTTCATACACGTTTCTAGCAAAATTCGGAGAAAATTTAAAAACACCCTGAAAATTCCATGAGGGGGTACCCTTACCTTGCCGCGATGCTTTAAAAACGCGCATCTATTTTATGATGCAGCGATATCATATTGTTTTTCTCAGTCATCTTTTGTTTGTTCTACGTAGGTTTTCCTACGTTTATCAATAAAAAATAAAAATAAAAAAACGCTCATAACTTTTTTCAGTGTGGGTCTAGGCAGCTGCCTTGGGCATATTCGGATTTTTTGTCCGAAAATGGTTCTAGAAAAGTATATTTCATTTGGAATGGTCACTACGACTTATTGTGGTTCCCTTGTTAGTAGAACAGAAAAATAGCGAAGCTTTGAATTTATTCCGAAAATAACTCACAGAAAGTTGGACAGGTTCAACAAAAGGTAATGAACAATTGATAATAACTTCAGTTATCCTGTTTCCGAGTTAAATTGGTTTCCGTTCATCGCGCGCGTCTGCGCTCGTACGCTGCGTTTCCTTCTCCCTACACTTTCTCGCTCTCTCTGCCCTCGCTCCGCACATGCGCGCGAGGGAACAGAGTAAATTATCGTAACAGGCCATCTTGTACAGCTGGGTGCGCTGCAATGTATCAGGTGCGTCCAAGCGGGGATGATAGTTCAGAAAGTAGTCAGAAATGAGTTTTTCTGCTCTTCCGCTACCTCCTAGTGACTTTAGAAAGTCACTCTCTGTCAAATAGGTAACTACTTCTATCCTCATTCCGCTCCCTTCCAATTCAGCACTGAGACGTCGCCAGTGAGAAATGAAGTCTACAAGCAGGGCTGGGATTCATGAGCACATTGGGTCCCGGCAGGGTTTGGTTCAGTTAGCTGCCCCAGCTGGAACCAAACCAAACCAAACCACCACCTCGGAGGTGAGGTTACATGGGAACCAGGCGTAGCCCAGTCCTGACCAAACCTAACGAAGATGAATAGCTGGTTTGCGAACGTTTCCAAAGAACCCTGCTGGGACCCCCGTTTTAGCGTTCATGGATTCCAGTCCAGGCTCTCCTCCGTTCTGGACAGCTTAAAGGCAGTGTTCACGATGAAAATCGTTTTTCTGTTTTTCCGCCTATCTTGAAAAGGGCCCCACGCTGATTCCAATGATGTCTCTGAAATCGTACAAGACCTTCCGGGAACGGAGTTATGGTCCCTCAAAGATTGAGCTATGGAAACATGGGGGACGAGTTGTCCGAGGCTTGTAATTTCCGTTTTTTGCAGCCGATGTATGCGAGCTCACCTGAGTAGAGAGATAAGTTGAGAATGAAGGGAAGAACGGGGCGAATGATTTGAAATCGTCGGTCATCTCACGATCTCGAGCATTCATTTGTTCACGTCGATGGGCGTGTGTTGCGCTTTTGGGGTTTTCAATGCGCTCGAAGTGGCAACTTCGGGCTCTTTTGGAGCTCTTCCTGGCTCGTTTTCATGCGTTCTTTCGACGTTGAGAATACAGTTAGCCCCTTCACTACCCATGTCCTGTGGGAACTGGAACACATTTTTTATCGTGAACACTGCCTTTAAGAAGCAGAGGCCGTATGATGAAGTGTAGCTTTCACATGTTGCAGTACGATCATGTTCGAGCATCTGTCATCAACCAGTGTTTTTTTTTGCATTTTCGTAGTGACATCAAGATTCAAATGAAGTCTTCCCAGATTTTCAAGTAGTTGCTGAAAATATTCTGGACAGAAGGCTGCAAACTGGCAGCCCAACGTACACGGTGCAGCATCGTCATTTAGAGGAATCGAAAATTCATTGCCTTCGCAACAGATCGGTAGGTGGATCTTCCACGACTTCTCATTGGAGAACCGAATAAGTAGACTCAGGGTCGTGTGTAGGTGTTCGCGGAAGATATGCAGGAGAGTGTTGATGTGGAGACGCCGAGTCCTGTAGATGTGATAGCGGAGGAGAAGCGGCAGGATTTTCATGCGGAAAATGTTGTGGCGAGTTAAGTAAATAGAAGGCATCATCGTCTTCGTTGGGACAACTCGTACACGAGTTTACCTCATAGATCGTTGGAGACTCGCAAGCGTTTGGAGTTCCCGGGCTTTGTTCTGAAGTAGTAAGACTGCTCACAAAGGATTTATCTGCGAAATAGGATCTGAAGTGTCCCTTTCAGTGGTCGGAGAAAGGCAAGTCTGCATTCCTGCTTGCCCTTTTGGCCCTCCAGGATCTGCACATTTAATCCCGTGCATTCGCTCTTCAATAAGCAATCACAAATAAGCAAAATTTTAAGCCGATTTCATATATGCATTTTCTGGCTTGTCGACCTTAGCGAGAACGTTAAGCGAGTTTGAGAGGCAAAATAATTGGCTTCTCATTATATCAACATCATGAGTGTAACGTTTTCGAACCTGACAGATCTGAAAAAGGTGAGTAGGCGAGCTTTCCGGCTTGGACTGGTGCAGTGCTTATATTGAAGAGAATCACAAAAAACAGTTACTGCTCGAGTCCCAGGTCGATTGGTCCCATTAGAGCCGAGAACGGGACGTCAGTTACCAGGGGTCGAAAAAACCGCTCGGAAACCGAGGCGTCGCTCGGCGGCTAATTTCTCCAGACGGGTGGCTTCGGTTTTAGAGTGACCAATATTGAGCCTAGTTTCAATCGCGGACCTTTGGCGGCTGAACCAAGGACGATGAGTAAGTCTGCCGGGGCGTCAAAGTTGCGATAAAACACAGTTTTGACGTGGGCTTCTGAAACCGACAACCGACGCCTCGTGTTCATGTTCAATGGCGGATTGGCGTACTGTCATCCGTTGCAAAATTGATGCCGCCGGAATTCCTTGCCGAGAGATAAAACCTTGAATCTCATTTACTATGATTCTCTGGGCTAAATTCCGGTCCGCAATTGCGTTTCGACACGCTTTGCGGCCGCACGCTCCCGAGTCGGAAGAGTTTCCAGCGCCGCAGCCGCCAATCTGTTGACTCTAGGTGGGTTTAGGAATCCGGAAACTAAAAAAAATTGCGGAAATTGGTATAGACAAGCAACATCGAGTCGGCTTTGGCGCTGGAAACTCGACTGAAACAAGTACAGTACCGCGCATATTTTCTGCAAAAACGGCGTTTTGCGGCGTTTTTTGCGCGCACAAAGCGCCGCTTTGTCATAACTCGCTTCAGAGTGTTCCAAAATAATTTTCGAAATCAGTTTTGGATTTTCCTCAACGAGAGGATTCTAACGGTATATAGAAGTATGACCTTTTATGGAAATCGTCAGATTTTATTCTAGAAAAAAACGAATTTTCAGCCCAATTTATTTGGATTTTACCGTGTAAAACATGCCATTACGGATGCGTGAAATAAAAAATAGGAAGCTCTCAAATATATTCTAAATAGGATTATACATTTCATTCTGTGGGGACATTTTTATACGCGTTTTCAGAGCCCACAATGACTGGACCTCCATAACCCCATTTCTTCAAAGAATTATAACTTTTGTAAAATATGTTTGCTAGAGTTTATGAAATATTCAATGAACTCCTCTTCTCACGGAGCATCCGTGCGGTGACAAGCATCCGACTACCGCCGCGAATTTAGACATTTGTTTTTGAAAACCTCGAATTTTCAGCTGTTTCTTGCGAAACTTTCATCGTTCTCAGCGTTATTACATTTGTATTCGCCTTTATAAAGTTCGAGGTAAGCAAATCAGGAGAATTGTGATGACCCTACTTGCAAGCAAACCCTTGTAGAGCGAAGGACGCCCCTATCAATATTTTTCTGTACCATAACAGCTTTGATAGCTGCATTTAGTGATTTACCCGTTATTAAGCTTCCATTTTTCAGTACTCAGCCGAGTGAAGAAATCCAAATTGTTAGCCTTTTTTGAACGCTGGGCTACCTTCTGATTACAAAATTCCGTCCTGCATTCTGATTAAACATCGCAGCTTCTCCGAACCTCCAAGTTTCCGACTCTGAAGTTCTCACCGGCGACCTTTGCCAAGGGCCATGTTCAGAGGACCCTTGCGCTCGTTCCAGACGTCCTCAGCCGCAGTCGTCTCTCTGTCGTTAGCTAGCTTAAAATCAGTTCTGGAAACGACCATCACTTTCCCTCAGTGCACATCCGCAAAAGTGATACGCCCCCCGCAAGAACACTCCTCGCCACACATTGAATGGAAACACTTCCAAAATTGCTCACTGTAGAGCACCCCAACAACTTCACCGCTTGGATATCGGCTAGAATACCTCTCAAACAATGCCTTATCCGAACTTCAGGTCATTCCGTGCCCATCTCGATAGTCGCCAACTTCGACTTTCCACGGCCCCCACCGCACTGCCGCAGCTCACCCTCGCCCAGCCAGGCGATGGTGGGCCGACGGACAAAAATGGAACTTCTCCACCACCGAATTCGCATCTACATTATACAACGACACTTTTGAGCCCTAACACGGCCTTGTTTCACTCAAAATTTTAGTCCCTTTTAACCACCCATGACACATTTTCGCGATTTTTCTCGGTTTAAACCCCATTTTTTCAGCCGTCCGGCATCCTACCCGTCTCCGCCTGCCTTGACCTACACAATGCTCTTTCATCTTTTTACAACTGTGTTCGGTTCCCTCTTTTAAGCAAGATCCCCAGAGTTTTTGACCCCCTAAAGTACCACTTCGCGAATGTCTCCCTAGCGACCTTCGCCAAGGGCCATGTTCAGAGGACCCTCTCGCCCGTTCCAGACTTCCTCAGCCTCAATCGTCTCACTGTCGTAAGCTGGATTAAAAGCAGTTCTGAAAATGGCTTTCGCTCCCCCCTCAGCGCCCCTCCGAAAAAAGATACGCCCCCCACAAATACACTCCTCGCCACACATTGCACGGAAACGCTTACGAAATCGCTCACTGTAGAGCACCCCAACAACTTCATCCCTCGGAACCAGGCCCGAATACTTTTTGAAGAACGCCTTATCCGAATTTCAGGCCATTTCGCATCCATCTCGAAAGTCGCCATCTTCAATGTCGCTTACCACTTTTGCATTCCGCCTTCAAAAAGTTCTCCTCCATTGCGTGTCCATCCAACCTTTTTGGACCACATCTTGGTGATATCAGATTATTCATAACTTGACTCATTCTCTAGCCCACGACATCACTGTTATGCCATTTTTGACCAAACTTAACCCAGTTTTCGCAGCACCACTGTGCTCAGAATCTAGCGAAACCCTCACTTTGAAGTCCCGAATCTACATTAAAAGTGATAACTTCTCAGAAACATCAGTGCAGTATGTAGTCAGCATTGGTTTTTACAGAATGTTCCGATTTCAGTCGTTCAGCTATGCAAAAACTCGCGTTGTGCACCCTTTCGCGAGTTGTTTAGTAGTCAAAAAGTGGTGACCTCCAATGTTTGAGCTCTGCCAGCACTTCAGTCATTAGGCAGCGTCCATACGCTGCGGGAGCGAGCGATAAGTCAAAATTGATTGTCATCGAAGGCAAACGATTTGCTAGGCGCTCGTGCGCGCTTACGCTCGCTCTCGCGCGCTCACGCCCGTTCCCTCTCGCTAACGCCCAACCTCGCTTGCTCACGCCTTCTTCGAAAGAGATGAAATAAGTTTTATGCTTAAAGCTTCATTCCCAAAGCAACAAGTCTTAAACCTTGTTCAAAACTAATGCTCTCGTATCCCCTAGACCCACTTCGGCTGTCACAGACCATGGTTAATTAGCTGCCAATGAGTCGAGTCCAGTGATTGATCAACAGATCAAACGTTAACAATCGAATCAACACGAGGCAGGAAATGACTGTCGCTGTCTCTCATGATATCGGGCAATTATCAGCGTCGGGGAGCGCTACAGAGCGCTGGAGCCGTATGCATATCGCCCCCGACGGGGAATGGGGGCCCCAGCCACGGGGGAGGGGCACCCTGCGGGGGTTTCGTTTTGCATAATGTTTCGAGAACCCCCGGCGAGTGGCCCCATCTCACCTGCAGGGCTCCTAACGTCCCCTCTCCGGACTAAGGGGAGTTGGAGAAATTCAGCATTCTTGAGCATATTTTTTCTATAGGGTGCAGTTTTACGGAAAATATTCTCCATTTTAGAAAAAAAGATTTTCTTGTTCATAAATGCAGCTATGTTACAATTTTCCTGCGAAAAAAACTTCTATTTTTTTCCAGTTACTTTCCACACTTTTTTCTTAGGGACTTCCCACACATTTTTGTTCGAAAAATCCATGTGTTCGAGTTTGTCTTTTCGTTTTTTTTTGCTATTTCAACAGATTGGATAGTTTTTTGTAGTCAGAATCCAAAACAAACCGCATTGAAAAAAGTGTGTTTAGTGGGTTGATCGCGACCTCCGGTGGTTATTCGCAGTCGATTCTTCCACCAACAGATGCGACGGCTTTTTTTCCAAAAAACAGAACTGATAATTAATAGTTTTAAACTTCGTTTATCGCTAACTCCATAAAGTGTAAAAATTTACTCAGAAAATACATTTCTTTTTAGCAATGAAAAAGTACAAGAATACGATGAAGAAGACGAGATGCATTGTTATATTATCGTGATCTTTCCTCCATGAATTTCGGTGTTACGTCGAGATATCACGATATGCAGCTCAAAGAACAAAGAAGCTTTATAGAAATCTTGAAAATGTAGAGCGCGCAAGTGATACCATCACGCCACAATCGCACACAACATTTCATTCGAAGCCAAGCAATTTCATCGAAGCGGGGAGAGTGAGGGGGTCGCTCGCTATGCATCTCGAGGCTTCCCACGTTCTCCCCTCCGGGAAACTTCCCGCGTGGGAACGGGGACTCCCCTCCTCTCCCGCCGGAGGCGATATGCATACGGCCCCTGGAGAGCGGGAACGAGCGTTCTCCCCACGTATGGACGGAGCCTGAAGGAAAGAAATGATTAGTGACGATTTTTCAGCTCTCCCCTACACTTAAAAACTGTCAATTAGAAAAGAGAAAGCAACACCAAAGAGAGAGCAAGGTCTTCTCCGGAGTGTTGTCCTTGGGTTTCCTCACACCTAATGGCTAATCTGCTGGCAGAGCTCAAACATTGGAGGTCGCCACTTTTTGACTACTAAACAAGCCTCGAAAGGGTGTTCGGCGGCGCACAACGCGAGTTTTTGCATAGCTGAACGACTGAAATCGGAACATTGTGTAAAAACCAATGCTGACTACATACTGCACTGATGTTTCCGAGAAGTTATCACTTTTAATGTAGATTCGAGACTTCAAAGTGAGGGTTTCGCTAGATTCTGAGCACAGTGGTGCTGCGAAAACTGGGTTAAGTTTGGTCAAAAATGGCATAACAGTGATGTCGTGGGCTAGAGAATGAGTCAAGTTATGAATAATCTGATATCACCAAGATGTGGTCCAAAAAGGTTGGATGGACACGCAATGGAGGAGAACTTTTTGAAGGCGGAATACAAAAGTGGTAAGCGACATTGAAGATGGCGACTTTCGAGATGGATGCGAAATGGCCTGAAATTCGGATAAGGCGTTCTTCAAAAAGTATTCGGGCCTGGTTCCGAGGGATGAAGTTGTTGGGGTGCTCTACAGTGAGCGATTTCGGAAGTGTTTCCGTGCAATGTGTGGCGAGGAGTGTATTTGTGGGGGGCGTATCTATTTTCGGAGAGGCGCTGAGGGGGAGCGAAAGCTATTTTCAGAACTCTTTTTAGGCCAGCTTACGGCAGTGAGGCGATTGCGGCTGAGGACGTCTGGAACGGGCGAGAGGGTCCTCTGAACATGGCCCTTGGCGAAGGTCGCTAGTGAGACATTCGCGAAGTGGTACTTTAGGGGGTCAAAAACTCTGGGGATCTTGCTTAAAAGAGGGAACCGAACACAGTTGTAAAAAGATGAAAGAGCATTGCGTAGGTCAAGGCAGGCGGAGACGGGTGGGATGCCGGACGGCTGAAAAAATGGGGTTTAAACCGAGAAAAATCGCGAAAATGTGTCATGGGTGGTTAAAAGGGACTAAAATTTTGAGTGAAACAAGGCCGTGTTAGGGCTCAAAAGTGTCGTTGTATAATGTAGATGCGAATTCGGTGGTGGAGAAGTTCCATTTTTGTCCGTCGGCCCACCATCGCCTGGCTGGGCGAGGGTGAGCTGCGGCAGTGCGGTGGGGGCCGTGGAAAGTCGAAGTTGGCGACTATCGAGATGGGCACGGAATGACCTGAAGTTCGGATAAGGCATTGTTTGATAGGTATTCTAGCCGATATCCAAACGGTGAAGTTGTTGGGGTGCTCTACAGTGAGCAATTTTGGAAGTGTTTCCATGCAATGTGTGGCGAGGAGTGTTTTTGCGGGGGGCGTATCACTTTTGCGGATGTGCACTGAGGGGAAGGGATTGTCGTTTCCAGAACTGCTTTTAGGCTAGCTGACGACAGAGAGACGACTGCGGCTGAGGACGTCTGGAACGGGCGCAAGGGTCCTCTGAACATGGCCCTTGGCAAATGTCGCTGGTGAGAACTTCAGAGTCGGAAACTTGGAGGTTCGGAGAAGCTGCGATGTTTAATCAGAATGCAGGACGGAATTGTGTAATCAGAAGGTAGCCCAGCGTTCAAAAAAGGCTACAATTTGGATTTCTTCACTCGGCTGAGTACTGAAAAATGGAAGCTTAATAACGGGTAAATCACTAAATGCAGCTATCAAAGCTGTTATGGTACAGAAAAATATTGATAGGGGCGTCTTTCACTCTACAAGGGTTTGCTTGCAAGTAGGGTCATCACAATTCTTCTGATTTGCTTACCTCGAACTTTATAAAGGCGAATACAAATGTAATAACGCTGAGAACGATGAAAGTTTCGCAAGAAACAGCTGAAAATTCGAGGTTTTCCAAAAACATATGTCTAAATTCGCGGCGGTAGTCGGATGCTTGTCACCGCACGGATGCTCCGTGAGAAGAGGAGTTCATTGAATTTTTCATAAACTCTAGCAAACATATTTTACAAAAGTTATAATTCTTTGAAGAATTGGGGTTATGGAGGTCCAGTCATTGTGGGCTCTGAAAACGCGTATAAAAATGTCCCCACAAAATGAAATGTATAATCCTATTTGGAATATATTTGAGAGCTTCCTATTTTTCATTTCACACATCCGTCATGGCATGCTTTACACGGTAAAATCCAAAAAAATTGAAAAAATTGGGCTGAAAATTCGTTTTTTCTAGAATAAAATCTGACGATTTCCATAAAAGGTCATACTTCTATATACCGTTAGAATCCTCTCGTTGAGGAAAATCCAAAACTGATTTCAAAATTGATTTTGGACCTCTCTGAATCGAGTTATGACAAAGCGGCGCTTTGTGCGCGCAAAAAACGCCGCAAAACGCCGTTTTTGCAGAAAATATGCGCGGTACTGTAGAGAGTGTGCGTCAATAATAAACTTTGTAGGTACTCCGTAGCTTGGAAACTGATTTTTCCACTACGTTTTTCACGGAGCTACGCGTTCCATAGCGAGCACAATGGGTTTGCTCACCATTTTTCTTTTGTTAATTAGAGAAGGAAACGAGATAATTTCATTGAAATTCCATGAAAGTATTTTTTCGGTGCACTTTTAACATTTGCTCGTGAATTTCTTTTGGTGCTACACCTTCCAAAATTATGAATTTTATCACTGCACGATATTTAATTTTTTCCATTGCCGTGACACGGCGACACTAAATGGCTTGTTAACAAAGAATGAATTGACAGATTGAAATGAAACTTCACATACGTTCGTGTAAAGAGTGTACCAACAAAACAAAAAAAAATTGGGCTAGTAGCAACGCCCTCTTTTACCGAACGACAAAACTTATTGAACAACCTGGTATATGCATTTATAGGCCATGTCCTGAATAAATGGATAAATATGTACAGCCTAGCTCCCTCATTTTGATGCGGTCGAAGTGAGGCTTATCGGGCTCATTACGTCAAAACATCCTTGTCACTGTCATATTTAGCCATGACCGACCGCTCCGCTGCTTGCTCCGCTCGGACTGATCCGAGCGAGCTTATCGGGCTCATTACGTCAAAATATCCTTGTCACTGTCATATTTAGCCATGACCGACCGCTCCGCTGCTTGCTCCGCTCGGACTGATCCGAGCGAGCTTGCTTTATGTAGATGAATGAGCAAAAGGAGTTGATTAAACAAGCGGTTAAATAAATTTAGAATCAAACAAATAAAAATAACAAACGACCAAGGAATGCAATAAATGGGGGAAAACTGATCAATGAATAAATTAACAACAAAATAAACAAACAAATGAATATCGCAACTATGCTGAGTTCTGAAACGCAAGCTACGTATTAGGAAGCTTGGAAAATGATTTTTGCCCTAGCTTTTTTTTCGCCTACACGATCAGAAATGGTCTGTTCACCATTTTTCTTTTTTAATTATAGACGGAAACGGGAATTTTTCTATTACAATTTGGTGATTTTGTTTTTTCCAATTTTTACCTATGCATTTTCTGTATGAATTCATAGGCAGTATGCTTAATCAGGTGAAAAAAATGTAGATGAATGAACAAAAAGATTTTGATTCACAAATAAATAAATAATCAAAGAAATAAAGAAGTCAGATAATTAAGGAATGCAATATAAATAGTTAAAAATCAATGAATCAATAATTTAACCATCAAATAAATAAGCCAATAAGTACGTAGGATTGAGACAGTATGAATAGAGGATTTCTGTTGAGGACATTCGCGTTGGAATACATCAAAGCCAAATCTTGTGCGTTTGGCGCTCACTACAATTATTTTGCTTCAAAAAATTAATGATGCGTTTGAAAACAAGTGGAGAGTGGGCGCCAATAATAAACTATGTAAGTATTGAGTATTTTGGAAACTGGTTTTTCCACTACGTTTTTCACGGAGCTACGCCTTCGATAGCGAGCACAATGAGTTTGCTCACCATTATTCTTTTTTTTTAATCAGAGAAGGAAACGAGATATTTTCATTGAAATTTCATGAAAGTATTTTTTCGGTTTTTTCTATGCAATTTCTCTATGCATTTATAGGCCATGTGCTCAAATAAATGGATAAATATGCACAGCCTAGCTCCCTCATTTTGATCCGGTCGAAGTGAGGCTTATCGGGCTTATTACGTCAAAATATCCTTATCACTGTCATATTTTGCCATGACCGACCGCTCCGCTGCTTGCTCCGCTCGGACTGATCCGAGCGAGCTTGGCTTTATGTAGATGAATGAACAAAAGGATTCAATTAAACAAGCGATTAAATAAATAGAGAATCAAGTAAATAAAAATAACAAACGATTAAGGAATGCAATAAATAGGGGAAAACTAAATAATGAAAAAATTAACTACAAAAAAAAAACGAATATCGCAGCGATGGTGAGTTGTGAGACGCAAAACTGTTGGGCATAGGAAGGATTCGAACCTGCACCGCATCACGTTCCTGGTAAGCATGCTCCCATTCGCACAAACGTGGCACCCGTTAGCTATCTGACACACAAAGGTGTGTAGCAGACCGGCACTTACCCGTCATTGGGTATGAATTCGTAAGCGGACTCCGGCATCAAATACATTCATGCCAAACCAATTTCTATACCAATCTATTCCAATTTCTGCAATTATCTATACCAATTTCTGCAATTTTTTAGTTTCCGGATTCCAAAACCCACCTAGAGTCAACAGATCGGCGGCTGCGGCGCTAGAAACTCTTCCGGCTCGAGCGCGTGCGGCCGCTAAGCTTGTCGAATTGCGGACCGGGATTCGGCCCAGAGAAGCACAGTACCTGAGCCTACTTCGTTGTCAATATGGCTGCATCGAGCAGCAAAATGATGAAATGACAGTTGGCATATAATTTCTGATCAACCAAGAAAAACGCTTCGAGAATTAAAAAAAAAGGATTCATGAAGGGATTCAAACTTTTGTCACACGCCCACAACTTCTCCCTACCGACTGCGCCACCAATGCTACTGCTTACGGTGTATAGCTCTTCGAGGACTAGGAGGAGGAGCTTTTCGAGGAAAATTTCCGAGCCTACATATAGCCTCTTCAGATCAGAGAATGGCGGCCGGTCACACAAACTATTTTGCCATGTCAGGCATTAGCTTCCCACATGCTATTAGATTCACACCTTACAAGTGCAGACGTATGAAAGTATTTAGTATAGTTGTGCCCTAGACGAAAAGACCGAATATCAAATAGATTCGAATGACCCCCTCTTTTCGAGATCCGAATTTTGAATAGATTCGAATAAAATCGATTCGAATATATTCGAATAATTTCAAAGCGACAAACTGAAAACAGGCCAAGTGAGCTGTCAGTGGATCTCATACTTCGAAATAAACTGAAGCAGGCCGGTTTCCTGATGAAGACGCGGAATAGGCGTCGAGTTGTGACATCCAGTAATTATGTTGATTCCTGCCACGCGGTAACCTCAAACTTGGGTAATGAAACCTTTATTATTTAATACGAAACAAAAATGGAGGTAAGAAATAAAGCATGCGATATACATTGAGAACAGTCTTTTTATATGCTTACAAAGGAGGCGGATCGTTCTTTCTGTGTCTAGGATCCTGTATGGAATGCGATAATCATGTTCGTTGTTGATATTGGCTAAACAAGATCAGCTAGCAGATATGCTCTGATCAGGTTACAATTGATTACATACAAAATATGGATTACAAAGGAAGATTAAATCACGTATCTCTACACTCCCCGACGACTGGTGCTTGGGCTCATCGAGATGTGACGGCGCGAGTGGCTGCGACGAGGTGATGACCGGCGACCCCGACGAAGTTCGGATTTCCTTGCGGTCTTTAAGCGGTGAAGCGTGGCGACTTCGACGGAGCGATCCCTGATGACGTCTTTCGTTCCATTTCGTCCAGTCGTAGAGCATCATCTTCAGTATGCCCTCTTTCCGCTGGATCTCTAATTCTTCTTCTACTTTTGCGTATCGTTCCTTTTTCATCTCGAAGATCCTCTGCTCTCTTCACGGAGTCAGTTCTCCTTTCTTCCGCAGTTCTTCTTCAATATGGCGATTAAGAGCGAAGATCTCATGGATCGCTCTCTTTCGCTCCTTCTCCTTGACACGTATGTGGCATCGCGAATCGCTTTGTCGTCGGATCGATTTCCTCGGTTGGTGCCGGTGATTTTTTGTCCGCCGGTTCCTCGATTTCTTCTTCTTCAGGTGGAGGGATGTCCTTCATGCGGAAATCGTTCTCGTCTCTGATCTGCTCTGGATACTCCTGTCGTACTGTTTCTGGACTTGGTCTCTCGTCTAGAGGTAGATCTCCGTCCGTCGCGGTCTGAGACGATTTGAATCGTGACTGCAGTGTCTAGATAGAATACTCTGCTCGCTCTCGTCGTTTGTGTGATCCAGGGCGTCCAGTTTGGAGTGTAGGGCTTGAACTGCAGATAATGTCTCCGGTAGAAGTTTCTGCTTCTCTTCTACAGCTTCGGCCCTCGGTAACACAATGCTTTTGGAGAGTTCGACTCTCCTCCCCACCTCCCCGATCTTGTGCATGAATGCGTTCAGGCTCATACTCTCGAATATCGAACTCTCCGATCCTCAGACAGGTCGCGTCCTTCGCCCTTTCCACAACTTCGGTGACTTCCTCACTGAATTTTGACGCCTACGACGTCAGCACTGACATAATCTTTGCAAGCTCGTGTCGTCCATCTCTACAACCACTGGCACTGGTTTATCCTTCTGCTTCACCAAGTCGTGATGGTCCCCCAGTGTCTTTTCGATTGCCTGCGCACGCTGGAGTAATTTTTTCATCCGTATCTCTTGCTTCGACGCCGCGGTTACGTTTTCCTGCTTCAGCTACTCTGTATTTTCCTCCGCTTCTCCGAAGACGGCTGCTCCTTCCTTGCAGAACTCTTTCTAGAAGTTGAACTGCAAACTCGAAGACGTGACTTTCGACGTAGACCCTTCAGCTGGCTTACGGCGCTTCAGAGCAGGCGAAGAAGTCTTCGTCGGTTTATCCGTACGGTGCTTTTTTGAGTCGGCAGTGAACGTCTTCGGCTGCTCTGGCTTCGCTCCCTCGGCCTTCGAGACGATCGCGGCTGGCTCTTCGGTGAACGACACCTGGAGCGACTACAGCGGAGGGGTTGGTATAGAGCTGAGCTCTGTTGATCGGGCTTCTATACGGAGCTCCGTTGAGCGAGGAGGAATTGAGATGGTACGGAGATATTGGTGAGAAGCTTAGATGTTACTGTTTGAGAGCAAGCATCAGCGCTTTTTCAAAAAAAGTTGCGCTAGCCCGTGAGATGGCTTCGCGATAGGCATGGGAAAATGTCGAGTTGTAATTTGAATTTGTTTTCGTAGTTTCCAGTGAACTAACTTTAGTTGTAGCTACGGATTTCAGAGAAATAGACGATATTTACAAGGTGTGTCGAGGCCACAATCGCTGATTGAGCTATATTTTTTTTGCACTGGTTTCTTTGCACGGTGGATGCTCTTTTTTCCGAGGCATCTCATGAAACCAGTTAATATTCATGACATCACCTTCATGATGAGTTTGATGAAAAGTAATATCGCCTTGGTCATTCGTGCTCGACAGGTGCAGAAGAAGATGTATCCTATCAGTAAGGCCATAAGGCAATAATGGCAATAACATCATGACCACAACTACCAGCGCCGGAGATGATGGTGTCGACAATATGGCCAGAATCTGGGAATACGATTTCGTCCCCCACTCTGTTCTGACCTCTCAGTATTCGTCTGACGGACTCCTGGACGGTAGAGTGTTGGAACGAATAAATTTTCTTGAATATTCGAATAAACGAATAATTCGAATAATCCACTTCTTTGAATATTCGATTATTCGAATAAACGAATATTCCACTTCTTTGAATATTCGATTATTCGAATTATTCGAATATTCGAATTTTTTTCGAATATATTCGAATAAACGAATATTCGGGCAACGCGCTATTGCGTACTATCCCATTCAATCCAGCATTCAAACCCGTGGAAGAAGCCGTTTTTTTTTCGTAACAGAATTCTTGATGACGAGGGTGGGTGATCGATTTCGCCATATCTCGTATCAACCCGTCGGTGTAGAAGTCAACAGAATCAAATACCCACTCTTGACCCAAAATCTCCGGTTCTTTCCGATGAATTTTTCGAAGGAAAGATTTTCCTGTGGACAAGTCATGAATTGTCCAGGGCTGAGATCAGCTCTCCCGATCTCATGGCTGTTCTTCAATAACCGCTTAGCTAAGCGTAGCAGAACTCGATAGTTCCTCAGGCGATTCTCGGCCCCGAGCCGCAACGAATAGGAATCGGAGCCGCCTGACAGTTCGGCTCGTTCTCCCAATCTCCGGGCTACTGCTGTTGCTGTTCGGGCCAACCGGAATAGCCCGGGCAGCAACAGCAGTGGCCCGGAAAGCAACAGCAGTGGCCCGGAAAGCAACAGCAGTGGCCCGGACAGCAACAGGAGCCGACTCGCAGATTGGAAAAACGGGCCGAACTGTCAGGCGGCTCGTGGCCGATAATCGCCTGAGTTAGTTCACAGTATCTTATCAATTTTTGAAGAGATACTGTGAACCATCTTTTTTTGCTGCTCGGAAGAAATTGCAGAAGTGAGCTTGGAATGAGATCGACTTGCGTACAAAGTTCAACGCATTCTCCACATGTCTGAAGCCTGACCTGAGCGCCGATGGAAGTGATCTACTGTCAGCATTTTCGGCGCACCCCATATATTAACACCTTAGTTTAGTATGAGGAATCCGGCCCTCTTTTTCTGCTGCTAATCGTCTTACGAGTGTGTTTCGTGCAGACTTCACTCGACCTTTCGAACATTATTCTCCTCAGAAAAAATTGACAAAGCTTGGGAAACCAAAAATTGAGACCCTTAATAAATTTTGTCAACCGAAATGTGGATGTGAAAAAAATTTCGAGTTGGTTAGTAAGTGTACTCAAAATAGAAGCAAAATTACTACAGAAGCCTGAGTACTCTTGATCTCGGACGCGATGAGGTTTTTATGCATTGAACCAGCTGGCGGTTATCAATTTACCAGTATCTGCAAGTACGTGCTCGGTAAATCGTTTGCTGGAGCAACCTACTGTCCTTATATGAGCAAAATCCAGTTCCCACTAGCGGACAACCGCTTCTGCAGCACGCATCGCGAAGATAGTGTGCGGGACCTAGGGTGTGAGTGCGCCGTACGCCGCAGAGGATATGCTGGACCGAAGTCGAAGTGCGCTAGACGCCGTCTAGAATGTGTGGGACCCAAATGAGTGTGCGTCGGACACCACAGAAAGTGTGAGAGACCGAAGTGGGAGTGCGCCGAATGCCGTAGAAAGTGTGCGGGACCCAAGTGGGAGTGCGCCGGACGCCGTATAAAGTGTGCAAAACCCAAGTGCGAGTGCGCCGGATGCCGTAGAAAGTGTGCGGGACCCAAGTGGGAGTGCGCCTGACGCCATAGAAAGCGTGTGGGACTAAAGTGGGTGAGCGCCGTATGAAATGTGCGGGACCCAAGTCGGAGTGCGCAGAACGCCGTTGAAATTGTGTGGGACTGGATTGGGTGAGCGCAAGACTCCAAAATCATTTTGTGCGTTCATAAAAGAGCGTGTGACCCCTCTTCCCTCACGTCCTCTCCCCCTTAGCTACTGATTTCAACTGCTTAGATGTTTCTATGCACTCACTTACCTAAATCGGGTTTATATACCATGGAAATGAGAATTAATCAAAATCTGCATCCAGGAAACACAAACATCATTCTGGGGTGCATTCCAAGAATGTTCCCACGACGCTTTGGGAGCAGGGCTGTGCGCATTTACGAATTACGAATTACGATTTACGATTTACGGGCGTTTTTGGCAACTTTTTTACGATTTACGATTTACGAAAATTCGGCCTAATTTCGTAACGAATCGTGAAAATGCGATTAAGGGAGCAATGTGAAATTGCTGTCTAAGGCACAGTTAAATTTAGAACTTAACACGCATTCCTGGCATTTGAATATTCTTTATAACATGGAATTTTGTTGATACCTTTCCCTGACATTCCTAGCCGGTCGTAGTCACCAGCAGTGGGGTCGCTCGTGACGAAATATAGTTGTTGATAACGAGATTCCGTTCAGACCGACCGATCCGCTTCTCACACCGGCGTCCTCAAACTGATTATTGTAACCAAACATTCCTCGCTCCATAAGTGAGTCAGGTCGGTGAAGCCGAGCTCCACAGTTGTTAATCTCTTGGGAATGCTTTCGTTCCCATGACAAAAGCGAGAGATGCAGATTTTAGTTGAGCTACTGTTTATATCGAAGCAAAATTTGGTCCGCAGTTGCAGACAACCGCTGTTGCAACACGTAGGGCAAACAGAATCATGCTGGGACCACGAGGTCCTGGCACGATTAATCTTCGTGTCAGAACGACTATCTTCAAGCCGCGGTCTCCAAAATCGTTGGTCTGCAACTGCGGACAGGAATTTCACCTCGATAGGGACATTAAATACGGTGATGGCTTATGGAGCGAATATGTTCGAACCCACTGTAGTACACATTGTTGCCAAATTTTGAGTAGATTTCGAAAACAACCTACGTCACGTACCCACCTTCAGTGTATAAAAAGTTACTAGCAAAAAGCTGATGTTTCGTGAATTGAAACCTGTTGAAGGATCGGGAAAATATTTTTCTAGCCTGAAAACACTATTCGATGAAGAGTTCCACTGGATTTCTGAAATAACCTTTAGATAGATGTCTACCACCAAAGGCAATCAAGCTTTGAGAGGAAAAGTGGTAATTTTGAATTTGGTTCCAAAGACTTCAACAAAACATGGCTGCGAAGTCACCAATCTATCTAAAAAGGCTATTCAATGCTTTTAAAAATTAAAATTCAAGAAAATTCTAAATGAAAAGAAAAGAAGATTGGGGAATTGTTCGTTTTCGAATTTAGAAATTTCTGGAAAACCTTTTTTTGCATTTCAAAATCCTAAACAACCTTAACCTCTCGGAATGCTGTCTCCACCCCCAACAAACCCATGTTAATGGGAGGATCGCTTATGTATCCGTTCCGAGTGACGCTTTCCAAACATATGTATAAAGCAGACTCCATTTCTGCATCAAAATTAGTTTTGCAAATGTATATGTAATTCTTTTGGAAGTGACACCTTGAACAAGTGTCCTTTCCTTGACAAATATAGCCTAAAACTCTCGAACCACAAACTTTTCCTCATTACCGTGCTGCTCTTATTGACTTGCATTGAACTGTGTTTGGTAGGGCATCTTTCACGGTCCTCACCGCTAGCGCCGCACGCGCGGGACGGGCGGTGAACCATGAAACTTTACACCGAGAAGAGCGGGAAGCAATTCATAGATCTCTGGCGGCAAAGCCATGGCCGTTCGGTTGAAGTTGGGTATCAACTGCGAAATGCACAGACATTCCTGGTTTGCATCTGCCAATATGGTAGCGTTGGATATTTCCAGAATTTTTCATGTCGGAGTGGAACCGAACTGAGAAGAGATCAGTGATTTAAATGGTGAAACCGTCATTGCGGTTTGGGCGGCGCTGCTGTGGCGGTGTTGGATGGGCGGTACGCTCTTGCCGCGCGGGTAAAACTTTCATAGTCCACCGCTCGTCTCGCACGTCCCTCGCGTGCCGCGCTAGCTGTAAGGACTGAAAGATGCCTAAAGCGATGATTTTTTTATGCATTTGTATTCAAAAAAAGAGCAGAAAGTGGCACAGGTTTGATACTTGATCAAACTTAATTTTTTGGTGTATCTAAGTCGTTTCTATTCCACGTACGTACACTGAAAATATCTCAAAGAAGTGCTCGAAGCATTGTTATGAGACCCAACCTTAAACCTTCTTCGATATGGAAGCACCTCAGCACGGAAGTGATGGGGTGTTTCCACATCGAATGAGGTTTGGACTATGTGTGGGCTCATTACTCATTTTCAGTTACGAATTACGATTTACGATTTACGAATTACGAGGAATTTGAAAAATTACGATTTACGATTTACGAAATCACAAAATTCAGTTACGCACAGCCCTGTTTGGGAGGAAAAGTAGCCTTTCATGGACAAATTGGCTTCCCTTGGCTACGAATTATAACTGTACATTGCTTGCGCTCGGCAGTGGCTACGTTTCCATGGACGTGTTTTGCCATGGGAATGTTCCTGGAACGAAACCCTGCCCCATTAGGCAATGAAAGTAGCAGTAGCATTGTGTCGGTTGGTCATGGAGGCGCTTACTGAATCTTAAACAGCTGCTGTCCTTATCAAGACAGAAATTGATATAAATGAACTACCACTTAAGGACCTCATGAAATCAAAGAAGGGCAGGTGTGTCACTGCACAAGAAAGGAGGTTAACAGGGTTCGCAAGGTTTGCAATGCTTTGTAATTTCTTTGAGTGTTGTCGCCGAAACCAGCTTATGGGCCGGCTCAGCCGGACCCCAGTGGCAGAGGCTGGCTATCGCCGGCCTCAGCCGCTGTACCTTGCAAGGAAAGTCGATTCTAAGAACGAGAAACAGGCGTGAGAACTTCTGTACGCCATCTCACATAGAGCTAGCGGATTTCGGTTCATTTGCCTTAAAGGCACAGTCCAACCTCAGAGGTAATTTTTGATATTTTGGTCCGGTCGTAATATATAGCAACCCCGCCCAGCGCGAAATCTCAGTTCGCTCAAATAAGCGAGAGAAATCCAGGAAAAAGCCAACCACGCCCCTTTGAAAGAAAAAAATGGGTTTTCCGAAAACGCCCACTGGCAGGTTTCCGACCTCAATAGGGAAGAGGCCCGCGAATGATTTTAGTCGAAATCTATGTTCTTCCTTTTGTTTTCGGTCTGACTTCATATTGTGACCTGCTTCAGAATGATGGCTGCGAATAACGAAAAAATACAGGCTCGAGACAACTCGTCCGCGAACTTCTACCAGTTCAAATTCAGAATATTTGAGGAGCCGTAACTCAGTTCGTAGTGAGTTCTGAGCGATTCCGGAGATACCATTGTAATCAGCGTGAAATTTCCTCCAATATAGGCAGAAAGAAAAATTGATTCTGAGCTTGGACTGTGACTTTCGCGGCAGATACTGTACAATAGTGTACATACTTGCTATAACGACATATCTATGAGATGCTGAAGAATTGCTAGAAATTGCGATTCATTACTCAAAGAAGTTTGAAATGTAAAATCAGTGCAATATGGTTCGCGATCTTGTCGAATATTCAAAGTATTCATGCTGAATATTCGAATATTCGAATAAACCGAATATTTCACTTCTTTGAATATTCGATTATTCGAATAAACGAATATTCCACTTCTTTGAATATTCGAGTATTCGAATAACCGAATAATCCACTTCTTTGAATATTCGAATATTCGAATAATTAGAATATTCGAATATTCGAATATTATTCGAATAAACGAATATTCGGGTAACACTCTACTGGACGGGTGTAGCCCATTTCAGTATGCCCGTGATTTCGAAGTATGTGACCTTGTGCCACATGACACCGAACACTTCGTGACAATTCGTGTAATTGTATGGCTAAATCGAATTTTGTTTCGCCTCTCGGGAAACAAGGCACCGTGAAATAGTGTTTGTTACATTGTATGCTGGCTCGGGTGGACTCGCCGTCGCTTTTGCATGTGTCTTCTGCCGCGGCACCTTAGCCACAATGGTAGCATCCTTGGGCTACTGTATTGGGTATTGTACAGACCGTGTCGGAGATTTCCTTTGTGACCAAGTAGACGTCTTTTTGTATGGTAACTAGAATCTCGGCGGTTACCAGTGTCGGGATTAGTGCGCTTACTGAACTGTTATCCTACTTTGATAAGCCGAAGAAAGCCCATGGCTTACGTACAGGTAGACGGTGTTCTAGTCGATTTCTGAATAAGGAGGTGATATTGTAGTCCGTACAGCTACAGGAGACTCGAAGTCCGGCAGGTTGACACAAATAGGTATGCGAAACTGTGCAGTTTAGGTTTCGAGCCTGTTCCATTGTTTCACATTCCAGAGTCAACTGTCTTCTGTCGCTTCACATAGCAATTCCTTCTCCATTCGAGATGAAGTACGTGGTCAGCGCAGGTGTAGGAGGGACAGCAAGAGAGCTTACTGTAATCCTCGTCCCGCCATACCGCTCAGGTATTGTAGGTCGAAGGAAGACGGTGTTCATTGTCCTTTTTTCATCGCTATCTTCGGCTTGAACTTCAAGTTGAACTTGATCTTTCCATTATGGAAATCGGAAAATCTCGTAAATCTCGTCATCGTCCGGCACTAGGAAAATCCGATAACACAAACACCCGCTGCTCAGGTAGAAATACCCACCTCCGGGCCCGCCGCGGCTCTCCACACATCGGGTGACACCCGGGTATGTGTTTCCTCGAGCGAGTTCCGGAATGAGTTAGTTTTCTCCCACTTTTTCACATTTGCTCCCGGTGCAGCTTCCATAAAGGGCGCAGCGCTTGGCATCAACGTTTTGAACCGTGTTTCTTGTGAACTTCATCTCCTCCTTTTCACATTCCAAGTGAAGTCCCATCCACAAGAAACGATACTGTTGAAGTGTTGTCTCGTTTTCAACTATGCGTATGGAAGCATCTTGATTGAAAGCATTCAACTTGATCATCTTCGTTACGTCGTTGTAGCATTTGCTCCGAGACAGTGGATTACTCGAGCAAAACTTTGTTGTCAGAGTGAAGATGTCGACATTCTGACATGCCGTCGAGCCTCCGATCGCTATGGCTATGGCTACTGCAATTCCAGGGGCTCTCAACAGCTCTTAATTGTTGTTTCTCTGACGAATTCGTCTTTTCTACCTCCAGTTTCGGTACGCCGCTAGAAGGGAATTAATTGAGCATCGGATGCTCAACAGCAAAATTCGACCGCATATTCTTACTGGTTTCCCTAGAACCATTGGCACATAGCACAACGTGTAAATGAAGGCTACGAGCAGGTACACAATGATCATGGGTGCTATCAATGCCACCAGCGGGTTACATTCAGGGGCCGGATCCATCAACGCGAATCTCGGGGTTTGGGAAGGCGCGGGGCACGCAGGGCAGCCAAATCGGCATGCTAAGCCATCGGGGAAAGGGCAAGGGCAGTGCCTCTATCTGCCCCAGCTATGAGGCTGGGGCAGCGGCTGCCCCGGCTGGGGCAAGAATGATGAAACGCTGCAGAAATGTGATACTATCCCGCAGAAACCAACTTTTTCAAGACCTGCTGTCCTTTTCCTCGACATAAAACTTTTATTTAGCTTCTCGTAAACATTTGCTTGTTTAAAATTCTTAGACCTAGAAGGTAATTATTCCATTCTCGATTGATTTTTTCACATATCCTCTTTTTTAAGCATTTTTTGAGGTTTTCTTTGGAAAAATTCATTGTACTGCTCCCCCTTCTTTATTCCGCGTTCCTTTAGCTTTTGCTTGATCTACTGCAGTTTCAGAGATTTTGAGTACTCTCGAAAGCACGAAGGTTCAGAAAAATCTGTTTGAAGATACAATACCCGCGCTAAGTTTTGTAACAACGGGGAGCATCTGGCAAACTTGGCAAAAAAAGCGTCCGATGCATGCAACTTTTTTGAATGAAAACTTTTTTGAATTCTAAAAGCGCCATTATAATCACAGATTGAATTGCTACCTAATTGTTTCACTTGTGTGCCGAAGTTCCCTAAGAGCGCTTTGTTTCTGAAGGAAATAGTTTTTGCAATCGTTTTTCAAAAACGTCACGCGGCGAATGCGGCGCAATTTTTAGCAGTATTTGTACAAGTAATCGAAGAGCAATCTGTATGTTTTCTTCAAGAATTAGGTGTAGGTGGGACAATCTCAAGGTTTGTTTAGGTTGAATTTTCAAAATCCTTCATTTATGAGTCCGGGGATTTCGCGACAAAACTCCGACTTTTCAGGTAGTTCTGAAGCGTGTTTAAAAAAGGATTTCGAAAAATCAACATGAACAAACTTCGAGATTCTCTCACCTGCACCTAATTCTTGAAGAAAACATACCGATTGCTCTTCGATTACTTGTACAAATACTGCTCAAAGTTTCGCCGCATTCGCCGCGCGCGACGTTTTTTGAAAAACGATTGCAAAAACTATTTCCTTCAAAAACCAAGTGCTCTTAGGGAACTTCGGCACACAAGTGACATGATTAGGTAGGAATGTGATCTGTGAATATGATGGCGTTTTCAGATTTCAAAAAAGTCTCCATTCAGAAAAGTTACAGGCATCGGACGCTTTTTTGCCAAGTTTGCCAGATGCTCCCCGTTTTTACAAAACTTAGCGCGGGTATTGCATTTCCAATTTTTTCGAAAGAAATTGGTTCCGAGACACGTATGAATTTTTTTTGAGGCACGTATCAAATTTTTATACTAGAAACCATGTATTTTTTCTTGAGTTCCACCCGCACTGCTTGCTGAATTTCTCTTTTTTCCCCGAATCTTGTCCTCTAAATACTTTGAGTTGTGAAACAAAAAAATATTCAACAATTAATATTATTTCATTCCCATAAAAATATGCCCCATCTAGTAAAAAAGTTTTTTTCGCAACCCTGTGTCCGAATAAGAAATATGAAATGAGAACTCTTGACTCAATATATGAAGAAAATACTGCGCTTGTACTCGGCCGTCAAAGGCGTGTGTCCTTCTTCTCCTTCCTCTGCTGTGCTCTTCTGCTCACGTTTTCACAACATGAACATCTTGCAGTCCTTCTCCTAACAGCCATAAAAATTTAAAAAAAGTGCGATTCGAAAATTTGGTGGGTGTATCAAGCGGAGAAAAAATACAAATTCACTCTGGCAAAAGAATGGCCATAAATTTGTTTGCACTCTGAACATGAACTTCAGGATGCGTGAAAAAAACGCCAGTACGAAAATGTGAAACATTGTATAGAGTTCATCTTGCTATAATTCCCTTGTAACTGAGCTAAACGGTCTAGAGAGCGAAATGGCGGATGATCATCTCTCATTTTAACTCGAAATAGAAGAAAAAGGCGAGCCAAATGACATTTAGAGCCAGAATTCTACCCATGGCTTACTAAAAATACAAAATTTTTCAAAACTTGCTATATAATCTTTTCAGACCAGGTTCGCAGCATTTTGGAGTTTTGGACAAGTTGTGATGTCTCAATAACGAGCGAATTAAAAATAAAAGATACTCAACACCTACGGACGAAATTAAAACATATTTATGCTCTATTACCATTCTATATTACAAAAAAGTAAGTGCGAGATGTTCAACTGCGTTGAAAACGAGAGGAAATAAAAAAAAACAGGAAGCGTCGAGCAGACGGGGCGAAAATTCTCGGCTGATCTATCGCAGGTTCCGGCCGTAAAATGGCGCGCACGTACGTCATTGCGTACACTCCGCTAGGGTTAGCTGCCCGACGCCACCGAGCGCATGTGCATACGCGGCGCGGCACCGACTCTCGGGGCACCTGCGCTGGGGTAGCCAGACCCTGCCCGTGCCCTTGCCCCGCCGTGTGCGTTGATGCATCCGGCCCCAGGATTGAGGATATTCGCTGTGCAGAACCAGCATCTTACGTGCTCGCAGAATGGAACTGCTGGACATGTGAGTTTGACGACTTTGATCCGATTTCCGTCCAGACCTTTCCATTGTACTTTGTGACTGTGTAGTGTCACCTCTGGAGGGAGTAGCAGGGTTTCTCTCGATGCTGGATTTTCGCGAAGAGTGCAATATCCTTCAGTTCGAACTTCGAATTCGCTGATATTGTGACTCACGACCTGTACATCTCCTGCGATGCACTCAATATCGGTCGTGTCCTCGGACTTCCTAGCCCCCGTGCCGTTCGATATGGCGTTTACAGTCGTGAGGAAGAAAGACATGAGTAGTAGAGACCATCGAAGATTTGGAACGGCTAGCTTCGATCAAAGTTGACCACATTTGCGTGGTGTTGATGTTCACTGTAGTCTACTTTGCGTCTTTTCCTGAGGTTGTACCGTGCTTGTTCTTCTTCTTTTGGCCCCGAAGGAGTTCTTGGGGCTTGTGATCGTGTCTCTGCTGTTCGATTATTGCAATCGTCTTTGCCGGTTGACAGCAATACTTCATCAATCTCGAGTGGAACCAACAGGTTTGTTGGTCTCTTCAGCGTGTTGCCGTAGCGCATGCATACCGTTGCTTCCCGAATCTCGACATCAGTGCTTTCCTTGAGCTCCGTTATTCTGCCCATCCTCAAGATACTGCGACGGATGTTTGGATCCATCAGCAAAACCACAGTTCCAACACCTGGAATGCTCGATCCGGCGCGTTTGCTGTCGATGTTGCGCTGATAAACTTCTCGAAGGCTGGTGAGATACGTCTTCTGGAAGATGGCCCAGAATTTCTCTGCCAATTTCTGTGCCGATCGAAGAGTAGCTTCAACTTGTCGACGCGTCTGAAGCTGCAGTAATTCGACTGCAGGAAGATATGTCGGATCTTGCTCGTCGTCTTCAATGTTTTCGAAAGGATAGGTTCTCAGATACTCGCGGCTTAGTAAGGCAGCACGAGGGGATTACTAACGCATTTACTCGTCGAGGTGTAAGCCCCTTTCGTTCCCCCAACTGCTGCCCAGGGCAGCACGTTGTGTCTTCTTGCTCCGCTGACTGCCCCAACTGCTGCTCGTATAGTTGCCCCACCTGCTGCTACAGTTGCCCCAACTGCTCCAGTCGTCGCCCCAACTGCTGCTCTTCATTGTGGCCCCAACTGCTGCTCCTCATTGTGGCCTCAACTGCTGCTCTTTATTCTCGCCCCAACTGCTGCTCCTCATTTATGATCTTTTCTTTTTTCTTGTAATTTTTATTTCGCAGGTGATATGCCGCTTTCAGCAGCAGCGCTGCAGCGACCCATCAAAGATAAAGACCCCAGGGAGGCCTATTGATATCCCTCACGGGAGTTTCATCCTTGATTATATCCTTTGATCTTCGCCACCGATCGAGGAAATGATGCTCGCATTGCCGACTGTCTCATGCCCATGTAAGACTGCCTCGTATCTGGCACGAGTTTGCGAGGGCCGTTCAACACAGGCCTCGGTCGGTAGTGAATGTGCGTGTCCCCAAAACATTCCTCAACAGAGATATTCTCTATCCCTAAACAAGAATCTATTTTCACTCGGTTTTGTGACCGTAAAGATAAGAATTAGGCACAATATTCTGTTTTTCTCGATTTTAAAGACGAATCATGGCTTTCTTTGGGAAAAACGTTATACCCACATATTCCAAAGATGGAAGTTTCCCCAAAAAATTCTTAATTTACTAAAATTCGCACTGGTTAGAGGAATGTCTGGGGCGAACGAAATTGCAAATATCAGAGTATCCATCATTTGGCGATCTCTCTATAAATGGTGATTTTTTTCCTTCCGAACAAGCAATGATTCAATAAAAATGTTTTCTTCTTTCGAAATTATTGTCGTGAACTTTCTCAGGATGGTTTAAAATTGTTGAATTAAATGCAAAGTAAATTTTGAGAACTGTCTGCTTTGAATATTGTGAGCATAGTGTTCTTCGTGGAGAAAACGTATTGGCCATTTCGTTCCATTTTCGGCAAACCATTGCCGCTCAGCATTTGAAAATACAAGTCCTCGTGGTCCTTGTCCAAAATCAAAAAAATATGTTTCACTGGAAAATGCGAGTAAAGTTCAAAGTCATGAAAACGAATTTTAAAGTAAGAACGTGATTTTCCAAAGTTTTCGACACATACCTTCAAGATTCGAAAAAAACTCAAGTTGTTGTCGAATCTTGTAGAACACACTGGATAAATTATTTCAAAAGGGTTGAACGTTTTTCAAATTTTCCGTCAGTTCCACACAACTATCATCCTATGAGAATGACGACTCATCATCTTTTTCAGTATAATTCATCAGCCTTTGACCGAGCTGGACCATTCACATTGCTCGCAAGGAACTACTTTACTCGAATGTACCATCTCAAACCTAACGAAAATCCTTTTTTTCTAGACGGTGTTCGATTTGATGATCAATTAAGTACCAGATTTTTTTTTGAAAGACTTGATGCAACGAAAATGTGAATTTTGCATAAAATTACCACCTTTGAGGTGGCCGCGCAGGTAAACAGGTAAATCGCTCACGCTTGGAACTGAAAAGTCTACGAGCAAGACCTCAGACTCAGACCGTGCCAAAAACTCCGCGTGTCCGCCTCCCGCCGGGCGCATGCTGTGCGCGCCCCACCCTGCTTATTCGATCTGAAAGCTCACTTGAATGCATTCTTCCTGGATTTCGATGGAAATGATTAAAAATCACTAAAACATGTTTGGTAATATACAGATTTCCTAGTTTACTTCAGATTTAATGATTTATATGCTCTCTATTTTTATTCGACTGTGAACAACCTAATCTTTGGGGGTACTTGTATAGAGCTCAGGATTTCTATTATCAAAAACAGCGGAATACTGAGACATGGAGAAATATAGCGGTGCACATCCAATCATTTAATGATATGCTTACCGATTAAAAAGGCAGTTGCGCCCTAATTCCTTGCGATGGCATACTGTCTCATGAAAAAGGACGTTTTTGGTGGATCTTAGAATAGATTTCGAGCAGAGTATTGGTGGTTAAAGTTTAGCGAGTAGGAGTAGGCACGCATCCCCCGAAATCTAGATACGCGTACGATACTTATGAAGCAGTCCTCACACTTTCTTTGCTTACATAACTATTCCCCAATTTGATATCCGTTCTGTGTCTTTTCTGGAAGATGGCTGCAAAGATACTCGACTTCATCTGTGGTTTGCTTTCCCTTCATACAGGTTTCTGGCAAGCTTTCTCATATGCGACAGTACACTCTGTACGAATTCGACATGGATAATTCGTAATGCGTCGTCTCAGAAAACGCGGTGAGAACACCTAACCCCCACACCCCCCAATTAAACAAGCCGTTGTGTACCTTAAGGTCACACTACACCCTCACATATGATTTTTGTGATTTTATTTGATTGTCTATTAGACCCCTCTTTTATAAAACGTGCCAAGTGCGAGATCTCAATTCCTCCGAATAAGCGAGATATAGGCGACCACCTTAGACCCGACCTGCTTCGCTCACCTGCACGGGCCACACCCCTCACCAGATTTCCAAACTCTGTAGCGGCTAGATGAATGACTGAATTCTCAACAATTCGTCGTTCTTCAGACCATAGTCAGACTGTCTCCTTATCCTGGCTCGCTCTCAGGCAACGATTGCGAATGAAGAGAAGAAACAACTCATCCGCCAATTTTTCACCCTTTAAATATAGGCATCTTTAATAAGCCATAACTCTGTTCATAGGGTGTCTTGGACGAAAAAAAGAGATACCACTGTGATCAGAGTGTGACCCTCCTTAAAACCAGCATAAAAACTAAAAAAATCATCTTCTGGGTGTTCTGTGCCTTTGAAGGCAGCTTCCTTTTTTTAAGGCGGAAATCCGCATTTGGGGCTTTCTTCTCGCTCCAATGTTTGAACCAAGTGGAGATAGCGAAACTTGAGACCTCAATGTCGCGCATATGCATTTTTCGATGCACTTCTTGCGTTCAATCTAATGTTTTCTAATACTTTCGTATAAAAAAGAGATACCACTGTGATCAGAGGACTCAATGAAAGCAATATAGAAATTACTCCAAAATTGAAATCGGACCACTTTGAAGCAAGTTATAGCGATGCAGCGCTTTGTGAGCGCAAAAAAACGCCGCAAAATGCTTTTTCTGCGAAAAATTGTGCGGGACTCTACCTAAGGGGTAAAATTCGGTATTATAGTCCGCCCACCGTGTATAGCAACCCTGTCAAGCTCGAGAACTCAATTCTATCAAAAAAGTGAGAAACTACACGGAAAAAGTCGACCCCGCTCACAACACCATAAAAGCATAATCAAGCGTTTCGACCTCGAAAAGATAACCCAAATTTTTGCAAACGGAAAATTTAGTTTGTGTGGCGATGCTCAAAAGCAAAATGTACAATAGCAGAGCTCTTGGTTCTCTTTCCGGGGCGATGCAGTTAGGCTTTTGGGGCGGAGCCGACTTTTTCCTTGAAGTTCCTCATTTATTACAGCGAATTGAGATCTCGCGCTTGGCATGGTTGCTACTCACGCTGGGCGGGCTATAATATCAAATTTTACTCCTGATGTTGCACTGTGCCTTCAAGGCTGTTTAGCGCAGCGAGGCACTGCTCTGTAATTCAAATAATCCATAGATCTTAAAGCACGCCCACAAGTACGCCGCGAAGCGGCGCGGGTGTGCACCTTGTATACAGATATCCGGAAGTCTAAATGTTTATGCTCAGAAGAAATAACTCTCCAAGCTGATTATCAATGTCCTTGTAGCTGCCCAAATGAACCACTTTGAGCAAAGTTACCGCACTGCGCTGGCCAAAACGGAGAGCAGCAGCTGAGGCGACGAAAGGAGCACGAGGGCAGCACGTGCTGCTAAGAGCAGCACAAAGGCAGCACGTGCTGCTCGAGCAGCAGCTCTTCCCCTCGTGCTGCCCTCGCTATCCTCGTCGAGGTGAAAGCCTATTGTGCTCCATTACGACCCCGCGATCCTCTGAGTTACTTCGATGTCCTTGACAAGAAAATCTATGGGGCGCAACGGCTTCAAGTCTTCATGAAGTTCTCCTTGATATGTCAGCGGCCGAGTATTTAGGCTACCTTCGATTACAGTCATCAGAGTTACCAGTTCTTCGGTATTGAAGATGCGGCTTCCGACGGCTTTATAAAAGGAATGTCTGACAGATTTGATTAACCTCTCATAAACAGCTCCCTGCCACGGAGCATAGGGTGTGATTGTTATTCATTCTATTACTTTTCGCGCCATTGTTGCTTGAAAGTGGTCAGTATTTGTGACCTTTGAGATAGCATCTCTTAGAACGTGTTCTCCAAGAATAAACGAAGGGCCGTTGTCCGATTTGATTGTAGATGGAACACCTCTTTTTGCAAAAATTCTTCTGAGAACCATCAACAATTTCTCCGTGGACATATTGTGCACAACTTCTAGGTGCATGAGCCTGGTCTTCATGCCAGTGATGGTGAGCCCATAAACTTTGCTGTCGTAGTCGTTGTCCTTCACCGTTAGAGGTCCGAAGTAGTCGATTCCTACGTTTTCAAACGGTTTAGTACGAACTCTCTCCTCTCAGGTACTCGAACCATTTCCGGATAGCGGAATGGCAGACTATTGCACCTTTGGCACGAAATGCATTGCCTGAGGAGTGCTTGGAGTTGTTGACACAGCTTCGGAATCCAGAATTCTTCTCTGATTCGTGCCATCGTGTGCGATGTGCTGAGGTGGAGCGGCACGTGGGCTGCTCTCACTAAGTACTGCGCTAACCGAGTCTTCGATACGACAAAAGTCGGCTGCTTTGCAAGTTCCGGAATTTTGGCACTCTCCAACCTGCCATGGCAACGAAGTAGATTCATATTGTCGTATTGAAGATTGAGGCTCTTCGTCAAATTCCGAGTGTTACTCGGCACATGAATCTTTCGATGATTCCGAAGGATGACGCGCAGAGCTGCTTTCCTTACACTTGCACTGATGAAGGAATTGCTGAATTCCCTTTGGAGTTCTGAAATTGTCTTCAGAATCTTGTTCCTTGTTTCTTGTTTCAGCTTCGAAACGATAAGAAATCGAAGCGCGTACGCTATTGATGTTTGCGCAGACTCGATGGTGTTATGCCTTCTCCAGCCGATCACTTCTTCGATTTTCTTGAGTGGATATTTTTATCGAAACACTCTATTGAAGTTTTTCTTCCGATACTTCACCATCGACATCTTGCGGTAGCGTGGAACTTCCGTTTTCGCCGTACCATTTCTCCTCCGTTTGTTGTAGAAACAGAGGGCGTGCCCACCAAATGTGGTGTCGTAGTTCTTCCGGATTTAATCCCCTCGTTGTGCGCAATCGGCGGAATTGTCTTTTATGTCGATATACGAGAACCGAACAGGAATCTGGATGTTCTGTACTAGCTTTCTAATTTCCTTGATACGATTTCTCATTAAAATGCCGAAATCGTTCCTAATCGAAAATGAGGATAGCCAGCTCAGCGTTATTTGGGAATCTGAGAAGATCGTGCAAGGAGAGACTTTGACGTTGTTCTTTATTGCCGTGTAGAGCAACCGCGCAATCCTTGTCGCGAGTGTCACTGCATTGATCTCCATCTTCGGAATAGTTGAATAGTTAGGCGATCCTTTGGGTTCGGCAGCCTTGACTTAGCAAACAGTAGGTGGGTTTTTGTTGCTTGAACAAGGTAGGCACAGGCGGTCATGCTCGCGTCTGCGAACAAAATCATGGGTGGTAGTAATCAGCATGTTTGCCGCGAGCTGACCGCCGCTAAGCGGGTGGCTACCACGCGGTCATTGGGTAGCAGATCGCCATCTCCTTTGGGAGCAAAAATGGTATGCGAGAGGTTTATTTCTAAGCAATACGAACAACTCTTAAGATGGGCTTACTCTTAAGATTGGAAGTGGTGGAAGGCGAAAAACTTGGCTTAGAAACTGCTGCTCCTGTTTTGAAATGAAAAATCGCGCAGTCATTGAGCGGTTTTCGAATGCAATTTCACTCTGCGGCGAACACTTTGAACTACGGGCTGAAGATTCTTGGGCACACGGTGAGAAATATACCCGCAGTGGAGAGACGAAGAACGGCCGCGCAAGAAGTCCTACGGAGGACTTTTTGTGAGCGGTTAAGACAACTCTTTTTCTAGCTTTGATTTCTCGAAAACACATACTTTTATAATTTTTTTCTTGCTCTATGTAGAAACAAGGGCTACCAAAGTAAGGATGATTTTGCATTACCAATTTGTTGTTCACAACATAAGATTGGATGAGAAAATGCAGTTTAGCCTTATTTGGTGTTTTTTAATCATCTCCTATACAGATAATATAGTACAAATTAGCAGCTGCAAGAAAATGTACAAATTGTCATTCTTTCTTCGATTCATTGCCTTGAAATTGAGAAAATTCCATTGTTTCCTCCAATTCCCATCTCTCCATATGTTGTCCTGCAATTACAATGATCGATGAGATCGAACCGTTTCCAGTGGTCTACAAAAACCTCAGCGAACTGTTATGAGTTTAAGGTTTGAAAGAGAATGCGGATGCGTTCATCGCTTTTTACATGTAAGATAGCAGGGTTCCTCAGCTTCATTGTAGTCGATGATCATAGATAAAGAAGCTGTTGTGCGACGAGAAATATTGATTATTCTCTTTATCCGCAACGTTTCGGATTATCAACCCTTCATCAGGCAAAAAAGGGTTGAGCTGGGAGGTGTTCTTTCTTCGGAAACCGGCTAGAGACCCACTAGGACAACGGCTTTTTACATGACTTACTGTGTAGTGGTTGCGTTTCTTTAAGTAACGCATACTTTACATTTGAAAAACGAGTTGATCCTTGTTACAGTGGTGGTTAGTCCGCGGCTAAGCTGTGGCTGAATCATGGTCAACCAACGGTCAAGAGCGCTTGGTTGACTCGTGTTAAAAGACAAGATTACTACCACCCCAGCTTCACGCAAGAGTTTAGCTGCGCTACCGTACGTGGGAGTGACTGTACAACTTGCGGAGGCTGCTTTGATCTTTCTCCATTCTGCCTCGTGTTGCTTCGAGAGTGGATTGTCCCAGTAATAGTCCGTTTACCAGAGTAGCTGAAGGAATTGCTTTCCTCTTAACAGAAGTGGTGTGAGCCATCCCATCGGGTCGAAAACGGACGCAACTTGCTCTGAGACGCTTCTTTTGGTACACACTTCTTTCTCCGGAAACTTCCCCTCTATTACGAGTTAATCTGTCTCGGAATCTCACTTGATCCCCAGCACTCATGGTGTTTTGTGGGAGCTTCGTTCTTCTGTAGGAATTAGTTGATTCACAATGTCCTTGTTTGTTTGAAATCCTCGAAATTTCTTGTTCATTTCCTTGAAGAGCTTTTTCCACTCCAGGTACTTCTTCAACGCTTCTCCAAATGTAGAAGCCGTGAGGATTACGTTATCGACATACACATTGTTCAGTATTTCCTGTGCAAGGTCTCCGAAACGTGACGTCGAGCTCAGATGATGCTTAATCGTTTCTCTAAGTAGAAACGGTGAACACTTCAGCCAAATCGGACGCGTGTAAAACGGTACTCAACCACGTTCGAGCCTGTTGGAGGCTTTGATGTGTCGCGCACCCAGAGGCAGCGTACAGCATCTCTATCGACATAATAGAGATGTACCTGCAAAAACACCTCTACATCCGATATCACGGCCACTTGTCCAATTCTGAACCGTAGAAGCATGTGGAGCATTTCTGACAGCATCACTGGTCCTCTTTGCAAGGCATCATTTAAGGATGGTTGATCCTTCAAATGGGCAGAGGCATCGTACACAACCCGTAGTTTCGTGAACTCTTGATCGGGAGTGATAACGGCCTGATGAGGAATGTAGTGAACAATCGAATCCGGAGAAGTCTTGGTGTGGTCCACTTCATCTAGAATTCTCTTGTTCACTGGATCCACGAAGTTTTGGTTGTACTCTCGAAGAACTTCCGGTGCGCTCCTGAGTCTTTTCAACGTCGAACACAGTCTTCGATATCCCAGCGATTTGTTGTCCGGAAGCAGAGCTGATTCTATAGTCCAGCAAAAGCGAACGTAATACCTATTCTCCTGACGCGTGATTGTGGATTCAAACGTGCCCCAGACGGCCTTGTCGATTAGCTCCTGCTCCTGGGCTTTCCTACCGGTGAAGTCGTGGAGACCTGCTGACTCAAGGGCTAAAAACCCTTCCCAGTTTTGCACCTCGTTTTGCACCCTTGCGCACAAACAGTGGTAGTTGAAACTTCGTCTTGAAGTTCTTTCAACCAAGCGTTCTTCGTCAAATCTTCGTCGTGATGTTTGACGAAACGAGCGCATGCCGACGTGCTATCTCTTTCAAGTCTTCCAACAACTATATAGCCAAGACGTGAGGGAATCAGCCTCGTTCTTGGAGGAAGTGTTCATGAAGTGTGGTTACTTCCATAGAGCAGTGAGAAAACGTTGCTACACCCTAAGAGGACCCCTGGCTGCACATCTTCTATGTTCGGTCCGACCGAGAGCTGAATGTCGTGATCAACTATGAACCGTCTATCTTCTGTGCCGAATTCGCCTCGATGAAGGGGCTCCGTGAGATCTTGCATTTGCGCAACCGAAAATCAGTGAGCCTGTCCTGCGTATTCCCAGAGTTGGAGGGCTGTGTCCGGATTTCTTCTCCATTGGTTGACTAGATCCGAAGGTACTGATTTTCAAGATGACGCTGTCCACATTTTCGAGTTGCAAACGACGTGCAAGATCTTCGCTGACAAAGGAGCGATGGGCTCCAGTGTCCAATAAGACTTGTTCTCTTTCTAGAGTTTGTGTTGCTGAGTTCATTACTAGGGCCGTTCCGATCAACACACAGTCTTTCCTGTTCTTGTCCGTATTCTTCATACACAGGACAGTGTGGAAGCTTTCGTCCTAGTCGTCCGCTGTTGACGATGCCACGAGATGTTGCTTCGTTTGACGAGGCAAAGACGGTTTAGTCCTAGTCGTAGTTGAGGGTAGACCCTTCGTTGGCCCCTCTTCTTGTGGTGTTAGCTTTTGGCATATTGACGTGTGATGACCTGTCTTCTCACACAGCCTACAAGCTCCTTTGGCGCATTTATTGGCGAGGTGACTCGATTCGCCGCAACTCCTACATAACAAGCGCTTTTTGATGATTTGGAGCCTTTCTTCTCTTGTCGTGTATTGCTGACAATTTTTCGAAGTGTCCCTCTTTTTCGCAACAGAAACATGTGAAGCTTTTCTTGCGGTCGATCTTCCAACGGTCGGGGCCGTTTGTTGTTTCCCTTTGGATTCTCCGATCTGAAGTTGACGTTTGACTGTCTTCGCGAGAACCTATGTGACGATGTACTTCCAATTCCAGGTCGATGTGAGCACTCACTGTTGTCAAGAGTTTTGTGGTGCTCCAGACTCCATCTTGCTCCTGCCTTCTCCTGAGCGCGTGTTTTTGAACTTCTTCCGTGAATTTCGATAGGACTTGCTTCTGTGCGACTGCGTTGTTGACGCAACGTAAGAGGTTAAACTTCTCGTGGCATTAATAAAAAAACCTTGTGTAATTTTTGAACTGGAACACAATGCCGAGGTTCAAGGACAGTAGGGCGTACACTATTCAAAAACCATTACTTATTTGCCTATCGAAAAACGAAATGTGCAAGAAAGAAGTTTTTTTACTGCTAGTTTTAGAACATTCGTATCGTTTTTGCACAAGATTTTTTTTTATTTTGCCGTTTGTCGATTGCGTTTGCCGGCCATTTTCGGACAAATTTTGTCGATTTCCGTTTGCCGATTTTTCAAAACCGTTTGCCGCACATCCCTGGTCCCAGCCCGTTGATTCTTCTTTATGATTCTTCAGAGTCGATTCGGCTCCTTGGTTCTTCTTGTCGATTTCTCTGACTCTTCTTCTGAGTATTCTTGTTCTCCAAGTCGATTCGGCTCGCTTCTAGTCCGTTCGATGCACCATGTGTTGATTCCTGCCACGCGGTAACCTCAAACTTGGGTAATGAAACCTTTATTATATAATAAGAGACAAAAATGGAGGTAAGAAATGAAGCATGCGATATATATTGAGAACAGTCTTTTTATACGCTGACGAAGGAGGAGAATCGTTCTTTCTATGTCTAGGATCTCATGGAATGCGATAATCACGTTCGTTGTTGACATTCGCTGCATAGGATCAGCTAGCAGATATGCTCTACTCAGGTTACAATTGATTACATACAAAATATGGATTACAAAGGAAAATTAGATCGCGTAGGGACTATTAGTCTCTATAGTAATAAGCCTGAGGGCGGTATTCTGTGTTCTCTGCAACATGCACCAAAAGAATTCAGAGAGATGTCTGGTCGATATAGGAGCACCATATTTCAGGACCGGCTGCGCCATGGCCCAATACGTATGTAGCACTAACTTCGTGCTGCCCCCCGTAGTTCCAGCCAGGGCGCGAAGAATGTTGTTGCGCGAGTTGGCTGAGGCAGCACGTATACGCGTATTCTCATGAAACCGTAGCGAGGGATCCAGGTAAACTCCCAGTAGTCGAGGATGCTTATACAGTGGCAGCTCGTGGCCATCCCAGACGCCCTTGGGATGAAACCGATGTTCAGCCGTAGCCGTTGTACATAGTGTGACACTTGACCTGGAAGCAGAAACAGTCAGCGACTTTGATTTGAGATAAACTGCCAAGGTCCGTAAGTAGTTGTTCATAATGGCAGTGGCTCGGTCAATTACTGAGTCCGTGCATACGTTAGCGATGTCATCGGCGTACAAGCACAGATGAATATCAGTTGGTGTCTCAGGAATATCAGACAGAAATAGCGAAAACAGGATAGAGGATAATACCCGTCCTTGCGGGACACCGGCTATCTAAGGGACCGAAGACGATAGATGTCCATCGAACTTGACACGAATGGACCGGTTCTTGGTAAAGCTAATAATCCATCTTTAAAGGCAGCATACACGCTCGCAAACGTGGTCGAGATATCAGCATACATGAGATAGCACGGCACCTACCATGTCGTCAACGACATTTGAAGAGCTGGGGTGGTAGTAAATGGGGTGTTAACCGCGAATAAACCGCCACCTCCAAGCCGCCAACATACCACGACATAAATGCAGTAGATCCGCCAAATTAACACGAATAAACCGCCACCTCCTGGCCGGCAACGAACCGCGACATAGGTGCCACGGTTTGTTGCCGGTTCAACGAAAGCTGCCCTCTGCTTACACATACATTATGCGTGACTTTCGTCTGCATAAGTATTTTCTACACTTGGACACGAACGACGTTTACGGTGGAAAGACGAGGGATCGGAAAGATTATACAAGTAATGCTATTTATTTTATTCATTAGGAAGAGCATTCAAAGGGAACTTCGTAATATTTCGCTTGTTCGAAACACGATCAGAACGCAATTTTTAAATTTTCCTTGGAAATCCTAATTCTCGTAATTTTTTATGAGCTCCGTGAGTTTTCAGGACCACTCTCGAAAAGATGTTAGGTTAATCATTAGTCAATCAAATGGGTGTGATCTGACAAAAGTTTGCATTTGTAGTAACTTTGTTAACTTTTTTTTTTCAAACAAAAGTTTTTTTTGAAAAACAAAATCATCCAAAGGAAATTTCGAGCGAACGAAAATTTGAAAATTTCTGGATGAATTATTCACAACGTAATCTTGGGAAGGTAACGCTAGGTGCGAAAAAGACATTCCGAAACTCGTCGAGTAATGCATAAATTCAAAGAATGTCCTGCATTCAACTGAAATAGAAAATAGATAGTTAAAAACCTATAAGAATGATGATAAACTAGATAGTCTATTTTCGCTCTTGAAAAAGAATTGAAGTGTTTTTTTGGAAGCGTGCAACTGAAGTCTGGCGTCCGAGATTGGGGTAGTGGTGTGGTTTCGGTCATTGATGCAGTTGAATTTGTGAAGTGTTCGCCGTCTTCTCAAAATGAAACTAATCCCCCCCCCGTGCAGTAAGTTCTGAAAATATATAGAAACACTGTTACACACTCACATGCGCATCGTGCAAGGAAAAGGTTTTGTACACATCTTTCAAGGTAAGAAAAGGACCCTCAAAAAAATAAGAGGCCACGATGGCACTGATCTGGCAATGAAACAGGAGTATCCGAATTTTTAGAAAAAGGAGAACAAATACAGTTGGTTTTAGAAACAAGTTCGCTTTTTTCCTACAAAACTCTATACGCCCCGACTAATGCTGATTAAACATTACTAAAGCATAAAATCACTTGAAAATCAGTGGCTTGGAAAACTTTCACTTTTTTGCACTAAAAAAGTTGTGGAAACCTGTTCGAAACGCGAGCAAGCAAATAATTTACTGCATACTCCTCATAGCCTGTGCTATGCAATGAATTATGAAAGTGAAACTAACCTGATAATAGCAAAGCGGAAGAATTTCAGAAGTCAAATAGGAAAAAGGATAGAAGTGCCGGCGCTCGTCGAAAAATTAACAGCTGATTGGTAGGGATTGATTAGTGCCACCGAAGAAGACGGCCAACGTGTTTCAGCAATGATCCCTGCTTTGTTTTTGATCCTTCATCGCCCGTTTCCCTGGCGGAAGCCGTTAAAAGACTATCCCTTGAAACACCTTTCAGTTTTAAAGATAGGCTGACGTCCTGAATCAAAATGGCTAACAGTGCTATCAAACTTCCTTAACACTCTGCATTAATTTAACTCGTACTTGCCCTCAGTATAGATGGTCAAAACTTTTCCTACTGTATCTTGCTAACCGCATCCAAAAACTCCTCGAGAGTTTTTCGTTAACCGCCAGTTCCTCTCGCATTTCAGCACTATTTCCGTGCTGTCTGCGCGCGTACGTTAAACGTGAACTTACCGCGAGGATGCCACATGTCTGAATTCTGAGAAAAAACAGACCTGAGAACGTTATGAAAAGGCTATTTTCCGTAACAAAGGTTACAAGTGTCGCTTTTTCGAGGCGTTTCCATTGAAAGTGTATAAGGGACCTACCACTGGGGAATGTTAGGGTGTAACTAGAGCGAGTTCTCTCTTAACTATCAAGAGTTATCATTACAATCTGGTGTGGTTAAACTCGCGTTTAACGCGAACTTAACTCCTGTTAACTTGCGTTTAACACCCCAATTGCTACCACCCTTGAAAACCATCCAGAATGACAATGTTTGACAATGTTTGAGCAACCAAGTCTCGCACGCCCGTATTTTCACACCGCTTCTAGTGACAGAATGGAAAGCTAAACTCGAGAAAACATGTGACAGCTTAGAATGATAGCACTAACAAAAAGGAGTGCGCGAGAGAAATAGCTGGATTTACCGGGGTATTACATGTTTGTGCACTGATAAAACCCTCCATTTCAAGAGGTCAGCCGAAGTAGAGCGGCATTCTCGAAAGTGGACGAGAGCTAATTGGTATGTCGACATGTTATACGCAAGTAAATCAAGCTATTTCTCTCGTAGACTCTCATTTGATAGTGCTATCACCCTCATTTATCACATGTTTTCACAAATATCAATTCTCATTCTGTTACTCGAAGGGGTGGGAAAATACAGGCGTGGAAGGCAAGATTACTCAAACATTGTTAAATATTGTCATCCAGGATGGTTTTCAGCGCTTCAAACGTCGTTGACGAAATAGTAGTGGCCGTGCGAACCTATCCATGCTGTTATCTCGACTATGTTTGCGAGCGTGTATGCTGCCTTTAAGAGCAACTGCGCATATCCGATTCCAGTATGGATTTCGATAGACTCGGGGTACTGACGCTATAAACGCAGCCGTGAGATCGATGACAACGACGAGGCTTCTACCAACCGAAGTCTTGCGATTAAATCCAGCGATGATATGCTCGTTAATTGACGTCAGGGTAGCGATGGAGGAATGCTCCTCCTTGAAATCATGCAGGTGAATGTTGTGCTGTAGGGCGTTTTGGAGGAGCGGATTGACGACTCTTTCCGCAAGCTTCGCAAGGGGGGAGAGGAGGGAGATGGGGCGGTAGGAGGCAGCCTTATCCGGCGGCTTGCCTGGTTTGGCGGTTGGAATGATCACGGCTTGCTTCCAGCGCGCCGGAATAACACCAGAACTGAATGACGAATAAATAAGATCAAAGAGCAGTTCATAATGTGGATCAGGAAGGTATTTGAGATGAACAGCCGGAATCACGTCAGGTCCCTCTGCTCGCGAATATTTCATCGATTTGATGATCTTGTCGTTGGCGGAAGGAGAAATAGCAGGGACATCCATCTGACTGAGCTTCCTGATTGCTCGCAACGTTCGACTGTTTTGCTCATCTCGAGGCGATGACACAGATGTAAATGATTTGCCGAGCAGACAAGCTGGCTTGTATTCGTGCTCAAGCCATCTAGACGGAAATTCGAGCTTGTTGCGGTCAATACTCATCCTTTTGCCTGAAAGCTGCTTCGGGGTGGTTCAAGCTTTTCGGGCATCCACTGCAAAATCAATCGACTCGATGAGCTCTTTCTAGCGTTGCTGCTTGTGCTGAATTTGCAGAGCCGTGATGTTATCCGACAACTGCTGTATCGTTGGATCATTGAGGTCCGATCTTCGCTTGTCATCTCTCATTAAGATCAGCTCAAGCGCTTCACTGGGCACGTTTGGGTGAATAGTCCTCACACGCCCAGTAGGAATAGCAGTTTTGGAGGCACGTCCGATGGGACTGACCAAGAACTTCTCCTTATCATAGACTGTACCGTTCCACGGGTAGCTGGCCACTTGGCTGAGCAACGCTTCTTCGAATAGGTCCCAGTTAGCCTTAAGATAACTAGAATAAGACTTACAACGAGAGCCAGAGAACGGAGCAAGCAACTATTAAGTGACAGATCCAATGACATAATTATGGCCAACGCCACATCAGTAGACCAGTTACAGGAAATAGCTAGCGAAGACGATACAAATGTGATATCGGGTGAGGAAGGCGAGCCCACAGTTGGAAGACGAGTGGGAGAATCCTCATTGATAGGTACAAGATCACAATCATCAGCGAAAAGCTCAATCAGTTCACCTGTATTCTCAGGCTCTAGAGAAGGAAACCACGAAGGAGAATGAGCATTAAAATCACCAGCTACTACTACCGAACTCGATGATAAAGCAGTATGGACATTATGTGAATAAGGCGTGGGATCAAATGCAGTGGGCCAAGATGTGGAGGGGGGTATATAGATATTGACAATATCTAGAGGGCCACTTTGTGATACAATATGAACTCCAAGACATTCAACAACATCATCAGTGGGAAGAGCAATGAGGTGAGAAGGGATAGATGATTTTACAAATTTAGGAACACCACCGCCGTTAGAAGTACGTAGAACATGATAGGATAAATAAACCGGGGTGACGGGGGGAAGGGGGGGGGAGGAGGACGAAGATGTGCTTAGCTTGGTTTCCTGCAGGAGGATGACATCAGGTTGAGTGCGATCTATATACACTCCGAGTTCGGCAATTTCGGCACGTAGGCTATTGATATTGAGTTAATAAATGCTAAGACCATGTTGAGGAACCCTAGGAGGATTTACAGAGCAAGACATACAACAGTAAGCATGAGTGTAGTCATCATAGCTGGACAATCCCGAACATTTGAGGTGCACCCAGCCAAGGCAACCACCACATTGAATGCTTGCATGTTGAGTAGATAGTCCGCAGTGACAGCAGGGACATCGTGGTGTCATGTTGCGCCGTCCCGGATTCCTGTCAATGCCAGCTCGTAGAAGTAGAATTCAGAGGAGTGCAACCGCTAGCCAGTTAGACTCCTAATACGAAAGCAGGGTAAGGCACCACGCTGTGATCGATCGGTGAGAGCTGCGGCCCCCTTTCTGCAGCCTAAAATTTTTCGCGGCCCCCTCCCTTTGACATAAAATTTCTTACTGCTTCCCAGGTGGGTCATGAGTATGACCAATAAAAAAATAGCGAAATTTGATGATTTTGTGAATAAACAAACTTTTTTTGCATTTCAAACTAATTTTCGAATTGTTTTTTCACCACGATTTCATTTTATTTTTTTCACAAACTTTCGTACCACCAAATAAGGACTATTTTGGCTGGTGTCCAGCAAAATATGCGGCCCCCTCCCTCTTCCCGGCGCTCAAAGCTGCGTCCCCCCTGTGACCATCACAGCGTGAGCCTAGCCCTGTACGAAGGAACTCTACTTGGAGTGATTGATGTCCGCTTGATGAGCCTCCATAACGTCGACTCCACAGATCCACCACGCATAGGTTGAACATCTTGGATCCATTGCTAATGCTATAAAAACATTGCCGTTGTTTACGCGAAACTGCGTACGTACGTAATCGCGCGTAGTCGCTGAGCGTTCATTCAGCGTTAAGGGGTTGAGCAGAGTGCCAACATGGCGCGGTGCGGCCTGATAATGGAGAGCAGTATGAATAGATCGCCGCGATCTATCAATGCAGCTCACCATCATCAGATCCCTGTTGGCACTCTGCTCAACCCCTAACACCTGAAGTCCTGGGTCACGCGATTTCCGCGTAGGACCGAGACGTGTCTTCGCGTTGCCCCCTGAGAACGGTGAACGTCGCCTACGTTTTGCACCACAACGCTTTTGTTTTGCACCACCTGAGAGAGTCAAAAACCAGCCGTATTGACTTTCAATGAGGAGGGACCAGAGCTGTGCAAAATTACGTATAACGATTTACGAATTACGGGCGTTTTTGGCATTTTTTTTACGATTTACGATTTGCGAAAATTCGGCCCAAAATCGTAACGAATCGTATCAAAGCGTGAAAATGTGGTTTGAGTGAACAATGTAAGTTTGTTGTCTAGGGTAATTTACCACTTCTTCCACACTCCCGATATTTGATTATTCTTCCACATTTAAATTTTCGATGCAACCTTACCCTGGCACTCCCAGCCGGGCGTAGTCAGCTGTAGGTCGGGCATGGCGAAATATGAATGCTGATAACGAGATTCAAGTGTGACCGACCGCTCCGCTTCATTCAGTGACCACCCCCATGATGAACACGGGAAACGCAGACATTTGAAGGAGCTACTGGATATCAGAGCGAAATTTCGGTGCGCAGTTGGAGGCAACCGCTGTCGCAACAAGAAAAGCAAGCAGAATCATTCTGGGACCACGAGCTCCAAGCACGATAATGCTCAAGCTGCAGGCTGCAGAAGCGGTCGTCTACAACTGCGGACAGAAATTCCACCCCGATATAGATATGAGGTTCGGCTCTAAATACCTGGCTGGCTTATTAAAAAATAAAGGTTGAAACCAATTATACACTTCATTGCACAACATCACGGAGGTTTCGAAAACAACCATCACCACGCATCTATCTTCGGTGGATCAAAAGTTACACGCAAAAACTGGTATTTCGTGAATTGAAATTTGCTGAAGGATCGCGAAAATATTTTTCTGATCTGAAAACACTATTCGACAGAGTTTCATGAGAATTTCCGAAACAATTTCTGGCAGATGTACATAACCGAAAGCAATTAGCTACGAGAGGAAAAGTGGTGAATTCAAGAGTCAGGTTCAAACAGTTACCTATTCTAGTTGGACCCCGGCATAAGGACCATATTGTTGACGTTGACTGCAGCTTTGCACGTGGTGGTATCAGGCTTTATTCGACTGACGTTTCGACGGTTTCGCCTTCTTCGGAATCTGAAAGAGCCAAATACAGTAGTGAAAATACACGATCAAACACCGTAAAGGTAAACTCTCTAAGAGATTTCGAATCCAAAATTTCCAAACTGATAAAATATTGGTTTGGAAATTCGGGAGTCGAATTAAGAGAGTCAACCGCTACGGTGTTTGATCGTGTATTTTCATAACTGGATTTGGCTCTTTCAGGATATGAAGAACCCGAAACCGTCGGAACGTCAGTCGAATAAAGCCTGATACCACCTCGTGCAAGGTGCAGTCAACGTCAACAGTATCAGCTCGAAACAATTCAACAAAAAAGTATGGCAGCAGAGTTTCAACTTTTCGATAAGGTTTATAAATGTTTTTGAAATTGACTATTCAAGCAAATTATAAAAGCAAGAGAAAAAATTAGCAAAATTGCTTATTTTCGAAATCACAGATTTATAGAATATCTTTGCTCCCTTTGGGGCTATCAATTTCATCTTTTGATATGATATTTTCGGTCAAGATGCCGATATAATAAAGTATGCTACAGGACTATAGCGCAAATATTCGTCGACGAGGAAGACAATTTCCGAAATTTGCCATTTGCGACTTTTTGTCTCTTCTTCAACTCGCTCGATTTTTTCGTCGTTTCCGATATTCTCTTGGTGATTTTTGTTGTTTGTAGAATCGTTCGTTCAATGAGAAGGGAAATTTCCACAAATAGTGATGGAAAGTGTCCGAAGAAAGCCTACACGTTTCTGCGACAGTATAGCGGGAAGATGAAGAGATGTTCTCCTGTCTTGAACACTACCAATGAAGTTGCAGTTGGTGATGCGACACTGCCAATATGGAAGGATTACTTCAGTTCACTACTGAATCGTCCAGCGCCAACAGTACCAGAGCTCCCGCATGTTCAGAGAGCACATTACGATGTCAGTAGGAACCGCCGACTGAGTCTGAAGTTTTGGATTGTGTCCGGAAAATGAAGAAGTGAAAGGCTGGTGGAGATGACAACATCACTGCTGAAATGCTGAAAGCTCTTCCTCCGTCTGGGATTCGTGAAATGACCAACACCATCCGTGCCATATGGATGAGCGAAAGGATACCCGATTCGTGGAGACATGCGATCATCGTACCTCTTCACAAGAAGCTATCCGTCGCGGATTCTAAGAACTACAGAGGAATCTCTCTACTCCGTGTCATGTACAAGGTTTTAGAACGTATCAATTTCGAGCGACTTATCAAACATCGTGAAGGAACGACCAGAGATGAGCAAGCCGGTTTTCGACCTGGAAGATCGACCATCGACCAAGTGTTCGTCGTGAGAAGAGTAATTGAATCGTGGCAGCGGTTTTCGAAGCCATTACAGCTTGCGTTTTTGGACTTTGAAGCCGCGTTCGACTCTCCTCATCGTGATCGATTGCTCAATGCTCTGCGAGCAGATGGAGTCCCGGAAAAGTATGTTCGTCGATCAATCGAGGACCTGAACAGAGGAACAACAGAATCAGTTCGTACACCTTTCGGATTTACGTCAGCTTTCGAGGTGAAAACAGGAGTAAGGCAAGGAGCCGTTGCAGGACCTTTTCTTTTCAACTTCGCCGTTGATGACATCATGCGTAGAGCTGCAGAACAGTTTCCTGCGGATGTGATCCTAACACCATCAGGACGCTCCCTTGTCGACCTGGAGTACGCCGACGACATTGTGTCATTCGCTGAAAACAACGCAAAACTGCAAAGGATTGTGAACATAGTTTCGAAGTATGCCGCAGCCTATAAACTTCGTCTTCGTCCCGACAAATGCAAGCAGATGTGGGTCTCCCAGAGGCCTTCAACGGGAGTTTGTGTGGACGGACAACGTATCGAACTAGTGGACGATTTCTGTTATGGGCTGTTTGCTGAAGAACGATGGTAGTTATGCAGCGGATATTCGACAACGATGTGCGAAAGCTACGTCTGCATTCAATTCTCTAACCAAGTGTTTGTGGTCTACCACCATCGCGAAGGAAGTCACGTTGCGCGTCTACCTAGCCGCTATTCGCCTTGTCATGATGTACGGATCGGAGACGTGGGCAGCACCGAAGACGCAGATGGAAAGGTTGGATTGCACGGAGAGGAAGCTTTTTAGGCGTTTGCTTGGATATTTCTAGCCGCGTGTATGCCATAACGAAGACCTTCACAAGGAAATCGACGCAGTACATCAACGCTTGACACGAGGGAGGTGCCAGCATCTCCTAACGCCATACCAAGCAGCAATGGAAAGTCGACTTCGACTGCTCGGGCATATACTAAGAAGAACGCCGGATCGTCTCGTACGACACGCTTTAAAGGCAGTGGTCACGATGAAAAACGTTATCGAAAAAACAACAAAAATCAGCTTAGATCAAAAACAGCTGAAAAACTATGAAGGTAGCGCGGTGAAAAACGGTCTACAAATAGAGTTTTTAGGGCCCAAAGAAGCTAGTTCGTGCACACGTGCACAGCGATGACGAAACAGATCGCAGTCTCATGCCGAGCAGTCAAAAATCATCGACATTCAGAGGACGAAATAAATGCAAATTTAACGAATAAAAACAGTTGAATAATGAAAGCATCACTTCAGTCAATGTTTTTGACTAGATGTGTAAATAAATTCGAAGGTTCATTGATTGAAATTCAATTTCAAGCCAGCTGATGTTCTTGATATAAGAGGTCATCGATGCCGATGATGCGGAGTGGGCTCGTCCACCATCAAAAGACAAGAAAGTTCAGGTTTTAAATTCGGCCCAAAACATTGGTTTTTTCGCGATTTTTTCTTATAGGTCCTACTACTCGAGACCCAGGAAAGGATTTGGAGAGAAAAAGACGACAAGCATATTTGATCGCGACCACTGCCTTTAAGAATGCTTCCAATTCCTGTCTAGAAACGGTCACCTGGGCGTAGGCGAAAGTTCTGGACGGATGTGGTTTTATTTATTTATTTATTATTATTTATTATAATACGTCGTTGCCGACGCGCACAGAATACAAATACCCGCCTTAGGCAGGTCAAAGCAATTACAGTAATAAAATACACACGGCAGTTAGCCAACAATTGCAATTTGGAGCTAATAAAAAGGGCCACGAATCAAGAGTGTATCATCAGGAAAGTACGTAGAGCAAAAATATCACGGTCATTAGTTGTTATGGACTAAGCCATTCTGAGTTGAATCTGGGTAAATTGAATTTCGAGAGCTAGAATGGATACACAGGAAGACTGTAATCAAGCAGTTCTTAATTCAATTGAAGAAGAAGATGGTTGAAGAGGATTTGAAGTCACTCGGCATCGAAAGAAAGTTCAGGCGCGATGTTTCGATTCGCAGGAAATGGAATAGTGACAGCGGGATGGAATGTGTTCAAATTGTGGCTGAAGACCGTGAAAAATGGACACGGCTGACAACTAGGACGGCACACCTCGGTGAAGATGCGGAATGACCGCGTCAGGCGAAAGCCAACCGATTAAGTCAAGTAAGTCAGTGATGGAAGATCTGTGATCCGAGATTTAAAAATGGGTCCATCAGGAGCCATTCCCCGAAGTCTATTCGGGATCATAATACAAGCTATTCAAGAAATTCTGAAGGTTGGCCTTAGACACCTCTTGAGGCTAAAAGCTCGAGGAAGACATCGTGAGACAGAAGCAATACTAGATAATACCATAACACGCTCCTTACCCGACAATCCAAGGCTCAATGCTAACGACATCAGGGGAAAACTTCAGGAATTTCATGAATCGCCGTCGATCTGCAGGTTTTATTTCTGTGGAGAATCTGTTCGGAGGTTTTCTTCGGTATCTGTCGATGCTGTTAAACGTCGACAACGTAGCTGTGAAGTTCTCGGACGTCATCCCATCAAATGGCTTTTGATGAGAGTGAGGCATCAGAAGGCAAAACTATCGTGGGCGACGGAGCATCATCACTACAGTCAACAGCAATGTAAAAAAAGTTGTATTTTTAGTTGAATCCAAGTCTCGTTCGCTAAGAGCACTAGATCGAGCTAAGGAAACAGCTTTTCACCAATGCTGTTGAGTCTAAGGCATCTGCTCCGTCGCCCATCCTAGTCTTACTCTCATCAAAAGCCATCTGCTGGGAAGACGTCCGAGAACTTCACAGTCACGGTGTCGACGTTTAACAGCATCGACAAATACCTGAGCAACCTCCGAATGGTTCTCCACAGAAATAAAATCTGGAGATCCACGGTGATTCATGAAATTTGTGAAGTTTTCCAATGATGTCCTTAGCATTGAGTCGCGGAATGTCGCGTAAGGCTCGTGTTATGGTACCATCCAGTATTGCTGTTGTCTCATGATGTTTTCCTCGGGCTTTTGGCTCCAGTAGGTGTCTAACTCCAACATTCAGAATTTCTTGAATGCCTTGTACATTGATCCCAAGCAGACTTCGGGGAACGACTCCTGATGGGACCCATTTTTGAATCTCGGATCACAGATCTTCGGTCACTATTTGTGGATATTTCCCTTCTTATCGAACGAACAATCTTACAAAATACAAGAACTACCAAGAGAATGTCGAAAACGACGAAGAAATCGAGCGAGTTGAAGAAGAGACAAAAAGTCGCCAATGGCGAATTTAGGAAGTTGTCTCCCTCGTCGATGAATATTTGCGCTATAGTCCTGTAGCACATTTTATTATATCGTCATTAAGACCAAGAATATCATATCCAAAGATGAGATTGATAGCCCTAAAGGGAGCAAAGATATTTCGAATAATGGCCTTTTCGATAGATTTTTTGTCCGCTGCTGTAACTCCATTCAGAGTAACGCTTCACAAATGTGGAGGGCAGACTTGATTTCTGCGTCAAAAAGTGGTTTTGCAGTAGCATGTATAACCCTTCGGTATGACCACCTTGCCCAATTATCGTTCCCTTGAAAGACTGAGTCTAAAACTATCGAAACGCAATTTCCTCTCATCACAGCGTTGCCCTCCTTGGCTACCATTGAGTAGTGTTTGGTTAAGCGGTGATTCTCTATGTTTTCGTATTTTAAAGTTCTGCAAAACATGGCACAGGTTTTGTATTGGACTAAGCTTGGCGTTTCAATTTTGTCTATTGAAGTCGTTTGTACCTCACGTATGTATACTGATTTATTTTCATGTACTGCTCAAAACAGTGTTATTTCGAAACACAATCTCAAACCTTTTCCGATATGGAAACACCTCATCTGGAATACTTAGGTGTTCCCACATCGAATGAGGTTTGGGTAATGTGTGGGCTTACTGCTAATTATCAGTTACGAATTACGATTTACGATTTACGAGGAATTTGAAAATTATGATTTACGAATTACGAAATTACAAAATCCAGTTACGCACAGCCCTGGTAGGAACTGAGCCCAAACCCTGTGATTGGCAGCTTGCTGTGAGAAAAGATTCTCGAAATACTGGCAGATAGACAGACAACTTCCAGAAACGACTTCGGAGGACCGACTGTCTTTCCGCATGCGATGAAGCGCCTTATACAGTGTGGTTTTTGAATTGGCTGACATGGTCTCAGATCTTATCCCGTCGGCATATATGCGTGTCCAACCGTCTCCTATGGTCTTTTCCTTCCTCTGAACCTCTTTCCCTCTCGAAACGTACCAAATTCCGGTGCGCAAATTCATTTTTGAAGTAAATGGTGGGTGGACGCCTGAGGGGATCGAATTTGTACGAAGCAAATCACCTCGTAGTCATCTTCAGTGATCGTTCCTACAGTCGGCACGGATCTTACCGATACTTTGTGTTTCTTGATGTGCGCTGGCGCAAACTTGGTGTGCATAACTTTTAACAAACGTGCACCGGCACGTGCGGAGGAAGCAAGACATGGGAGGGGATAGGCTATATGTGGCAATCTCAGCTTTCGTCACTGAGGTTGAACTGTGCCTTTAATTACAACAGTTAGGTCCGTGGCTAGCCTCCTCAAGAATTTAAAAAACATTTAAATCTCATCCGCGACAGGCGCATGCGGTTTAAATCTCACCGGTGGCTGGCGGTATGGTAACCTGATCAGCTGCGCTCTTGTCTCGGCCTGAATCGATTAGAGTGCCGGTGCACGCGACCGCCGCGCCAGCCGCGGGTGAGATTTAAATGTTTTCCTTGAAGAGGCAAGCCACGGACCTAACTGTATGTACCTGTAACGAACGACGAAAGTAATGATTTCTCTGGATGACCGATGACAAAGACAACACCATAAGAGAGGGTTGGGTGATATTCATCGTTCGCGATGATTTCCGATCCCAATTTTCTCACCAAAAACACTGCATTGGCCATTTTGGGTTATGACAGCGAGTGAACTTGGTTGTAATGAGGCCTGCAGGGATTGGTGTAATTTGGGAGAAAGCCATGTGTTTCGTAGTTTTAGTGCTTCCAGAATGTGTCTGAATTCAAAGGAATGAAGAGGAACGCCTGCAGCATTCTGCACAACTTGAAGCTTGCGCGTATTAATCTGATCATTAATTCAAAAAATCTTCTTTGGTTACGGTGTCAATTCATTAGGTGCAATAATTATACATCACGTTACACGACTACACATGTACAGTTAGGTCTTTGGCTTGGTTCCTCAAGAAAGAACATCTAGATCTCACGCGCGGCTGGAGCGTGTCGTTTAAATCTCACAGGCGGCTGATGGCATAGTAAGCTGATCAGCTGCGCGCTTCTCTCGACCTGAATCGGTTAGCGGGCGGGCACACGATAATAACACCGGCCGAGCGGGTGGAGAAGAAGGGTCGCCAGCTGAGCGGGCAGGCTTATTTTGGGGGCGGAGCGTCTTACCAGCCGAGCGGGCGGGCATTTGTTTTACCGGCTGAGGGGCATGGCTTTACCGGGTCAGGGGGCGGACATAAATCCACGAGGGAGCATGTCACCGATTTTCGAAATTTTAAGGTAAGTAACGTCAGTTAAAAAGCCTTGTGCCTAACGTAACCTACAGTAGCCTCAAGTCTGGCGGCAATAGACCCCAGATTCGGGTTCAGCGTCCTAATTACCTCCCAGTTAAAAGTTTTGAGCCGATTCTGATTTTTTTTACATCTCAAAATTTCCCTGATGCCTTACCCTTGGTACCCTTGCCTTTTCTTAGAGCGACGTTCCAATTTGTGGAACTGAAATGGTTATTGAGATTTTTGAACCTTTCGAAGTATTTTGTCAACACAACAGATTACCTCTGAGCTCAACCAGTTAAGAAGATTAAGTGAAACGGGGAACCCTTAAACAATTTTCAAGCAGATTTCTCTTTTTGCAACTCTTTAGTCTGAAAAAAAAAAGATAAAACCTAAAATTTTCAGCGAATTTTTAAAAAGTTTTGAAGTTCAAAAATCGTAAAAAACCTAAAACATTTTTTTAGAGAAGAAAAAAGTAGCAATACTCGCATGGCAGAAACACAGAACCAGCTTACCTAAATTTTACATGAACCGCCATTATTACAATTTTTAGATTTCCTACAGCTTTTTAACCTACAAGTGTCCGACTGACGGCCAAATTGCTGAAAATTGGAAGACACGATATTTCCATTTCCAACTTTCCAATCTCCGAAGGCCTTTTGAATTACGCGAAACGCCTCGAAATGCGCTGAATAAATCAAAAATATCCTCAAAGGGGGTGTGTATACAAGTCTGTTGGTACCTGCTCGTTGGTGCCCCTGCTTCTACTGAACCCAGCAGACGTTTGAGTGTACACAGGGAACGTTCGAGCGATATAGCGTGCACAACTATATCGCGAAAGTATCCCGCACATTGCATAAAGGTGTCGCCGTCCGGCACACTAAGGCCTCTGGTCCATAACACCTTAGGATCCGTACCTAGGGAGTCATGGAGTCTTTGGCCACAAGCCACAATTTCGCCACCCTGAACTGTCGATCGCTGTCGAGTGATATCCAAAAAACTGCGCTATCCAGACTTCTGAGCTATTTCCATGCACCGTTTGCTGCTTTGCAGGAAACCCGCCTCAAGGATAGACCCGTCATCAGCGTCGGAGAGTACACCATCTACTGCGGTAACGCTGACGATAGGAGAGTGGGAGGCTGTGCAATAGCTGTAAGGAAGGATTTCAATGGTATGGTCAAGGAGTTCGGCTCAACGTCGCGTCGGAATGCATTCGTACGACTGCGGGATCACAGAGGATTCAATCTGTGGATAGTGAGTGCTCATGCGCCCACTGAAACCGCCGAAGACAATTCGAAGGATGCGTTTTATGAGGAACTCAATACGTTGCTGGCCAGGATACCTTGTCAACATGCTGTTGTCGTGGGGATTGACGCAAATGCGAAGATGGGACTTGATCAGGAATCCGAAGTACTCGGTAAATGGTTCTACCCAGTGGAGCAAACATCGGACAATGGCTACCGCCTTGTCGACTTTTGTGAACGCAGTGGTCTGATTATTGCATCGACATTCAAGAGGAATCATCGCCGCCATCAGCTTACGTGGCAGGGACCAACCCGGCTATCTCCAGAAGAGCAGCGGAAGCGGAAGATGACAACTTTGAAACTACAGCTTGACTATGTCCTGACGAGGAATATTCCAGTATCGGACATTCGAAGATCTAGAGCTGTGTGGGATGTCGCATTCGATTCGGATCACCGTCCTGTTCTGTTGAACTTCACTGCGAGGATTCATAAGAGGAAGCGAGGGGCTCAGCCTCTCCAGAGGATTGACATGACAAGTCTCAGAGATGAAGAGTGCAGAAGGAATTTCCGACAACGCGTTTCTATTCACATCGGAGTACGGACTAAGAAGAAACTTTGCGACGCGGATTCTTTTGTCAAGTGCATCCAGGACGCTTCGAAAGAGGCACTCCCGGTTGTACAGCCTAAGAAGAAGTTCGCCTACGTCTCAGAAGAAACAACATCTACCTACAACAGAGTATGTGCTCTCCGAACTGCAGGAAACTTCGTGGAGGAGAAGCGTCTGAGGAGGAAGTTGCGTCGGCAGCTTCAAAGTGACCGCGAACGAGAGTGGACGTGTAGAGCTAAGGAGTTCGAGAAGGCTTGGGAGGAGAAGAATCCGAGGAAAGCCTACACGTTGCTGCGACAGTATAGCGGGAAGATGAAGAGATGTTCTCCTGTCTTGAACACTACCAATGGAGTTGCAGTTGGTGATGCGACGCTGCCAATATGGAAGGATTACTTCAGTTCACTACTGAATCGTCCAGCGCCATCAGTACCTGAGCTCCCGCATGTTCAGAGAGCACATTACGATGTCAGTGAGGAACCGCCGACTGAGTCTGAAGTTTTGGATTGTGTCCGGAAAATGAAGAATGGAAAGGCAGGTGGAGATGACAACATCACTGCTGAAATGCTGAAAGCTCTTCCTCCGTCTGGGATTCGTGAAATGACCAACACCATCCGTGCCATATGGATGAGCGAAAGGATACCCGATTCGTGGAGACATGCGATCATCGTACCTCTTCACAAGAAGCTATCCGTCGCGGATTCTAAGAACTACAGAGGAATCTCTCTACTTCGTGTCATGTACAAGGTTTTAGAACGTATCATTCTCGATCGACTTACCAAACATCGTGAAGGAACGACCAGAGATGAGCAAGCCGGTTTTAGACCTGGAAGATCGACCATCGACCAAGTGTTCGTCGTGAGAAGAGTAATTGAATCGTGGCAGCGGTTTTCGAAGCCATTACAGCTTGCTTTTTTGGACTTTGAAGCCGCGTTCGACTCTCCTCATCGTGATCGATTGCTCAATGCTCTGCGAGCAGATGGAGTCCCGGAAAAGTATGTTCGGTTAATCGAGGACATGAACAAAGGATTAACAGCAGCAGTTCGTACACCTGTCAGATTTACGTCAGCTTTCGAGGTGAAAACAGGAGTAAGGCAAAGAGCCGTTGCAGGACCTTTTCTTTTCAACTTCGCCGTTGATGACATCATGCGCAGAGCTGCAGAACAGTTTCCTGCGGATGCGATCCTAACACCACCAGGACAATCCCTTGTCGACCTAGAGTACGCCGACGGCATTATGTTATTCGCTGAAAACAACGCGAAACTGCAAAGGGTTGTGAACCTCGTTTCGAAGTATGCCGCAGCCTATGGACTTCGTCTTCGTCCCGACAAATGCAAGCAGATGTGGGTCTCTCAGAGGCCTTCAACTGGAGTTTGTGTGGACGGACAACGTATCGAACTGGTGGACGATTTCTGTTATTTGGGCTGTTTGCTGAAGAACGATGGTAGTTATGCAGCGGATATTCGACAACGATGTGCGAAAGCTACGTCTGCATTCAATTCTCTAACCAAGTGTTTGTGGTCTACCACCATCGCGAAGGAAGTCAAGTTGCGCGTCTACCTATCCGCTATTCGCCCTATCATGATGTACGGATCGGAGACGTGGGCAGCACCGAAAACGCAGATGGAAAGGTTGGATTGCACGGAGAGGAAGCTTTTTAGGCGTTTGCTTGGATATTTCTGGCCGCGTGTATGCCATAACGAAGACCTTTACAAGGAAATCGACGCAGTACATCAACGCTTGACACGAGGGAGGTGCCAGCATCTCCTAACGCCATCTCAAGCAGCAATGGAAACTCGACTTCGACTGCTCGGGCATATACTAAGAAGAACGCCGGATCGTCTCGTACAACACGCTTTAAAAATGCTTCCAAATCCTGTCTGGAAACGGCCACCTGGGCGTAGGCGAAAGTTCTGGACGGATGTGGTTAAAGAGGATTTAAAGTCACTCGGCATCGAAAGACAGTTCAGGCGCGATGTTTCGTTTCGCAGGAAATGGAATAGTGACAGCTGGATGGAATGTGTTCAAATTGTGGCTGAAGACCGTGAAAAATGGACACGGCTGACTACTAGGACGGCACACCTCGGTGAAGATGCGGAATGACCGCGTCAGGCGAAAGCCAACCGATTAAGTCAAGTAAGTCATCCTCAAAATTACAATTTTGTTGATTTTAACGGGGTTTTGAAGTAGCGGTTTCGAGAAAGGACTCCATTAAGCGAAAGAAACTGGAAACACACAGGATTATACGTTTTCCCATTTCCCGATTTTTAGTGGTTTTTTGGCCTTCTAATTACCGAGTAACGCCTCAAAACGCAACAGAAAAAATCATCGAGAGTACCCAGAAGGGTACGATTCTTCCGATTTTCGGGAGCCGCCTCGAAACGCTGAAGAAAATCGGAGCCACTTACAAGATCAGAGTTTTCCCATCTTCGATTTCCCAATGGTCCTTGGCCTTCCGATAACCGAGAAACTCTTCGAATGCAAGGAACCCCGAGATACACACAAAATTAGAGTTCTACAATTTTTTCTTCCAAGCTTCCCCGGTGGTTCTGATTTCCAAAAAAACACCACTAAAAATGAAAAAAAAATCGGAAATACAAGACCACGACCCTACTCACTTCCAATGATTTTTGGCCTTCTGATTCTAAGAAAACAATCTCGACGATTTCCGTTGGCTTTCGGCTTTCCGATTCCCGAAAAAAAAAGACCTCAAACGGTGTAAAAAACTGGACCGCACATACAGCACCGATACTTTTTCGATTTTCGATGATTTTGACGTTCCAATTTGTGGAACTGAAATGGTTGTTGAGATTTCCGAACCCAGGGATTTTGCATACATTAGATTACCTCTGAGCTCAACCAGCTAAGAAGATTGAGTGAAACGGGGAATCCTTGAACAATTTTCAAGCAGATTTCTCTCTTTGCAACTCTTTAGTCTGAAAAAAAATTAAAACCCAAATTTTTGAACGAATTTCCAAATATTTCGAAGTTCAGAAATCGTAAAAAACCTGGAACATTTTTTTAAAGAAGAAAAAGTAGCAATACTCCCATGGCAGAAACACAAAACCAGCTTACCTAAATTTTACATGAGCCGTTATTTTCTTAATTTTGATAACAGTTTTCGCAGCCAACAAACCTAGGCAATCACACACTGACTGTATCATGTGAAATTATACAAAAATTCCAACACAAGCGTCGATTTAAGGTAGAACTCGAAAAGAGAAACAGGATCAGCGACCAAACGATTTTTCGAAGACACTAACATTAGTCGAGAGAAAACTTGTAGCAAAACCTTAATGTCAAGGCGCGTCGTTTGGGAAGAAAAAGAAAAGAAACCAAAGCTTGAGTTCACCCTAAAATTCCTTTTGTACAATGGATAGATCGGCAAACCTTTGTAGGCATCCTGAAAAGCTGAAAAAGGACAATCCACTACTATTGACTACTACTATTGAACGACTCTTGCGTTTTCAACGACATTATTCCAAAAAAGTGCACTTCTCAGAGTGCTCTCAAACCTAAACTTGCAACTTCTACGGACAGATTACGGAAGAGATTTCTCAGCAGGGCCAGGACATTCACTAGGGATGAGGGAATTTTAGGGTATTCACAGAAATTTTCGCTTCAAATATTTTTCTGGAAGTTATTCGGGGTTCCGAACCCAGAAAAGAGGTCGTCTGTCGATTTTCAAGAAACGTCGAACCAGACCTGAACTGACTCAGACCCTCTCTAGAACCCGTAGTCGTTATTTCCCATACCAAGTGATCGAACGTTACAATCCAGGCGTCAACAACGTCGAAAAATGTCAGTTCTACAGTCTTTGTACAGATCCTTTCTTATGAAGTCTGTCAGAAACGCCAAATTATAAGTCTAAAAAATTGGCTAGGCGCACAAAAACTCTGAAAATTCCATTTGAAATGTCACAAACCAACTTTCTGAGGATATCATCTCCAATCTGTGACTATCCCTTAAGAACGGAGAGCTTGACCTGAGCTACAGGCCTAAGTTCTCTACTCCAAGCATAGACTCAACACCCAAGAGCACCCACAAGTTTTTCACCGGGTTAAGGTTCAATGAGCAGGCCGGCCTTTCAAGCAAACTGGCATGATAGGCCTGAAAGCGAGTTTGCGTCATCCTGCTTATTAGAACAGAAGACGAACACGCCTTACTAGGGTGTTCCTTACTTTTCCAGCGGGCTTTTATAAAACCATGTGTTGATAGTTGTAGGTATGCGACACAGCATCCATAAATCCACAAAATGCCTGAGAGATTTACAGGAGATTTCCAAAAGTGGGCAGTCTCAGCTTCGCGAAGAGAAAAATGGTACACGAACGATATTTTTTAGAGTGTTCAAAAAACGGTCTCCAAATAAGCTGAAAACATTAAATATCTAAAAAATTCCCTCTGATTTGGTCCGAGGCTTCAAAACGGGGGAATTTCGCTGGCAAAACGCGACTTTTGACGATTTCGAGAGCGTTTCGGAAAAATCGCCTCAAGACCTGTACATAGGAGTTATTCGGGCTGCCTAACACGAATATGCAACCCGCTTATCGATTTTCGATAGATTACGGTAGGCTCTGTCGGGACAGAGACATTAATATAGCCAATAGCTACCTCATCGTTCTGAAGAGCTTTCTCGATGATATGATGCTCACTGTCTCTGCCGCTAAATCATCTGTATCAGTTTTCTCCACTGACCCTAAGGAACACTGCGCTCACCCCGTTCTGAATTGGGAAGACGCTCGTCTGCCTGCCACACGTTTCCCTAAGCTGCTCGGCCTAGTATTGGATCCTTCGTTGAGGTTCCACAAGAATACTGAGCAGAAACAGGCTACAGTGGAAGCAAAGCTCAACGTTCTACGAGCTCTGTGAGGAACTTCGTGGGGAAGTAGTAAGGAGACAATTTAGACCACCTACAAGGCAATATTGCATGCGGCGTTGGAGTACGCTGCACCGGTATGGCAGCACATGATATCGGATTCTTCGTGGACAAAGATGGAGCGAGTTCAAAATGCTGCTCTTCGGATTGCCACAGGGTGTGCTAAAAGCACCCCAGTGGAACATCTTCATGCTGAGGCCCGAGTTCTGCCGGTTAAGGAGCACTGCCAACTCCAAGCGCAGCAACTGGTTATCAACATTGTCAAGCAGCCTGACCACCCATTAAGAAGGATCATGAATCCTGTGAGAGAGACATATCAGAAGGCCTTTTGCGGATGCTCCCGAGAAAGTCAATATACAAAGATGGACGGACTCCCAACTGGATCGTCTGCGTCTTCTACGTGCGGAGCACACCAAGTTCGTCTGGGATCACTTGAGTAGGATGGCCGTCAACCCCATACTGGGGGTCGTACCATCTGTAGTCAGCAACACCGAGATGGAACTCGGTAGGCGGGCTAGAAGTACCCTTGCCTCGTTACGCTGCGGTCATTCCACTATGCTGATGTCATACTTGTATAAGATCGATGGCAGTAAGCCGGACGAGTGCCCGGACTGTGGTAGCCGTGGCCACGCAACTGAACACCTATTCCAATGCCCAAAGAGGCCTACCACTCTAACAACAATGGATTTGTGGACGAATCCGGTTTCAGTCGCCCGTTTCTTGAACCTTTGACAAAAATCTTCCTGCGGCTGCAAAGAAGAAAAAGAAGAAGAAGATAGAAGCCCGGCACGTACAGCACACCGAAACCCAAGAACTGCTATCTTACCCACTCCTACTCTCAATTTTAGTTCTCGACATGTTCCAATCTCGCGTTGGGTAATCTTCTCATCTAGGGTCGTATGATCTAGGTATTCCGGAAGACTATTTGGAGCAATAACAGTGTGTGTTAGGCATTAGGCTAACGATGGCATTGATAATATTAGTGACAGCCACTACTACTGCGCTGCCACCACCGGCAGTAGCGGCTGTCATTAATATTATCGATACCATCGACTCGAGCCGTCCTCGGGTCCGTTGTATGCGTGAAATTCCTGTCTACTTGTGCACCATTTCTTTCTAACTCTACCTTACTTTTGTGCCAAAGCGCCAGAAATCGGGATTGTAGTCTTCATGCGCTGGAGTCACGAAGAAAACTCAATGACGCTTGCATGGTTTTCAAAATTCTGAGCGGAGTGGTTGAAACTGATGCAACCAAATTTTACAGAGTTATGGCTTCCAGAACCAGGGGCGATTCGGAGAAAATCTACTACAGCGTACCGAAAACTGGACACAGCCTGCATGCATTTACCTGAAGGGCTGGCTCAATTTTTATATCGATAAATTAAAATATACCATTCGTTCCCCCCTGTTTTGGTGCCTTCAAACAATTTTCAAGAGGGAAACTGCTGCTTTTCTGAGAAAATGCACCGATTTGGCGTTCTTGTTCGTGTTTTATTCTCATGTTCCATGTCCTTAGCTCTGATTACGGTCTGAGTTGTTGCCTTAGTGTGGGTTATTCCTTCTCTAACGTCTACCTTATTGTAGCGTATTCAATAAATAAATAAACAAATAAATAAATAAATTTGCGAAATATATACAGGCCATAAAACGGCCAATGTCTCACCGTCGACTGCGTACCACGCGCTGCGCGACCGCACGCGCGTCGGAAGCAGACGGGTTTTGGCCGCCGCGCGACGAGTTTTGGCCGCCGCGCGACGTTTCGGCCGCCGCGCGGCGGCCGAAACTCGTCGCGCGGCGGCCAAAACTCGTCTGCTTCCGACGCACGTGCGGTCGCGCAGCGCGTGGTACGCAGTCGACGGTGAGACATTGGCCGTTTTATGGCCTGTACTATTTTCAGTTTTAATCTTCATGGTGATAAACTAGTTGGGGGGCCACTAAAGAATTACCTATAGAAATTGAAAGATTAAGCTATGAAAATGAAAATTTCTTTGATTACCAGATATGTGATACCGTTGTCACTCGCAATTTCCTAGAAATTCCAAGGAACTAGATCGATTTTTGAAAACGGTATGATTAATTTCCCATCAGAATTCTGAGTGCCCCCCCCCCTCAACTAGTTTCGCACCATCTTCAGTACTGTGTATCATTGAAAGCATCTATTTACTTCGAGGTGAACCACCAAACCTGCCATAGTTGACAGAATATCTGAGCCACCTTACAACTAGATGATAGCGTTTGCGAAACTCTTCGACAGAGCGTTATAACGATTTTTAGCTGATTTTGTGATTTTACAGCTTCGGTCTTTTCTGAATTATCCGAGAAGCTCAAGCTCCGAAGTTTCAAAGTTATGTATAATGGCTAAGTCCTTAATCAATAGTATTTTTCGACAATTATCGATCGTTTTTTGAAATTTCGATTCTCGTCTTTTTCATCGATTTATAAAATAACGATCAATAAATGACGAAAAAAATACTATCAATTAGGAACTTAGACGTTTTAATGTCGGCATGAATTTTACCGATACTTCGCGTTCCCCATCGAAGGTTGGCGCAAACTCGGTGCACCTGTGTTATAGCTTATGGCAACGAGTTTACGCCAACCTTCAATAGGGAACGCAAAGTATGTATCACTAGGATCCATGATGACGTTATAACGGCTAAGTTCCTAATCAATAGTATTTTTTGTCAATTATTGATCGTTATTTTGAAAATCCCTTTCATGCACCACCTCATCACGGTGAACGGGTGAACACCACTTGTTGGTGGCCAGCGGTGCAAACCGGTCACGCAGTGTGCAGTTAATGTGTACGGGCGGCTATCCTTGTATCCTTAGCGGGGAACAAGCTAGAGTGACCAGATCGAAAAGAAACGCTCAGAGAACTAAATCTGAAACCCAGTACTTCGCGCACCGGATATGCTCCACTACGGCGTCGGAGGAAGCCTCTACCGGTGAGGGGACATCCAATCTCGGAGCAATAGGACGTCATCGGAAAATTAATTTTGGAAACCCTCACATCCTACGATGTCAACACTGCCTTTACATATGTGCTTACAACTGCCGCACAACTGCATCGAAAGCCGATCTTTGAATACTCCTTCTTAGAAGCCGTCAGAAAGACCGACCACAACGAGCTTATCGTCATTGGAGCCAAGGTGGATAGCAAGAACACCGGCGGCGTTGGATTCCTCATTGATTCGACGGTGCACCACTTGGTATATTCTCATAAAATCATTAGTCCGCGTCTCGGCGTTCTGCGTTTGAGGACCGAAGACCAAGGAATTGTGTCAATTATCAATGGATACGCCCCAACCTCTAGCGCTGCGCAGGAAAAACGTGAAGAGTTCCATGAGCTTCTGGAAAAGACTGTACATGAGGAGAGAAGCTACTAAAAGCTTGTTGTCGGTGACTTCGATGCAATCGTCGGTACGAACAACAACGACAGCGTTTGGAGATTAGGACGGCACGGAGCCATTTTCAAAATAAAAATGGAGAGCGACTGCTAGACTTCATGCCGGCATGCTGCCTCTTTCAAGGCAACTCCATGTTTGAAAAGCCATGAAATCGACGATGGACTTGGGAAAGCCCGAATGGTCAGACAAGGTCGGAGATAGATCACATCTTGATTAACAGACGCTGGAGCTCCAAATTCACAGAGAGAATCGAAGACGGTGCTGCTGTTAAGAAAGGCGCATGGGGGGATATTGCCAATTACCAACCCTACAGTCTTATCTTAATTTTATGCAAGACCTTCACCAAGATTCCCCTCAACCGTATGTAATGAATCCTGGACGACTGTCAACCAGTGGAGTAGGCCGGTTTTCGCGAAAACTTCTCCTGTATGAACCATATCCAGGCTGCCACTCAACTTATCAAAAAAGTCGTGAATATCATCCCCCTCTGGTTCTCGTTTTCGTGGACTACAAGAAGGCGTTCGACTCCGTGGAGACCAATGCTATCCTAAATGCTTTGGTCCACGCTGGAATCTCTTCCGCTTATGTTCACTCACTCGAGCAGGGCTTTACAGATACTTCTACAACTACTCAAGTGTTTGAACGAAGGTTGAAGATTGCATTCAAGAAAGGAGAACGGCAGGAAGACACCATATCGCCCATGTTATTCACGGCTGCGCTTCAAGACGCCACGGTAGATTTGCAGTGGGACGACAGAGGCTGCTCCATCGATGGTAAAAAGATCAATCATCAACACTTCGCTGACGATATCGTTTTGATTTTTAACAGTAAGGCTGAAATTGAGTCAATGGTCAACGAACTCGATGCGGCTGGTTGGAGGATTGGGTTGGAGATGAAGATGTACAAAACGAAGGTGATGGTGAATCAGTGGTGCGACAGTGGGACAGTGAAGCTGACAGGAGTCGCTCTTCAGAAAGTGGATTCGTACGTATATTTGGGAAGAGAGCTGAACATGCTGAACAACATCGTACCCGAAATATCACGAAGGAGACAGGGGCGTGGGCAGCTTTCGGATCAATTCGGGAAGTGACCGATCAGATTGTGGATCCGGACTTGAGGGACTGGGGATCTTTGACGCCGCTGTTTTGCCCGCAATTAGGTACGCGACGGAAAGCTGGCCTGACAACAAGACCATCTCCAATGCCATGAAAACAACACAGCGTACACTGGAGAGATGTCTTCTGAAGACGAGCCGACGCCAACAGTGGCAACAAGGCATACGAAGTTCAGAAATGAGGCAGAAGTCGCGTTTGAAGGATCCGCTGCAGTACATGGCCAAATCAAAGCATAGCTGGGTCGGTCATTTACTGCGAAGAACTGATAATAGGTGGAGTCTCTGAGTTACAGAATGGCTCCCGGGCACAAAAAGAGGCCGCTGGCACGACCTCCGTCAACATAGTCTGACTCGATCTCGAAAAATTTTAGGAGTCGTGATCAGTCGTGCTGGATGCAATTAGCCAGGAATCGCGCAGAATGGAAGATTTGTGGTCCGCACTGAGAAGATCGCCAGCTGAATGAATCATCAAAGTATCAAAGTAAGTAAGTATTTTTAAAATCAATGAAAAAGGCGAGAATCGAATTTTCGAAAAAAAAAAGACAGAAAAACTATCGTTAATTGTCTAAAAAACAATTGATTAAGGACTTAGCCATTATACATAACTTTGGAGCGTCGAGGCCTTAAAGGCACAGTCCAACCTCAGGGGTAATTTTTGATGTTATACTCCGGTCGTCGTGAATAGCAACCCTGCCAAGCGCGAAATCTCAATTCGCTCAAATAAGCGAGAAAAAGCAAGGAAAAGTCGACTCCGCCTCCATGGAAGAAAAAAAATGGGTATTGCCCACCGACAAGCTTCCGGCCTCAATAGGGATGAGAAGCGTAATCGATTTTGTTCCAAATCGATGCTCTTCGATTTGTTTTTGGTCTGGCTTTATGTTAGGACCTGCTTCAGAACGATGGGTGCGAATAACGAGAAAAAACAGGCTCGAGACAACTCGTCCGCGAATTTCCAATTCAGAACCTTTGAGGGACCATAACTCCGTTCGTAGTGATTTCTGAGCGAATCTGCAGATACTTTTGTGATCAGCGTAACGTTTTCTCCAAGATAAGCAGGAAAACAAAAATTCGATTCTGAGGTTGGACTGTGCCTTTAACTTCTCGAATAAGTCAGAAAAGACCGAAGCTGCAAAATAATAAGATCACCTAAAAATCATTAATTACGCTCAGTCGAAAATTTTTGCAAACGCTATCATCTCGTTCTAAGGTGGCTCAAATATTCTGTCAACTACAGCAGGTTTGGTGGTTTACCTCAAAGTAAACAGCAGCACTTAAAGATGCACAGCACTGAAGATTACTACTGAATCATAGCATATATTCCGCAAGCAAGCAGGCTTTGGACCAAGTGGAAGGCAGCGTTAGATAGAGAAGAATTTGTTTCTCGAGAGTAAAGAGAGAAGGGGGGGGAATGAGGAAACAGGAGAGAGAAAAGGACTGGTAGAAGAGGGAAATAATAAAGAGAGCAAATTAGAGGAGGAGAAACGAGTAAAGGAACGAAGAGAAGCCATCGGTGAAGCTACGCTGATTCGCCCGAAGAGCTACCGCAGTGCCAGTTGGGACCGAAGATCGCTCCGAGCGATACTGCTGTGGCCCGGAGAGCAGCTTTTGCTGGCCATTTTTGGGACTTTTTTGCCGTTTGTCGTTTGCCGGAGTTTTAGTTATTTATCCGGAAAAACTCGGCAAAACATTGAAATGAAACGCCGCCTATGCTCGCGGCCATGTAGGCACTGGGGGTAATCCGATTATCCGTTTTTCGCTCAATCGTTCTCCGGGGTTTTGACTTATCTGGGGTGGTAGTAAATAAGTTCAAAAACGCGAGTTCACTCGCGGTACATTCGCAGCGAACTGCAGCTAAACGCGAGCTTTTTATTTGACGATTTTCAGTAAAGCCTCGCATGCCACGTTATGAGCCACTAGATACTCACAGTATAGAAAAATTCCCCGAAAAATGGTTCCAAAAGCTACATATGCTATTTCCATCTTCTCTGTTAGCTCGCGTTAAGTAGACAGTAGATATTCCAACTCGAATGCGGTGCTCTAGTTTCGGTTCCAGGGTTTCGACAGATTCTGGCGTAGCTAGAAGAAGCAGTAAGCATTTGTGCGACACAGAGACTCTGAGAAAGTATGCCGCGGCAGCGCCAGGAAAGTATCGCGGTCCTCGACTGTGCCGCGATAGTTCCGCGGTAGTATCGCATCAGCTCCGTGATGATTACTGTGCCATGGAGATTCTGTTTCAGTGTCTCGAGGGTCGACAACGGCGCGACAGTACCGCGGAAGTTCCGTTTTGGAACCGCACGAACCCCACGAGGATACATCAGCGAACCTGCGGTGACTCTGTTAGGTAGAACGAAATTGTTGCTGGTTCAATAGCCCCAATTCGACGTACATTCCGTATCTCCTAAGTTGCAATAGCGGCACTCTGTCCCTATCAGGAAGAGGGCGGGAGCACCACAGGTGTCTATTTTTGTTCTTAGGCCCACCCAGTTGTATTATGACTCAATTCATATTAGTTACTCGCAGTCTGTCCCATTTTTGTCAGCAGGCAGCCACCGATCGCGGAGCCGCAGCGGCACTATCGCGGGGCCATTGCCGCTGCGGCTCCGCGATAGTGCTGCTTCGGTGCCCGTAGGAGCCGTGGCCGCTTCCTAGCGAAGCAGCAGCGGCGATTTCTCTGATTTCCATGAGGTCCCACATGTCTTGTTTTTGTTCATCTGATGCCTAGGAATGGAACTACTCCACTGAATTGGAATTATTAGAATGCTGACATAAGTGTTGAAAAAAAGGAAAAAAAGTAAAGCGGCACATTTGAATAAGTTTTGGGTCAATCTAAGGGATCAGGTTTTTTGCCGTTTGCCGGCCGTTTTTGGGATTTTCTTGCCGATTGCCGACATCTCAAAAACGTTTGCCGCACATTTCTGATTTCGATCCGAGCAGTGAAGTCATAACTTGTAGGAGCCGGTTCCACTTCAGGCCAGGTCTGGGCACTATACTTGTTCCAAATGAAATTCATTTCGAATATCCGACTTTTCGACTATAGTCGGATATCGCACTTTTTCGAATATTCGGCTTTTCGACTATAGTCGGATATAGCATTTTTTCGAATATTCGACTTTTCGACCACAGTCGGATATCGCACTTTTTCGAATATTCAACTTTTCGACTGTAGTCGGATATGAGACTTTTTCGAATATTCGACATTTTGAATAAAAAGTCGACTTTCTTATCCGACTATGAAAAAATTGAGGGGCAAGTAAATGCTTTTTTTTACCTGAAAACACATCGATTTCTCACACATCCACTCGCGGGCGTTCTGGCAGATTAAAGCATCGCTTTTCAAACCAAAATCAGACTGATATGGCTGCTTGGCAGATGTTTAGGCGTGCCTTATAGTATTTGCCACAGGTTTCGTGGTAAGAGATTATATCTGGCGGAGTTTCCGTAGCAATATGCTGCTAGCGTGATATAATCTTCAATTTAGATGTGAAAAAGCAGTCCGCAATGAGCACGTTCGCCGATCAGCCAGAGCGGTCCGATTTGCTTGTAAAGAAATTAGGTTGATTCTATATGTAATCTTGTTTTTGAAGTTGATTATTACGGTAGCGAGCCTATTACATTTTGATTAGCTATGAAACGTCACATATTCAGAGTTCTACTACAGTAAAGACAAGTGCCTCTACAGTTTGGGAACAACGTTAAAAAATAGGAGTTCCAAAAAAGTTGCTAGAAAAAATTCTTCCTGGGATAATCTGCTCTCTGCCAACGGGTTGCGAAATGCCTCACACGAGTACATGAGATTCCCAGGGTTTTGGAGGTATCTAGTCTAGTTTTATCGCGAGAATTTACGTAAACTACGGACATATTAACCCCAGTTGGTGGAGTTTGAGCTACACCACCTTCACAAACTACGGAAATTCTTGCCGAGAATGCGGAAAAAAGGGTGGAAGATTTTCGCCTTGATCGATCCACCCTGTCCTGTTCAGTACTATAGGGCGATCTCCGCTGCGATCGACCCCATTGCTGTTTCTTTCCACGGCCTGCAGCATCCCCGCGGTCAAAAGTATCTTTGGCACGGTCTTCCAGAGAGCGGTTTGGGGTCACCCTCCACGATCAGCCTCAGAGTATCGAGTAATCGACTCGCGAGATGACTGGACCAGCGCTACGAATGACATCCATGCGTTCAGTGTAGCCAACGCGGGATGAGATCGCTGTTCAACGCAGGCTGTCGCTAATCCCATAACATGGTTGAGCAGGCCGTTGCGGCCGGTGACCAAAATTTTACGACCCCTCTGTGAACCAAATTTTTTACAAACTCCCCCCCCCCTTGGGATGAAACAAATTTCACGACCAAAATCGTGGCCCCTATATTTAGTACTAAATCTCTTTAGTTCGACATCTTGAAGTCCAAATAACTCGCTACCTTCGCAGAGTTACTCCTTTTTGAAGCCAATCCTCGTTGGGAACGGCGTTGAGCCACAATTGTGACCCCGGGGTTACCGTCGCAGCGGTTACTTTTCTTGGAAAGGCTTGTAAAAAAAAATTTACTTACTACTTACTTACTACTCCCACCTCATTCTACCTTTCCAAGTGGTTCGTAGATAAACGCCATTTTTCTAAAATTCTACGAGCCCACCCTCAAAGTTTCATTTTTGTTCAAAAATTCCCGGAATTCTTACGACCTCCCCCCCATTGCGACCTGTCGCAAGCCTGCCCAACCGTGGTCCATGAATTCTTGCAACAATTAAGGCGAGAATTCATGGGCTTAGCGACAGCCAAATCGAAATAAGGAATTTCGCATTTGTTTTTGAGTGGAGTATGCTTAGAGCTTGTAACCTTGTACCTTTGATGCAAGATTAAGCGGGTTTTAGCGTGCGTCGCCAAGACCCGAAAATGCCTGCACTAAGGAATTAGAGGGCGTAACAGGCCGCTTCCTTGAAGGCACCCATGGGCAGAGTTGTGAGCTGTTGAATACGAAAAGGAAAACTTGACAGACGCACAGAAGGGTGCCCACAACGATTCATCGGTCGCACGAAAATATGGTGCCTCTATAGTATGGACACGCATCGTAGTCGTCCAACAAATAGCAGAAGTCTGTCAGCAACATCAATAAGGTTTCCTAAAAAATCGCTCCCATCTGAATTACACCTACAAAGTTTCTTCTAAAAGCAAATATAATTAAATATTGTGTTCAAATGAATAACTAAAATCAAATGCAGATTCCCGGATAAGCGTAATTATTTTCGAGGAGTGTGATTGACAAGCAGTTTTTTTGTAGTCAGGTTGTAAGATTCGACTTTGCGACAATATTCGGATTTGAACTATTCGAATATTCGACGTTTCGACAGTGGTCGGATATGACCCTTTCGAATATTCGACTTTTCGACTGTAGTCGGATATCGGACTTTTTCGAATATTCGACTTTTCGACTGTAGTCGGATATCGGACTTTTCGACTGTAGTTGGATATCGGACTTTTTCGAATATTCGACTTTTCGACTGTAGCCGGATATCGGACTTTTTCGAATATTCGACTTTTCGACTATAGTCGGATATCGCTCTTTTTCGAATATCCGACTTTTCGAATAAAAAGTCGACTTTTTTATCCGACTGAAACAGTCGGATACTCATCTGATTATTCGATTCGGAACTAGTATACTGGGCACGCCTTCCGGAAAAAATTAGGAGAGTGCATGTTAAAGGCACAGTCCAACCTCAAGAGGTAATTTTTGATATTATGGCCCGGTCGCCGCCTATAACAACCCTGCGAAATCTCAACTCGCTCAACTAAGCGAGAAAGAGTTAGGAAAAAGTCGGCCACGCCCCCTTGAAAGAAAAAATGGGTAACGCCCCCGCCAGGTTTCGGACCTCTGGAAGGTAGAGACGCGTGAATTATTTTATTCAAAATCTATGTTCTTCATTATGTTTTCGGTCTGGCTTTATGTTGTGACCTGCTACAGAACGATGGCTGCGAATAACGAGAAAATACAGGCTCGAGACAACTCGTCCGAGATTTTCTAGCCGTTCAAAATCAAAATTTTTGAGGAGCCGTAAACTTTGTAGTGAGTTCTGACCGATTCTGGAGACACCATTGTGATCAGCATAAAATTTTCTCCAAGATAGGCAGAGGAACGAAAAATCGATGCTGAGGTTGGACTGTGTCTTTAAACGGTGCAGCAACGCCAAAAGGGATGCGTAAGCCGAGCGATCAGAAAACCATAACGAAGTCCGTTTTTTCTGAATTTCAAAGGATTATACTCACAGCAAAACGTGAATTCTAATTTTTCTCGCAATTTTCGTTTTTCTTTCGAGTGACTATCCTCTCTTCAAACTCGAAATTCTCATCACTCAACGAGCTGCGTGCGTGCGCGATGCTGCTCCCTTCGTTTGCTACGCTCTCGCTGCCTGTAATCTTTGCTCCGCACCCGCACGCGAAAGAACCAGGGAAATTTTGTGTTTTTGCAGCCTGCACATTACGATGTATAAGTATAATCAACTCCGCGCGCATTCGCCAATCCACGAAGCAAACTCGCGTGCCGCGCCACCGATCGATAGGGGCAAGATCAATGAATGACTAGGCAAGCGAGCGTGCTGCGGCCGGTCTTGCTGCGAGGCGACCAGGCACGGAGAGGACGATACACTCATTGCTCCGATTTGGCTATTCCCTATCGAGTTCTGGAAAATGTGTTGGACTCCGACGCAGTCGTAAATAGGAACGTCTTAAAAATGGGATTCCGAACATATTGGAAACCGGATAGTCGAAAAAAATAATTTCTAATTTTCTCGAAATATGAAGTCCAAAACATGAAGTTTTGGCCACATTCGAAACTCGAATGTTCCGAAAAACGACCCAGTCGCAAATCGACTCAATCGAAAAAAGAACAGGGAGCAATGTATAAAGTGCACTCATCGGAATATTTGAACTTTTTTCTATGTCGCTGGAATCGTAGAAAACAATTTGGGAAAAGAGCTATGATTCGGCCACGCCCATTTTTCCCTGCCGCAACGACTACCCTAATTTTGAAAAAGGAGGTAAACCTCTGGTTGGTGTTTTAAATGCGCTGCGGCACTGAAAATTGGGTGTGGCCAAGCGCCCCTCTGTTGCGATAGCACCAATGAGTCATTCTTCTGATGGTGAAGAATGATGTGTTGAATATATTAATCCACTGAGGGAGAGTCACACCAAGACACCCAAGCATTGTCGAAATATTTTGGGACTTTTTTCAGTTGCAAGTGTACAAATGACAATTGCAGCGCTTATCGACTAGCGTGGGGGGTTGCCGCCAAAATTGCAAGGCGGTGGCATTTCTCCTTCATCCATCGCGGTGGTCAGGTGAGGTTTTTATGTCTCGTCAATATTGTGTACTTTGTGCAAACTCAGATTGATACCGATACTGAAATAACCTCGCAGAGCACTCAATTTTTATGACTGGCCCCCGAATAGGCTAAAAAATACTCAAAAATTTGGTACCACCCCAATAATTTCCAGCGGCAGGCTAACGTCATTTAAAGATTGTTTGCGGAGAGGCTTTACAAGGGTTAGAATCCTCATTAACAAGATTTATAAAGTTTCTTACAGCCGTAAAATGGAAAAAAACTCTGTATACAACGCAATATTCCTTCACCAAGGAAAGGCTAAATTGCTCGCGTAGTTTTGTTTATTGTAAATCGCCAAATGTTATTTTTATTTAAGAGACATGTTACGTACAATTCACCTCCGCACTGCCGTTCAGTCCGCAAAGTGCACCCTGATTGCGAAATCGTGCTGCGGCGCGGTTGAGAGTATCCTCAGACAAGGATGTGGGATCACCCGGGCGCCTTTTGCCTTTGGTACCCGAGTGATCCCACCGCCCGGGTGATCCCACATCCCTGTCTGAGGATACTCGCAACCGCGCCGCAGCACGATTTCGCAATCAGCGCACACTTTGCGGACTGAACGGCAGTGCGGAAGTTAACTGTATGTATATGTCGCACGGGTGGGAAGTGTTTGCTCTACAAGACAGTACAAAAGATTTTCTGATCGACAAAGTGAAGGTTTTGAGATGGGCTCGTTTTTTTTTTGCCCAAAACCAATAAAGAACGTGGTGTTAAAATAGAATTACACACATTTCTGAGACTGAAAAACTCCCTCTCGAAAGGCCTATATCACAAAACCAGGATAGCTGGAGTTCATTTCACAATATCAGGCAAATGAGCAGGCACCTAATCTTCGATTTTTTAATGGGAAAAAGGTTTTCGTTAATTTGAATATCAACACATATAATAATTATAGGAATGGCAGTCATGACGAAAATTCGCTCAATCAGGTATCATTCTCTCGACCCTTTTAAATATTAGTGTCAGGTCATCGGAAATCACTCAGCCGGGTGCAGAAAAGGTCCAGCCGGGTGTCAACAAAGTGTGTGGGTAATGCTCTGAGGCTGTCATCGATGGAAAAAAGGTTTCAAAGCTGAAATTTTGGCGCTATCTTCCGGGTTGTTCGAAAGGGAATTTCATGCCCTACAAGTTACTAACCAATTTGATTTTGTGATCCGTTTTTTCTGGCTTTCGGGTCAACGAGGCAGACCAGGGTCAGCGCGGTTGCACCTTGATTCGGGCGAGAGGGGGGGGGGTCGTGAAAATTTCGGACCAAGAGTAAAAATTCCGAGAGCTCTTTAGGAAGCCAAAAGAACGTTTTCAGAATCAACTCTCTTCTCAGCAAATGCTTAGTTCAACACAATAAAGCTGAATTCAGTCAGTTAAAGGCAGCATACACGCTCGCAAGCATAGTCGAGACAACAGCATAAATAGGCCCACACGGCCCCTAGCAAGTCGTCAACGAACTTTGAAGCTCTGGAAACCATCCAGAATGACAATAATTGGCAATGTTTGAGCAATCCTGTCTCGCACGCCCGTATTTTCACTCCCATTCGAGTACGAGAATGAGAATCGGAACTTGAGAAAACATGTGATAACTTAGAATGATAGCACTATAAAAAGAGAGAGCAGTAGAGAAAAAAACTCGATTTACCTCAATATAACATGTTTGTGCACTAATAAAATCCTCCATTTCAAGAGGTCAGCCAAAGTAGAGCGGCATTCTCGAAAGTGGACGAGAGTAAATAGGTATGCAGACATGTTATACTCAAGTAAACCAAACTATTTCTCTCGTGCACTCCCATTTGATAGTGCTATCACTCTCAATTATCACACGTTTTCACAAGTATCGATTCTCATTCTGTTACTCGAAGGGGTGTGAAAATACGGGAGTGGAAGGCAAGATTGCTCAAACATTGTCAAATATTGTCATCCTGGACAGTTTTCAGCGCTTCAAACGTCGTTGACGACATAGTACGGGCCGTGCGGACCTATCTATGCTGTTATCTCGACTATGCTTGCGAGCGTGTATGCTGCCTTTAAGCTGTGGAGTACGCTTAGTGTCATTAACTTGATCACCAGGTTTTCCGCACCGCCCACCGACGGGGAAATCATTAATAAAGTACATTCCAGATTTAAAAAAAGCCACGCCAATTTTGAACAGAATCGCATTTCACACGTGGATCAACCCCCATTTCCAACTTTTCTCGCCGGTGGGAAAATGCCAAAACGGAAGATCACCCAAAAAAAAAATAAGAAACTTTCAAATTCTCTTTATTCTAAAAATTTCTAAAATCTCCATAAATTCCCCAACAAAATGTTACTTCATTAAATGGTAAGCTGTTTACGCCTGCCTGCCCAGCGAAATCCTTACGAACTCAATTATCGTCGCGGCAAACGTCGCGTCAAATCCTACGCTCATTAAAAAAGACAGGAGAATTTTGCAACAAACCAAGTTTTTTGGCCTTTTATGTGTCCTACCTAATCACATTGGTGTCCACTACACGGTGAGTCACACTACACCATACCATAACCGGATCATCACTTTTTAGGGTCCCAAATCATCTTTAAGGTAAGCCGAAGAAAAACGCCTAATACGCGCCGCGCAGGGCCGCCCCGATTAACGCAATTTTTTCTGCACAGTGAGCGATGAAGAATTTATTTGGGACGCTTAGGCGCTATTCATACTACTCAACGCCAGCGCTGCATGCGCGTCACGCGCTTGGAAAGTATTCATACTCTAACGCCACGCCCGCGCGTCACGCGCGTGCCGCGCTGGCGTTGAGTAGTATGAATAGAGCCTTGGCACGAATCGGAAGTCTACTTTAAGTTTTTCGCAAGGCTACGGTAGTTTACGGGGCCATACCTGATATCTTGAAATTTTTGATATAGCTGAAACTTTGAACATTTTCATTCGAGGTACTAAGTTCGTCTGTTCAAGTTGCATAAGTTCACTTTTTAAAAAGCGTGAAAAAAGTTCTGGGAAAAATAATTGGGGAGGTTGTCGCGAATGACTATGCTGAAAAAATCTGTGTTGACAAACGAAAAAGCAGTAAAATGTTACATAAGTTTCAGAAAAAAAGTGGTGTCTCATAAACGAAAAAGCATAAACGCAACTTCTGTCGAAACTTCGACAATATAATTTTATAGGGCTCTTTAAGATAAAACATAATAATTGCAACGATTTCCTCGAGAAAAAAAACTATTCTGAGTCACCAGTTCTTGCATGCCGGACAATGTCAAGTATTCTACACACTATAGGACCATCAAGGAAGTTTTTTTAAACAAAAATTCTTAACAGGGGGGTCGTAACTTCCATGAAACATCTGCCAACCTAGCTGTTGAAACCTCTCTTAAACAGGGTTACAGCAGAGTTGCGACCGGCCACAACGGAGGTGAATGGGGGTCGTAAAAAAAATCTGGTGGAGAAAAGGAAAACTTTGAAATTTAAGTAGGGAGTGGTGGGAGTTTCGCGCTAAAATTTTGGTTAGGAGAGAAAGTTCGTAACAATTCTGGACATTTCCCAATAATTTTGGTCACCAAAAGAGGGGCCGTAGCTCCATTGAGATCGGTAACAACGCCCGGCTGGACCCTGGTCTCATCACCCGTGGTAATTTTTTAACCAAATCTGGATATAAACTTCTTGAACCAAACTGTGGTTCTCATATCCGAGTGCAAAACATGGAGGAACGTTTGCAGCAAATTAAAAATTAAAAAATCTTTTGTCCTCCTCAGAGTGAAATTGCAGCACCTGCAACAGGCACGCGTGCTGGGACCATAGGTAACCATTTCACGATCACACTGTTCTGGCACGGCTAGCTTCTAGCTGTGTGCTGCAACAGCTGCTGTCAGCAACTGTGAACCGGAGTTTAGCCCCGATAACGACACCAGAATTATCGCCTTCGGCTCATTAAAAAAAACAGGTTTAGAGGGAAGTTTAAGATTTTGCGTTGAAAAATGGCCAACTAAAAACTTATAACGATTGGCCATCCCCATCAAACTTCCCGTGTTAGGCACGTTTGGTGATCTACGGTTTCGAGATGCGACATCTATCGATAACAATACATAACCCCTAGCAGCGTCACGCAGCGACGGAACTTTAGACAGGGACATACGGCTCGTAACATTCGCAGCCGTCTTTCCAACGAGAATTGTCCCAATAGTGTTGCATTCTAATCATTAAGGTGACATCCTAGCTCTAAAATGAACGGTAATCATTAATTCCAATAGCTCACCTGCACTTTTTCCTACCGCTTCGAAATTGTTCCACAAAATTTTCCCATTCCTTGCTTAGTTTTTTTTGGTCGCGCCATACTTCGCGAAGAAAAATACGGCTACTTGAAAAGGTAAGAAGGTTTTCAGATGTGATCACAATGAATTAGGTGCTATCGTAGTGGGGGGGGCTCTGTGGCATCGCACTCGGCCACGCCCATTTTTCGATGCAACGTGGGATGGGGGGCACTGTTGTATCGCACCTGGCTACGCCCATTTTTCCGCGCCGCAGCGCAATTTGACGCAAACCGCCAACTCTGTCCCAACGAGTTGGCAAGCGTAGAGTTCAAAGAAGCAGCGCTCCCTCTGCGTCTCTGACGCTTTTGGATTACGGCAGGACAGAGGCCGTATGCACATCTCTCCCCGAGCGTCCCCGCTGAGGCCATCCATGATTGGTCAATTTCGTCTGACGACCAATCAAAGATGGCCTACGGGGTCGGGGACGCTCGGGGAGAGATGTGCATAGGGCCGCAGATGCTGCGTTGCGAAATGTCAGAGACGCAGAGAGAGAGAGAGAGAGAGAGCGCTGCTTCTTTGGACTCTTCGCTTGCCAAATCGTTTGTGACAGAGTATACCAACCAGGTGTTTTACACCCTTCCAAAATTAGGAGAGTCCTTGCGGCGCGGAAAAATGGGTGTGGCTAAGTGCGATACTGTAGTGCCCCCCCCCCGAAGCGATAGCACCATTATACGGTAAATTAGTTAGAAAAAAAGGTAAATAAAGAGAAAAGATTTTTTTTGAGAGAAATTAAATTACGCTCATAAGTAGCTAAACTTTCTATAAGAAAATACACATAAAAATTGTCTAGCCTTACGAACTACCTGAGAAAAGCACCTTTCCAAAAAACCTGTGCACTGTTTTTTTTTTCTTTTTGATATTCACACATCACAGAAGATCCAGAGTTGAGGAACGTTTATATGCAGAAAAATGCTACAAACATACAATGCTACAAACATACAAACGTTCCAATTTTCTGAAAGAAATCGTATTAGCGAAGAACTACGTCTTAGCTTACAAGATGTTCAATAATTGACAGCCAGAAAACATGCAAAATCATTTTTTTCCCAGTTCAAAGGTTTCAAACATTACAAAAATCATGTTTTTCGTTCAGAAGCTAGGATCGAACACCATTCACGCACAAAACACTTTCTAGTATTTGTTTTGGTGCTATCGCAGTAGGGGGGGATCACTTGGCCAGCGCACTCCTATCTTTCCGCGCCGCAAAGACCCTCCTAATTTTGTAAGAGGGAGGAAATCCCCGGGTTCATGCTCAAATTGCGCGGCTGGCCGGAAAACAGGCGGGTCGAAGTGAACTGGGCAAGTGCCCCCCCCCCCCCCTGCTGCGACAGCACCGTTGCTTTTTTAAAATTTTCGTCTGGCTAGATCTTATCGCATCACCTTCTGAAAACTTCATGATTTTGGAGAGTGGAATTTATGCGGATACTGAAATTTCCAAAAAAATTAAAAAAACTATTTATCCAAAAACACAAAGCTTGGAGAGTGTATACTTATTCGACGAAAACTTTCAAGACTCCTACTTCCAGCGATGGACGACGCAACAGTGCTTATCATGCATAGCGACTACAAATCAATATGTCCTCGATATGCACTAACGCGCTCCGGATGTATGAACGCGGTCTTGTTTCGTGGGCGAGCACCCCTTGCCCCCGCTTGTGGGCGTGAAGGTCAGCCGCAAGGGGCGGCAGAACGAGTGATTATGGTTATCGAGTTCAAGTACTCGTAGCTGATCCGCAAGCTTCCACGCGGGTCCCAGAGACACAGACCGCCCGCGAAGCGGTCTGAGCTTCGTCGTGTAACCACGTTCATACTCCCTGCGACCGCGACATTGTTTGCATCATAAACATATCGACTTTCTGCCGAGATGAAAAAAAAACACCACATGAAGTCGCTCATCGCAAGAAGCTTGAGCCCAGCTCAACATCTGGTGTCAAGTTCCACTTTGTAGACTGACACATACTGTTCAGCACTGACATGGCTCCCGATGACACCCACTACTCACCAAATATTAGGGAGACGGATGATGATCCCTTCGAGGGGCAGCGGCATCCTCCTCCTATGGCACCACCGCCACCAGTAGATGAGGAAGAAAGTCGGTCCTGTTGGTTTCCGAAACAAATTATCTAAACTGTCTAAAAAACTTCAACTTCAGTTAATGCGGGAAGGAACGCGGCAATGATTGTGATGACAGTCTTGCTGCGACGCAACGAGCAAGGCAATCACGAGAATGAGGATTTCCTCAATAACCTGGTACTGTTATGGACTATAATTCACAGTTTTTTATCAACAACAAAACAAAGGCAGGTCAAATTTGGTCGCTGCACAGCACAACCCACATAAAATAAAACTATGAGTATTGATAGAATCGCAGTACCCTAGCACAGAGCTCGCGCGCGCGAATCAATGCGAAACGCGCACCCGCAACATTGACGCATACTGCTCAATGCACTACAACGGCGCTTCTGCTGGCGAATCGGCAAGAGATGGTAGCTCAGACGCACGGTTTCCCGCCGCCTTCCGTGCCCAGAAGCGACGAAGGCGTATCTCGTGATTTTTGAGCGCACCGATCATAGATGACGCTTTCATCCGCCCGATGAAATAATCTCTTTGCGCCAGGGTCAGGCGGTTGCTGTCCGGTCGGGCCACGGTGAAAACGCGAAAAATTTCCGAAGAATAGGAAATATGGGTGAGGGGGGGGGGAGACACAAAAACGGTAGCACCGAAATTGGCAAAGTTGGCGGATGCTTGAAATTAAAACTCTCCGGGACTGTTGTGTAAGCGGCGTCCAGCGGGGTTCCGACTGGACACAAAGGGGAGCGTAGGGGTCGTAAAAAATTCAGCATAAAAACTCTGATTTGTGATCTTTGGGATAGGACCGTGAACGTTCTAGACTAAATGTTCATCTAGAAGAGGGAGGTTCGTGAAAACTTCCGACTTATTTAAAAAACTCTGGAAACCGATTTTGGTGCAGCGTCCTGTTGGACTGTTGGTAGGCAGGAGTGTAGTGCCGATTACAATGGAAAAAAGTTACGCTATTTGAATTTCTCGAGGAATTACCTAAGACGCAAGCATTCTCGACATTTTTTTTTGAAAATTTTGGTCACCAATAGGGGGGGGGACTTAGCTGCTTCGGTATATAGGACAACATCCTGCTTGACCCTGGCCTCGCCGCACGAGGTTCGAGCATAGGCTTTGCTTTCAAAAGTCGCATCGTTCTAAACGTAGGTTTGAGAAGAACTACATATGAGATACTGAGACATCCTGTGGAAGCGTGCACTCCTCCATCACGAGTTTGAGCACGCGGTTCATCTTCCTCCGTACGTTGACTGCTAGGCAGTACTCAGGAAAGGCCCGTTTGGTTGCAGAGTTGGCTCCCCTACAACGCATCAAAAGTTGTTCTTTGCTAAGGACTTCATGAGATGAAGAAGAACCATCTGAAGGTAGGAACGCAGCTTGTCAGGCCATCGCAGCTTTCGTTGTCCTCTCGCGCCTTTCGACAATGCAGAGGTTGAAGGCAGTCTTCGCAACACAGTTATCCTTCATTCGCCGTTCAAAGAGGATAACGGTTAACAGAGGCCCCCGTCATAGACGACCATCGGCTTTAGCTAGCCCGGCTGAAAAGCATCTACAGCACAAGAATCGGGCCTAAAATACCCACTCTTTGTGGCCAGACTGAGCACGCCTGTACCGTCCGCGGCCGTACCGGTCGATACGCAAGTAATGCACTGCTCACTCAAATCGGAAAATCCTCCGGCTGTGGTCGGCCCAAGCATACCTATGCCGTCCTGATCCAGCTGTGACCGCCCCGGTTGATACGTATGCTATTCATTACTTACCGGGGCGGCATGCACGTACGCGGCGGGTTAGGTTGGGGTTAGGCAGGGTTTGGGGCGTCGGCGAGTTTCATGATTGCTGTGCGAGTGCTGGAGATAATCAATACTTGGTGTCTCAACGGGGTTTCGGCTGCCCCACCCTCCTAGGTAGGGTTTGCGAGGGAAAGATTTTTCAGTGCTAATCTAACCCCGTTTCAGCCCTTGCGCCTCTAACATCAAACGCGCCGACGCTCCAAACTCTGCCTAACCCCAACCTAACCCGCCGCGTACGTGCATGCCGCCCTTGAGGTGGAAAATCCCACCGTTGTGGCCGAACTGAGCTGGGCGCAGTAAACTTGAGTACGCTTGCATAATCGATTGGCATGCAGCCGACACTAGTGGCGCAGGTTCACCACGGAATGGAGAGGACGGCTTAGCCCCCTTGACACTGGGCGCACGGCTCCCGCCATAGTCGGCTGAACATCAGCCGACTATGGCGGGGGCCGTGCGCCCAGTATCAAGCGCAGTTGCGTAACTTCTCAGCGGGTGGTGAGGAAATTCGTTTAAATTGTAGTCCAGAGATGAAATTTTGGGATGGATATCGTAAAATATTGGCCTAACAATGAAAATTCGGGGAGGGGATCGTCGGGATTTTCGGAAATTCTGTCAACAAAGTGAGATGGTCGTAGGTCCGTTGTAGTTTTACTCAACGACTTCCTTGACCCTGCGTCGTCATTTTATCTATGCATTACTCAAGCAAGCTTAAAAAACTGTCGTCGATCGGAAACTCGTCCGAGTAACGCTAAGTCTATGCCCACAAAGGTGGCTCTAATTACAACAACAAAACAACGAAATAACGAGACCCTCCGTCAGGTGATTGGTCTTCTTCCATTTGTGCCGGAGCCTTTGTGTAGATTTTGTGCGGTTCGAAGCCAGAGGGACGTCTACCGCCTATATCCCCTATTTCAAAGCAGCATCTGTTCTCGTCGAACGCGTGCGTATGCGCAAATACGCTGCTTCTCCTTCTCTCCCACACTTTCTCGCTGTCTCTTCCCTCGTTCCACAAGAAACAACATAAATTTAGCCCCGAAATAGAGTATGCAGCAGGCCTACAGTTTGTGAGGGATGACGGCTGACTTGCCTGTCTTATATCCGTCTTCCTTTGGCTGTCGGCCAGGTGTGATGCGACTTCTTTCGGCTAGTGCCGGCTTGAGATCTTCTTTCTGGCTGGCTACCAGGTAACCTTTTCTCGTGTCTCGATGTCGACTTCTTCTTTCTGGTCAGTGCCAGCTACTCCTCCAGTTCCGTGCCTGTTATCAGATTTGGAAGTAGAGTTGCAACAACAGGCCACAGTGAAAGAAATATTCAGGACTCAGCCTTCGTCCGATGACACACCTCGAGTACTGCAGATCTTCTTTATTGACCCGAAGGCACTATACACGACGCAGAATAACAGTGGTAGAATGGTAAGAATAATAGTGAATAGAAGTGAACAGATTCTTTGTACTCTCTCTGATGAGAGGTTATTTTTCCTCTCCATAGGTTGCGCTAGTTCGTTCATTTCGCTCCCTGTTTATCTGCGCCCTCTATCACTTTAGAGTGATTTCGCAAGGGTCCGGCCCATGTACGGTGGCCCATGGGACCACTTAAAAATAGGTTTCGTATCTGTTCCCTACGATTCACTGTCATACTCTACCACTGAGCTACGTCGTTTCGCATCAATAAAGAGGTTGTGCAGCTGTTGAATTGTGTGTCATCGGATGAAGGCTGAGCCCTGAATACCTTTTCCATTCTCACCTGTCGTTGCAACTTTACTTCCAGATCGGACAACCGACACGAGATTGCAAGGACAGCTGGTAAGGACCAGAAAGATGAGATCGGTACCAAAGGGAAGGAGTCACCCGGCACTGAGCCAGAAAGAAGAACCCGGCAAAAGCCGATAGAAGACCACACACCCCACCGGTTCAGAAAGGCGGTACTCTGATTCACTGGATCCCTCGATTCATCATCGATAGTTCCGACGCGTCCAGCAATGTTGAAAATAGCCAAAAGCCGACTGACCAAAGCCCGTAACGGGCTCGAAGAAGCCATGAGAGAGGCGCATAGCCTCCTCACACCAGTTACAGGAGCCGAAGTCAAGGAGCACAGAAGAGGTGAAGATATTCAGGCGTGTCATCGAATCGAACCGAACGTGGATCCAGGCGACAAAAGAACTCGTCGACGACGCAATGGAAAAGCTGTATACAGAGTTCCAGAATCTGCGAGATAATACACAGGAACGCGAACTGGAAGCTTGCGAAAGCTACCTCGAGACGGCCGCAGAAGTCATGGACGATGCGGACATCCTCAGCGCAAAGCTCCTCTGCAAGAAATCTTAGGTCGAACTGCTCATCGCTGATCTGCAGCCAACCCCAGTTCCAGAGCGAACTGAAAGAAGATATGCAGTGATGGATCCACCCAAAAACTCTACATCTCCTGCCCAGCGATTTGCTCCAGCAACACCCGTACATCTACCACAATTGCAAATACCGAAATTCGCTGGAAAACGATCCGAATGGAACAACTTCTGGGCGATTTTCGAAGCGAATATCCACAATCAGCCGATCTCATCGACGCTTGAATTCAACTATTTGTGGCAGTACCTGGCAGGAGAAGCTCGAGAGTTGGTATCAAAGTACCAAATCAACGAAGAAAACTATCCATTGGCCATATCGTGTCTCCAGGCGAAGTACGCAAACGACGACACAAGGATAGAAGAACTCTTCGCGGAAATTCAGCAATGCACACTTGAAGAAAGAACCACCAATTCGCAAATGCAGCTACTGAAAAGGATGTCAGCCTTGATGAATCAATTAGCTGTCGAAGGCCAAGACGTTGACCATCGGATGCTGCTAAACACTGTCTTCAGCAAATTCAACGAAGACATTCAAGTCAAAGCGTTGGAGAAGCGGGCAGAGATGAAACCCGAGGATTGGACATGGTCCACAATGTACAAGGAGATTCATGGAATTCTTCAAAGGAAAAAATACGTTAAAACGACACGGATCAAAATCAACAATATCCAGGACAACTCCAAAAGAAAACCGAATCGACCAGCCAACTTCTCCAGAAACGCATGCATATACTGCAAGCGACTCAATCATCAGTCCACAGACTGTAGCACTGTTCCGGAGATGGAAAGACTGTCGTTTCTCTCTACAAACAAGCTCTGCTGGAACTGTGGAAAACCGAATCACTTCGCAGAAGCATGCCGGAGCCAAGGATGCACGAGATGCGGGAAGAAACACATATCGATCTGCAACATCCTGAGCCGCAGCTCAAACGAAGCCCAAGTTCAAAGAAATCGGCAAGCAATGACGAAAAGAAGCCGGCCTACAGTTCCAAAGGAAGCAGTCCAGGGGCATAAGATTATGCCACCAAAGAAGAAGGCAACGAATGCTTCGACAGCTCACCAGAATACGGTCACTCTTGACCAGAACGACGAGTATGTGGATTCCGAAGACGAGATAACAGTGAACCACGTCACTGGCGCAACCAAACAGACGGGCACAATACTCCTAACAGAAACCACAACCACTCTAGGCAGAAGAGAATAACAGAAAGTGAAAATCCTAATGGACACAGGCTCAGAAAAGTCATTCATCGACACAAAGCTCATGGAAGAATTGGATCTGCCAGTTTTTGGAACGTCAAAATTTCGTGTGAGAACCTTTGGCTCAACCGAAGTCAAAGAATGCGAGCACAAGATCGTAGAAGCAAAGCAGATCGACAAACACGACAAAGTGCATACGTTCCATCTCTTACACAGCCCAGTAATAACCAGCCACCGATCTATGCCGAAGCTTAGCAAAGAAGATCCCCGTGTCATCAAGGACAAAGGAATTCAGCTATCGTCAGATTTGAATGAAGAACCGCGTCCACCTCAGATCCTGCTCGGTTGCGATCAGCTATGGGATAAGATGGAAAGTGCGAACGCAAGACTTCCGTCAGGACTGCACGTCGTATCAACCAAGTTTGGTTACATGGTATCCGGACGGCAGCCAGAAACAGGGGAGCCAAAAGAAGGCACCACACTCCACTTCATCCAAGAAGACGAGATTCCAGTCAGAGGAAGTGGAAAACCTAAATTCAAAAAGAAGAAGAAGAACTTGGACGGGTTTGTGACCTCCGGCTCTACAGTCACAGCTCCCTATACAAACAATGAACGATTGCCTGGTCTTCAGATCGATCTGACCGCGAACCCATTACAAGCCGTCGCTGCTGAAGTAAAGGCGACTGCCAAAAAGAAACCCAAGGCAGAGGCAAAACACAAATGGAAGTCGAAGACAAAGAAGGAGGCAAATTCAAAGGAGTCGAAGCCGAGGGAAGAGGCGAAGCCCAACGAAGAGGTTGAGCCCAAGGAAGAACATACGTCTATGGAAGAGACCAAGTTTGAGGATCAGGCAAAGGTAAAGGAAGAAGCACAACTCGGAGAGCAGCCAAATCGGAAGAACCAAAGGATAATAGCTCAGACATCACGAGAGAACTAGCACCACTCCACTACATCAACATCGTAGAAGCTGACGAAATTCAAGAAAAGTCCATGGCAGACGAGTCGAGTAACAAGTCTAGCCTCAGATTGGAAGTCAACCTCGGAGATGAAGAAGATCCTTCATAATTTGGCAATGAGACGGCAATCAACAATTGACGGAATCAAAACTCAGAATTATCCACTGTGGACCATCGATCCAGAGGTGTCGATCAAGGACCAGCTCGAGCAATCGTCGACGTACATGAATACTATCGCCCGTGGGGAGGGTCGTTCGTCATCAGAAGAAGGCTGCACGACTGAGCTTAAGAAACAGCTGAAAGCAATATCACAGAGGACGACGAAAATGGAAGAGAAGTTGGCCAACATGCAGGCAGCGTTCGCTGAAGAAATCAAAGATTTCGAAAAACGCATCGAAAGAAAAGTGGAGTCCGGCATGCAGCAGATCCGTGACATGTTTGAAAAGACCTCAAACAAGTCGAACCAGGTGGTTACGGAAGCTGTTACGAGGTTCCGACGAGTGTTGATGGAAGCCGAGCAAAAGGAAACGCCATCTCCACTGAACAAACTCGTCACGTTCGAAAACGACTTCGAAGTCGCTGAAAGTTCCGGGCGATGGAGAGAGGCGAACCAGTATGCCGACCGAGAGCCTCACGAGAAGCGGGCCCAAAGAAATAGCACTCCTCTAAGAATTCCGGAGACACGACCGATTTCCAAAGGAGTGAAGGAATGTAGGGACAGAAACTCTACACACCTGATAAACGCTCTGCGCACGAGTGGGACGCAAGAAGTATACAACGTCCGCACTATTCATCTGTGTCGACGATGTCCAGAATACGAACGTCACGGGATAGGCCAGATACTTCGTTGCACAAATCGCCAAGATGATTCTCCTACGACTCACTGGGAGCTCTACCCGGATAAGAGGACGATCAAGCGAACATCATCGACGAACACGACAACAAGGCCGCCGGGAATGTGCAGAAAGGTGCACCAGACAATATTGATTCATAGAGTAGAAATCTCATGTAATTGTGTTTTGATATTGCACTAACCTTGTAGGGTATATGCCGAAGCGATGACAAACTGTATCTCAACAATCAGTTAGCTGTAGTAGCCGTATACTGTAGTTATACGCCTGTTTGTCTCCAATAGATCAAGTATTATGTCCATCTCTTTCTTTGTACTCTCTCTGATGAGAGGTTATTTTTCCTCTCCATAGGTTGCGTTAGTTCGTTCATTTCGCTCTTTGTTTTTCTGCGCCCTCTATCACTTTAGAGTGATTTCGCAAGGGTCCCGACCGATGTACGGTAGTCCATGGGACCACTTGAAATGAACGAACTAGCGCAACCTACGGAGAGGAAATATAACCTCTCATCAATAGAGTACAAAGAAAGAGATGGACATAATACTTGATCTATCGGAGACAAATAGGCGTATAACTACAGTTTACGGCTACTACTGCTTACTGATTGTTGAGATACACTTTATCATCACTTCGGCATATACCCACAAGGTTAGTGCAATATCAAAATACAATTTCTGAAAATTTAGCTTCCTGGCAAAAGTAGCGATTTGGTAATGGTCAAAAAAAGTTTCAAAAATGTATTGAAATATTTTTAAAAAATGATTTGGCGTAAAGTAGCATGGAGTAATAAAAAAGCTAGGAAATGAAGTGAAATAACCCTAAAAAAAACGATTTGGTGGTCGATCATTTCACAAGCTTCTCCGTTAAACTTATCAAAACGAAATCAAGCGCGCAACGGAAACATTAAGCCATTTTTGAAAGCTGTATCAAGGGAATCAGCATATGTCATGCTGGGTGAAGCAACGCTCCATTCCGAAATCAAGCACGATATGGAATGGAGCGTTGCCTTCACCCAGCATGACATATGCTGATTCCCTTGATACAGCTTTCAAAAATGGCTTAATGTTTCCGTTGCGCGCTTGATTTCGTTTTGATAAGTTCAACGGAGAAGCTTGTGAAATGTATGACCACCAAATCTTATTTTTCGGTTATTCCACTTCATTTCCTGCCTTTTTTATTTTTCCAGGCTATTTCACACCTAATAATTTTTTAAAAATATTTCAATACATTTTTGAAAATTTTTTTGACCATTACCAAATCGCTACTTTTGCCAGGAAGCTAAATTTTCAGAAATTTCACATATTTTTTCCATAGGTTCCCTCTCTGACTTCAATTTCGCTCAACGATTTCTATTTTGGAATGATGAAACATCTAACAGACGATATTGTCGTATGAGTACAAATTTTGAAACCCATGACTTACAACCATAAAAAATAAAACTCATTGCCGCATTTGGTGCAAAATGTGAAAAATCAATATTATTGATCATCAATATTTGATCTTGCATGATGAGAAGAATTTCCCAAACAAATGACTTAGAGTCATCAACAATCAAAAATCATTACGGCATTTTGTGCAGCAGGCGAAAAAATCAATATTATTGATCGGTATTTATCGATAATGACTGATGAGCAAAATTCTCCAACCAAGAAAACCAATTCCATCAGCAATCACCACTGTTCGCCGCATTTTGTGCAAAAAGCACGAAAATCGATAATATTGATTATCGATCGATGACGTGTCATGAGTGCGAATTCTGACAAGTTCAATACTTACCTTCGACGAACTGTGTTGATTGGCTGCGAATTCACCCACACACCCCGGTCTCCACAGCCGTAGCAGAAAAAAGGAGTTTTCGTGCTCCACGGCTAATTTAGTATGTAAACCCACGATTTTGAGGTACCCTTCAAAGTAAAGGTATCGAGTTCAAATTAGAATAGGGCGACCTGCATCCATTTCCAGCCTCCTGTCCGAAAATGAGCTCTTTAGCTCAATTTTATCTGGTAGCACAAGATCGTGAAAGCCGTCTGAAAAAAAAAGATTAACAGAGAAAACTTGCGGTTTTTCAAAATTCGCTCAAATTCTAGGAAACCATTCCAAACCATTTTTGGGCATTGTATACAACTTCTTGCGCTCTTTTCAATGCAATTTAGGGCTAATTTCTACCTTCAGCCTGAACTTAGATTTCAAAAAACGGGTTGCGCGCGTGGCCGATTCATAACCAAATCTGGTGCGCGCTTCGCGCGCACCACAATTACATGAGATTTCTACTCTATGAATCAATGTTGTCTGGTGCACCTTTGTGCACATTCCCGGCTGCAGTCCTTGTTGTCGTGTTCGTCGATGATGTTCGCTTGATCGTCCTCTTATCCGGGTAGAGCTTCCAGTGAGTCGCAGGAGAATCATCTTGGCGATTTGTGCAACGAAGTATCTGGCCTATCCCGTGACGTTCGTATTCTGGACATCGTCGACACAGATGAATAGTGCGGACGTTGTATACTTCTTGCGTCCCACTCGTGCGCAGAGCGTTTATCAGATGTGTAGAGTTTCTGTCCCTACATTCCTTCACTCCTTTGGAAATCGGTCGTGTCTCCGGAATTCTTAGAGGAGCGCTATTTCGTCGGGCCCGCTTCTCGTGAGGCTCTCGGTCGGCATGCTGGTTCGTCTCTCTCCATCGCCCGGAACTTTCAGCGACTTCGAAGTCGTTTTCGAACGTGACGAGTTTATTCAGTGGAGATGACGTTTCCTTTTGCTCGGTTTCCATCAACACTCGTCGGAACTCCGTAACAGCTTCCGTAACCACCTGGTTCGACTTGTTTGAGGTCTTTTCAAACATGTCACGGATCTGCTGTATGCCGGACTCCACTTTTCTTTCGATGCGTTTTTCGAAATCTTTGACTTCTTCAGCGAACGCTGCCTGCATGTTGGCCAACTTCTCTTCCATTTTCGTCATCCTCTGTGATATTGCTTTAAGCTATTTCTTAAGCTCAGTCGTGCAGTCTTCTTCTGATGACGAACGACCCTCCCCACGGGCGATAGTATTAATGTACGTCGACGATTGCTCGAGCTGGTCCTTGATCGACACCTCTGGATAGATGGTCTACAGTGGATAATTCTGAGTTTTGATTCCGTCAATTGTTGATTGCCGTCTCATTGCCAAATTATGAAGGATCTTCTTCATCTCCGAGGTTGACTTCCAATCTGAGTCTAGACTTGTTACTCGACTCGTCTGCCATGGACTTTTCTTGAATTTCGTCAGCTTCTCCGATGTTGATGTAGTGGAGTGGTGCTAGTTCTCCCGTGATGTCTGAGCTATGATCCTTTGGTTCTTCCGATTTGGCTGCTCTCCGAGTTATGCTTCTTCCTTTACCTTTGCCTGATCCTCAAACTTGGTCTCTTCCATAGACGTATGTTCTTCCTTGGGCTCAACCTCTTCGTTTGGCTTCGCCTCTTCCCTCGGCTTCGACTCCTTCGGATTTGCCTCCTTCTTTGGCTTCAACTTCTATTTGTGTTTTGCCTCTGCCTTGGGTTTCTTTTCGGCAGTCGCCTTTGCCTCAGCAGCGACGGCTTGTAATGGGTTCGCGGTCAGATCAATCTGAAGATCAGGCGATCGCTCATTGTTTGTATAGGGAGCTGTGACTGTAGAGCCTGAGGTCACGAACCCGTCCAATTTCTTCTTCTTCTTTTTGAATTTAGGTTTTCCATTTCCTCTGACTGGAATCTCGTCTACTTGGATGTAGTGGAGTGTGGTGCCTTCTTTTGGCTCCCTTGTTTCTGGCTGCCGGCCGGTTACCATGTAGCCAAACTTGGTTGATACGACGTCCTGACGGAAGTCTTGCGTTCGCACTTTCCATCATTTATTTATTTATTTATTACGTTCCGTAGAACGCTCCAATAAACAACTAGCTGACCATTATGAAGAAAGATATTCCATGCTCAGGAAAACAAAAAAAAACAAAATTCAACAAAAATCAGTAAAACCATCGCCAACTAGATCAATGCAGACAACAGCAACGATAGAGAACAGAACTAAGAGGCATCGAAGTTCGAAACACCGACACATTTTGCAGAAATGGTTGAATATGCGTGTGCATATTTTTTTATTTCATTTCATGTTTCATTTATTTGTCAATCATGAATAAGGAACAGAAACATGAAAGTAATTAATATACGTCCAGATTGACTAAAAAAGAAGCTTGAAGCAAACTAAGCTTCTCGCACGCGAAAACAGTGCCTCTATTTGAGAGATCTGACGTTTTGATTATAAGCTCCTCAAAAATCAGTGGCCATTCACTTATAGAAAAATTGTGTTCAGTGAGATACGTAGCAGCCAACAGTTTGTGGGGTTCCAAAAGGGATGGCTGAGAAAATAAATAGAAACAATTAGAGCAATCGCGAACTATTTTTCTGTTGCACTCCAAGCAGCATGAGTGAGAGCTTTCGTTGACACCCTCGTTAACATCACTTCCGCCCAAGCAGAGGCTTTGACCAGATTTCGACCATTGAGCAGCTGTCTGTAGGATAACCCTACCGAGATCCGGCGCAACTGGTAGGAGACCATTCACGAGCGGAAGCGGGGGCACCTCTTTGATCTAAGTACGAACTCATGGCACTGACTCGGGGGTGCCTACAGTATAACTCAGATACTCGCGGCTTAGTAAGGCAGCACGAGGGGATTACTAACGCATTTACTCGTCGAGGTGTAAGCCCCTTTCGTTCCCCAAACTGCTGCCCAGAGCAGCACGTTGTGTCCTCTTGCTCCGCTCACTGCCCAACTGCTGCTCGTATATTTGCCCCACCTGCTGCTACAGTCGCCCCAACTGCTCCAATCGTCGCCCCAACTGCTGCTCTTCATTGTGGCCCCAACTGCTGCTCCTCATTGTGACCCCAACTGCTGCTCCTCATTTTTGATCTTTTCTTTTTCTTATAATCTTTCTTTCGCGAGGGATGTGTCGAGTGCAGCAGCAGCGCTGCAGCGACTTATCAAAAATAAAGACCCCAGTGAAGCTCATTGATATCCTTAACGGCTTCTTCATCCTTGCTTCTATCCATTGATCTTCACCACCGATCAAGGAAATGATGCTCGCATTGCCGACTGTCTCATGCCCACCAAAGACTGCCTCGTATCTCGCACGAGTTTGCGAAGGTCGTTCAACACAGGCCTCGGTCGGTAAGGAATGTGAGTGTCCCAAAAACATTCCTCAGCAGAGAATTTCTCTATTCCTTAAACAGGAATCTATTTTCACTCGGTTTTGTGACTGTAGAGATGTGAATTGAGCGCGATAATCTATTTTTCTCGATTTTAAAGACGAATTATGGCTTTATTTGGTAAAAATTGAATCTACATAATCCAAGGATGAAGATTCCCTGAAATTGTTCTTAAATCGCTAAAATTCGCACAGATTAGAGAAATGTCTAGGGCAAACGGAATTTCAAATACTAGAGAATTCATCATTCAAAAATCTCTTCATAAATGATGATTTCTTCCCTACGAAAAAACAATGAATCAACGAAAATTTTCTCTTCTTTTGAAATTAGTGTCGTGAACATTTTCAGGATGTTTAAAATTATTGAACTTATAGTTTTCGAGAACTCTCGGCTTTGAATTTTGTGAGCATTGTTTTCCATGAAGAAAAGTTTTTTTTTTTCAGAAAAGGTTCAATATTTCAATTTCCGTTGAGTTTTTGGCAAGCCAGCACCGCTCAGTCACTGAAAAATACGAGTCCTCGCCCAAAACCAAAAAAATTATTTTACAGGGAAATGCTAAGTTCGCAGTCATGAAAAGGCATATCGAAGTAAGAGCAAGATTTTCCAAAGTTTTCGGCTTGTACCTTCCAGATTTAAAAAAGAATGCAAATTATTGTCGAATCTTGTAAAAAACACTGAATAAATTATTCTAAAAGAGTTGAACATCTCTCAAATTTTCGGTCGGTTCCACACGACCATCATCCTATGAGAATGACGACTCATCATTTTTTTCAGTTCAATTCATCAGTCTTTAACCGAGCTGTACCATTCACTTTGCTCGCAAGGAACTATTTTACTCGAGTGTACAATCTCAAACCTAACGAAAATCCTTTTTTTTCTAGACGGATTTGATTTTTCTTGATTTGATGATCAATAAAATACCAAATTTTTTTGGAAGACTTGACGCAAAGAAAATTTGAATTTTGCATGAGAGTACCACGTTTGAGGTGGCCGCGCAGGTGAACAGGTAAATCGCTCACGCGCAGAACTAAAATGTGTACGGGCAAGACCCCAGACTCAGACCGTGCCAAAGTCCGCGTGTCCACCTCCCGCCGAGCGCATATTGCGGCGCCCCACCCTGCTTATCAAACCCGTAAGCTCTCCTGAATACACCCTTACTTAATTTCATCGGAAATGATAAAAAATCACCAAAACATGTTTGGTAATTCACAGTTTTCCTAGTTTATTACAGATTTAATGACTATTTTTGGGGCTCTCTATTTTTTAGTCCAATGTGAACAATCTAATCTTCGGAGCCTTTCCATAGAGCTCAGGATTTATATTACCACCCACAGCGGAATACTGAGGCATGGAAAAATATAGCGGTGCCTTCCCAATAGATAATGATCTGCTCACCGATTGGGAAATCCAGTTGCGCCCTAATTTCTTACGATGGCAAACTGTCTCATGAAAACAAAAGACGTTTTTGGTGGAGCTTAGAATAGATTTGGAGCAGAGTTTTGATGGTCAAAGTTTAGAGAGTAGAAGGAGGCACACATCCCCCAAAATCTACGTAAGCGTACTGTACCTATGAAGCAGTCCTCACACTTAAGTGTGAGGACTGCTTCATAAGTATGTCTTGTGCTCTGTGTCATTTCTGGAAGATGGCTGCAAAGATACTCGACTTTATCCGTGGTTTGCTTTTCCTTCATACCGACTTCTGTCAAGCTTTCCCATATGCAACAGTACGATTTCGACGTGGATATTTCGTAATACGTCGTCTCATAAAACGCGGTGAGAACACCTGACCCTCCCCACCAAGCAAGCGGTTGTGTACCCTGAAGGCACAGAACACCCTCAGACATGAATTTTGTGATTTTTATTTGATTGTATAGTAGTCCTCTCCTATATAAGACGTGCCAAGTGCGAGATCTCAATTCCTTCAAATTAGCGAGATATAGGCGACCACATTAGGCCCGACCTCCTTCGCCGACCACCACGAGCCACACCCCTACCAGATTTCCAAACTCTGTAGTGACTAGATGGATGCCTGATTTCTCAACAAGTCGTCGTTCTTCAGTCAATTGCCGGACTGTCTTCTTATCCTGGCTCGCTCTCGCGCAACGATTGCGAATGATGAGAAATACAGGCCTGAGACAACTCATTCACCAATTTTTCACACTTAAAGGCAGTGTTCACGATAATCTTCGATCTTGAGATTATTCGCTTAATCGATTAATTGACCCCCGGGTAGAACTAAAATGACGGAGAAACTGAGAAAAACGGACCAGAAGGGCACGAAATCCTTTACTCTCACCCCGCCCTTTTACTCTCACCGGAACTGTTTGTAGTGACGATGAAATCTTTTGTAGAGCCGACCTTTGGAATTCACTGCTCCCTCCTGCTCCGGTCTTTCCTTGGGACCCTGACTAATACTGTTTTGGATAGAATACCCTTCCATTTTCGACTGACCCCATTTGTCACCGGTCACAACCACTGGGAACTTGTTCATCCAATCTGACAACTAGTCCAGGCCAGAGATTAATGTCACTGAAATACGACGTTTCAATGTGTTTCTCGCCGTTTCTTCGTAATTTTGGGAACACTTAGAGATCGACGCTTTGTTTTATGTAAAGAACTCGGAAAAAATGAAAAGACTCGGAAAAACTTTAAAGGCAGTGTTCACGATAAAAATCGTTTTTCTGTTTCCCCACCCATCTTGAAAACGGCCCCACGTTGATTCCAATGATGTCTCTGAAATCGTACAAGACCTTCTGGGAACGAAGTTACGGTCTCTCAAAAATTGAGCTAAGGAAACATGGTGGACGAGTTTTCCGAGACTTGTAACTTCCGTCTTTTGCAGCCGATGTATGCGAGCTGACCTGAGTAAAGAGAGAAGTTGAGAATTAAGGGAAGAACGGGGCTAATGATTGGAAATCATCGCTCATCTCACGATCTTGAGCATTCATTTGTTCACGTCGGTGGGTGTGTGTTGCGCTTTTGGGGTTTGCCTTGCGCTCGAAGTGGCAGCTTCGGGCTCTTTTGGAGCTTTTCCTGGCTCGTTTTCATGCGTGCTTTCGACGTCAACGTTACAGTGTGTCCCTCCGCTACCCATTCCTAGTGGAAACTGAAACAAATTTTTTATCGTGAACACAAAAAAATATAGGCATATTTGAAGAGCCATAACTCTGTTCAGAGGGAGTCTTGGACGATTGCATAGATACCACTGTGACCATAGTGTGACCATCCCCAAGATCAGCATAAAAACTAAAAAATAATCTTCTGGGTGTTCTGTGCCTTTGATGGCAGCTTCCGCGCGGGAAATCCGCATTTTTCGTTTTCTTCTCACTCCAATGTTTGAACCAAGTGGAGATAGCGAAACTTGAGACCTCAGTATCGCGCATTCATAATGCTATAAACTCGTTAAAACTGCTCCGTGGTCTGAAAAGGCGTCATCTGACGCAAGGAACAGAAGCGCCACGACAGGCTCCGACAGGCCGCGGAACTTCGAAAGTCTAGTTTCTTTATTCCGAGAGATCCTCGAGTTCAGACGCGGGTATTTAAAGCTTCTTGTTTTAGAGAATTTTCGACAACAGAGAGGCGAAAAAAATTACACAAGACACACCGAACAGACATGAAAAAAGGAAGCTGTACGGGATTTAAAATCGAGTTTTTCTCCGAAACTTAAGTGTTTTGGGTGGCCTCTTTGCGAAATGTCCTAACATGGTAGGCTTACATACCTTTCCAAATTTAAAAAAAAGAAAACGGTTTTTTGCGCGTACGCTGCCTTTAAGGTACTCCTTGTGATATGGCTGGAGATCGATTGGTCGTGTTAACTCTACCGCTAAGTTGTACAGGCGACGGCGAAATTTACTTGGTTCCTACGCGTGTCGGTGCGGAGCGGAGATTAGAGACAGTGAGGGAGCGTAGGACAGACGGAGGCCGAGGCGTCGCGCGCCCCGCTCGCACATCGAATCATGTGGGGGTACGGGAGTAGGGGATGTGCCCGCTTAGAAGCGAAGAACTCATCATGCTGATTATGACTGTGCTTGTAGGTACCAGAGTGGACCACTTTTGAGCAATTTACCACACGGTGCTGGGCGCAACAGAGAGCAGCAGCTGAGGAGACGAATGGAGAACGAGGGCAGCACGTGCTCCTCAAGCAGGAACTCGTCCACTTGTGCTGCCGTCGTTGTTCTCGTGGAGCTGAGTGCCAATTGTGCCCCATTACAACCCCACGATCGTTTAAGATGAAGACCGATTGTTCTGCTTAAACTCTGTGCACATTATTTAGGAGAAAAACAGAAGATGTCAATTGATATATAGATATCCAGAAGTCTAAATGTACATGCTCAAAAGAAAGAACTCTCCAAGCTGATTATGAATGTCCTTGTAGCTGCCCAATTGAACCACTTTTAGCAAAGTTACCACACTGCGCTGGCCAAAACGGAGAGCAGCAGCTGAGGCGACGAATGGAGGACGAGGGCAGCACGTGCTGCTGAGGGCAGCACAAAAGCAGAACGTGCTGCTCGAGCAGCAGCTCTTCCCCTCGTGCTGCCCTCGCTATCCTCGTCGAGGTGAAAGCCTATTGTGCTCCATTACGACCCCGCGATCCTCTGAGAAGCTATCACAGTGGTCAAAGATGGTCATGGCGGATTGACGTGACACGAGAACATGAACGATGACCTCATTCATCGCACAGAAGCATCGCACTGGTGGAAAGGGCTCTGACATAGACCTGCTTCGAAATTCAACCACTGAAACTGTTGCTGAGGCATCTTTTGGATAATGATAGAAATGAGTGTAATGGTTTTGGAATGCCAGCATAGCATTGGCTGCTGAAAGGATAATGGACTGCGGAAAAAAGATTAGGTATTCAAACCATGGCTCACGAATATCCTACTCCAACAATAGCAGACCTTGAATTCATTAGAAACACGTTTTTTCTCAGTTTGGCGTGCACCCTAGAATCATACTTCGGTAAAATACGAAACGCATATATCAACACAAGCCATAAAGGCTAAAAATCAAGAAAATCCACGAAGTATCGTCACAACGTGAGCATGCCATGCGTATCATAATTTTTCGTCGAGCGCTGTTCGTTCAAAATGAAAAAGCCCGTGGGACTTCAACTCTCTACAGGCCAACGAAGCTAAGGTTTGCCGTGCCAGCCAGCTATGGCACATTGGACCTTACCGGAACTTTGGGTCATGGGTTTACTGGCTCCCCACATGGGACCGGTAAGGTGGCAACTAGCCTGCGGCAAGGAAAGAAGCAGTTTCGCAATAATTTTTCCGAGAGAAAACACAGTTCAAGCGGGAGCACTCACTCTAAATTCGAAACCAAATTCATGAAAATAGGTCGGTATTAATCAGCGGTCCCATAAAGCACGAAATGTCCGCAGTATTTGCTAAGAGCTCAAAAAAAGTATCAACATTTCAAAAGATAGCCAGCTCCAACTCCATATTCATCGCAAGTCTCATTACACCCGTCACCAATGTGACCAATTCGACGAGAAAGAACCATCAATCCAGTTGGCGTAGTGGTGTTGGTCAATAACTGAGATAGCATCGAATTCCGAATGGAAACGGTCAATGACAATTGAGAAAAAAAACTGAGTTATCTACACATCCTCAATCTTTAATACATTCAAAGATTTATCTTTTTCAGCTTTCTACGGAAACTTTGAGAATCTTTGCATGATATGAATTCAACTGGTAAAGTGTTTAGCCACCGTGCACTACGGAAAAAGAATGAATTGTACACCAACTTATAAGAGTGCCTGTTTAGATTTGGATGGTGAAGCGCGAATCCGTCCCTTCTTCCGTTGCACGGCTTGAACACCCAGTACTTACTAGTTCTGAGTCTTACTTCCATGCGGATAATGCGGAAGCAGAAGACCAAAACATGCACCACTCTTCTGTATTTCATGCCTCTCATATTGAGCGCGCGGAGACGATCACTATAAGTGGGAAGTTCCTCAGGGTAGTTTGAATTCGGAAAGGCTCGGTAAAACACCAATCTTGTTAATGTCTGATGAACTCTTTCTAACACCCGGGTCTGCTTTTTCATAGTTGGGTTCCATGCGAGTGACCCGTATTCAAGATGGGGTAAGACATAGGTTTTGTACAACGTGGTTAAAACTGAAGGCTCATTAACTTGAACATTTCTTAAAATCATAAACAGAGCTCTTGTAGCTTTTTTTTACAATGCTTTCAACGTGTTTGCCTAACTTTAGTGAGTTATCGATCAAAATACCGAGATCCCCGACACAAGTTTCCATCTTCAAGCTACAGCCATCCACATTGTATGCCAAGGGCGAAGTAGGACCCAAGTGAAAGAAGACTGTTTTGGACAGGTTGACAGGAAGTTCCCACTGATAGGACCACTCCAGCATTCTTTGAATTGAGAGGCACAGATTAGCATGAGCTGTATTTTGACCATTCAAATCAATCATGTCCCATAGTTGATCGCAACCGAGCAGGATCTGAGGTGGACGCGGTTCTTCATTCAAATCTGACGATAGCTGAATTCCTTTGTCCTTGATGACACGGGAATCTTCTTTGCTAAGCTTCGGCATAGATCGGTGGCTGGTTATTACTGGGCTGTGGAAGAGATGGAACGTATGCACTTTGCCGTGTTTGTCGATCAGCTTTGCTTCTACGATCTTGTGCTCGCATTCTTTGACTTCGGTTGAGCCAAAGGTTCTCACACGAAGTTTTGACGTTCCAAAAACTGGCAGATCCAATTTCTTCATGATCTTTGTGTCGAAGAATGACTTTTCTTAGCCTGTGTCCATCAGGATTTTCACTTTCTGCGATCCTCTTCTGCCTAGAATGGTTGTGGTTTCTGTTAAGAGTATTGTGCCCGTCTGTTTGGTTGCGCCAGTGACGTGGTTCACTTTGACTTGAATTTCTTCGTTGAATTTGCTGAAGACGGTGTTTAGCAGCATCCGATGGTCAACGTCTTGGCCTTCGACAGCTAATTGATTCATCAAGGCTGACATCCTTTCCAGTAGCTGCATTTGCGAATTGGTGGTTCTTTCTTCAAGTGTGCATTGCTGAATTTCCGCGAAGAGTTCTTCTATCCTTGTGTCGTCGTTTGCGTACTTCGCCTGGAGACACGATATGGCCAATGGATAGTTTTCTTCGTTGATTTGGTACTTTGATACCAACTCTCGAGCTTCTCCTGCCAGGTACTGCCACAAATAGTTGAATTCAAGCGTCGATGAGATCGGCTGATTGTGGATATTCGCTTCGAAAATCGCCCAGAAGTTGTTCCATTCGGATCGTTTTCCAGCGAATTTCGGTATTTGCAATTGTGGTAGATGTACGGGTGTTGCTGGAGCAAATCGCTGGGCAGGAGATGTAGAGTTTTTGGGTGGATCCATCACTGCATATCTTCTTTCAGTTCGCTCTGGAACTGGGGTTGGCTGCAGATCAGCGATGAGCAGTTCGACCTCAGATTTCTTGCAGAGGAGCTTTGCGCTGAGGATGTCCGCATCGTCCATGACTTCTGCGGCCGTCTCGAGGTAGCTTTCGCAAGCTTCCAGTTCGCGTTCCTGTGTATTATCTCGCAGATTCTGGAACTCTGTATGCAGCTTTTCCATTGCGTCGTCGACGAGTTCTTTTGTCGCCTGGATCCACGTTCGGTTCGATTCGATGACACGCCTGAATGTCTTCACCTCTTCTGTGCTCCTTGACTTCGGCTCCTGTAACTGGTGTGAGGAGGCTATGCGCCTCTCTCATGGCTTCTTCGAGCCCGTTACGGGCTTTGGTCAGTCGGCTTTTGGCTATTTTCAACATTGCTGGACGCGTCGGAACTATCGATGATGAATCGAGGGATCCAGTGAATCAGAGTACCGCCTTTCTGAACCGGTGGGGTGTGTGGTCTTCTATCGGCTTTTGCCGGGTTCTTCTTTCTGGCTCAGTGCCGGGTGACTCCTTCCCTTTGGTACCGATCTCATCTTTCTGGTCCTTACCAGCTGTCCTTGCAATCTCGTGTCGGTTGTCTGATCTGGAAGTGAAGTTGCAACGACAGTTAGGATTGGAAGAGGTATTCAGGACTCAGCCTTCATCCAATGACACACAATTCAACAGCTGCACAACCTCTTTATTGATGCGAAACGACGTAGCTCAGTGGTAGAGTATGACAGTGAATCGTAGGGAACAGATACGAAACCCATTTTTATGTGGTCCCATGGGCTACCGTACATGGGTCGGGACCCTTGCAAAATCACTCTAAAGTGATAGAGGGCGCAGAGAAACAAAGAGCGAGATGAACGAACTAGCGGAACCTAAGGAGAGGAAAAATAACCTTTCATCAGAGAGAGTACAAAGACAGAGATGGACATAATACTTGATCTATTGGAGACAAATAGGCGTATAACTACAGTTTACGGCTACTACAGCTTACTGATTGTTGAGATACAGTTTATTATCGCTTCGGCATATACCCTACAAGGTGAGTGCACTATCAAAATACAATTACATGAGATTTCTACTCTATAAATCAATATTGTCTGGTGCACCTTTGTGCACATAGAGCTTAAAAGCGTGAAAAGAGATAGATGAAAAAGTGCTTACCTGGCTAACAACGACGGAGAGCGCCTGCATCCATTCCGTCTCATTGTCAGTCCTTCGGATCATTATAAAGCTCGTCGAGCCCTTGGTGGTGGCGATGAGCATACCAGACATATAAGATCGTACCGTTCGCGATCTTAGGTTTCCTCTAGGTTAGACAGAATTTGGTGTGTAAAACTCGCAGTGGTTTTCCATATTATTCACGCGGCATGTATCAGGATTGGGATTCATGAACGGTAAACCATGGGCTACAGTTGGGTTTGCGGGGGAAATAGCACGCAATTTTCGGAGGTAAACCCAACTGTAGCCCATGGCTAGCGTTCATAAATCCCAGCCCAGGTTCGCTGGGTAGCAACACTTGATAGTACGACCTAAGGTCGGTCCGAAGGTTGTCCGTCCACGCAGTCGGCGTGCGTGTCAAGCGGCCATCGCGAAGGCTTTTTTTGCGGACCTCCAAATCGATTAACAGGAATTTTATGATAATAATAATAATAATATCCCGGTCAGCCGTCTGCAGCCGTGGGAAGACTCGTCCTGAAGGGGCCTTCGCGGTTGCCGCTGGAGACGCACGCAGACCGCGTGGGCGGACAGTCTCATTCGGATAGGCTCTAGCCACAGTCGACATGAGGAGCATTCCACTGAGCTGTGTTTTTCTAGATCGGTACGGTAGTGCTCATAAGCCAGCCGTTCGGTGTCCTTCGTGCTCTGACGACTTGGATCAAAGGCTAGCGAGTTATTGTCTTTGATACTCATTTGTGAATCGCCGCATATTATATCGAGGCAACAAGCCTGAAATGGAGCTTCATCATGCTGAAAATTTTGCCCTACCAGGCAAAAATAAAAGACGATTTTACAGTGAGGTTTTACACATTTTCACCTGGTAGAGCTACAACTTCACCTTAATACAGCCAGCTCGACTTGGGGCCAGCTGTCTGCGACTTGCGAACGAAGGTGAGAGGGATCATCAATTCCATCTTCTAGCCATTCAGGGCTCGTTTTAGGGATCAGTGGAGCTGCGACTGGACAAAACTGGGTTAGGTGAAGGGTCGTAAAATCTCTGGCTAAAAAAAAAGAAGACTTGTCAATTTAGGTTGACCATCGTGGAGCTTTAGGGCGAAGTTTTCACCAAGGGGGGGGGGTGATTAAAATTTAGGGAATTCGCGAGAGATTGTAGGGTCAAAAAGAGGGGATCGTAGATCAGCTAAAATCGGTCTAAACGTCCCGCTGTATCTTTGCTCGGCTAAAGAGTCGCCTAGGGTGGGTGGGTCCCAGTTAGTTTGATTCCTTGTTGAATTCATCGCAAAAAGAGCACAGACTCAAACCAGGAAGCCGTGATCCTCGTATTAAAAGCGTAGAAGGCCACCACAGTCCTCCCTAGATCGCGCGGAATCCCTCCTAGGTCGGCCGTAATTCCATCTAGTCGATATTCAAGTACTCAGGCAAACCATCGCTCCGAGCGGTAGCGGAGAGCTACTCGAGCGGCGCTGCCTCTCCGCTCCGAGCGAAAATTAGCCATCTACTCGGGCCACAGCAGCCGCTCTCCGGGCCACAGCAGTATCGCTCGGAGCGATCATCGGTCCCAACTGGTGTTGCGGTCTCTGTTAAGGCGATTTTCAAAAATTTCCTAATTGCAATTTTTTCTTTATTTCCGCCTCTTCTGGAGAGGATTAGGCCTGTTGAGAGGATAAGGTACCTGTTACAGCCTGTGGGTCAGGAGGTTGATCCTGCCACAGGCCGCAACAAGGATACCATCCCAGCATGGTCCGCAATGAGGAAGCCTTCCCCACCGCGGGCCATGGGGGATGGCCGTCAAAAATTGTCATCCTGAGAGTGATCCGAGGTCACCTCTCAAGAGTGGCCTCGAAAGGCCAACTAACCGTCTACACGAGGCGAGCCGCCTTTTATACCCGCAGGATTGGTTGTTCTTTGAGTGATAACGTGGCTCGCACGTTATCACTCAAAGAACAACCAATCCCGCGTTTCTCTTTCTCTGGCGATGGCACCGCTGTGGCCCCGAGAGCGACCGGAGAGCGACCGAGGGGCGAACCGGCACCGGACAGAGACCGCGGTGCCAGATGGCCTCTCGGCCGCTGTCCGGGCGATGACGTCATAATTGGGAGGAGCCGGTTCCACTCGGAGCGATAGTTTGCCGGAGTAAGACATGCAGATAAATCCGGTCTTAATTTGCCAAACCACAACACACCTCCCCCCCCCCCTGCCCAGCTGCTGCGATAGTACCGAAAACAATAAGGAACTAAAAAAAGAGACTACCTCTCACAGAGTAGAAATACACCGTTCACTGAAGGAATTGAGGCTGTAAAATGGCAAAAACGCAGAACAGGCATTGCAGAAAGCGGCGATTGCGAAATCATTGTATGAAGGGGGGAGAAGGTCCCGTCGAGAGTATTTGTAATAATCCGAGTCATTGGCAACCGTAAAAAGGCGAAAGTCAGAGAATCCTCGCTCTGAAAACAAGCTCAAAGAATAGGTAACTTTGTGAAAAGTACCTATTTTGATACATTCCATTAGGGAGTCTTTACTATTACGTATACGCCACGGAGTTTTAGCGGGCTGTCATCTTGAATGATCGCAAAGATGTCTACGAGAACGCGCATTTTTCCAGCTGTGAAAATGTAGCCAAATTTTCTGTTTTTTTACATTAAAAGCTGAAAAACATGTTTGAAAATGAAAACGTATTTGACAATTTTTTTGCAGATTCTCTGAAAATTGAGTATCCCAGAGAGTTATGCATAGGGAATCGCAGGCCAACTGTAAAAAGGGTTACGGTTATTGAGCAGAATTATCTACGCTCCCCTTTGAAAGGATCGACATTCGCGAAACGGCGACAATTTGAAGAAAAAGTCTTGCAGATAACGACATAAATCTTCAAAAAAAGGAGTCTCTAGGAAAATATGTTCGTTATTATAGTCCATCAGGAGTTGATTTCCTGTCACTAAAACTCGGATGAACGAATCAATATGCCACTGCCGCTGTGGTGCAGTGGCAGGGTGGGTGGTTGGGTGACGGCAGCACCGGAGTATTGGTTCGCATGCCCACCGGGGTCGACAGAGCATGCTTCCATGGCCGTGCACTACGGTACATAGAGAGAGGGTCGGTGGCTGACCGTATTTTGGGCGAATCGAGATACTACGGACTGCGGCAGGGCAGATCTTCTTGGTGAAAATTGTGCATTGATCCTAAACTTGTTGTGGGAGATCCCGATCATATTGAAGAGCGGAGCTACAAACGCTCCAACGGTTTAGGTGTGCAATAGGACGACGTGCTGCAACCAAAGCGATGCAGGTGCCGCATAAACTTTTTTATCGGCAGCAAGTCTGGTACAGCACGACATGCTGCAACGATAGAGCTGCGTCAAATAATCTGCTGATGAACCTTTGAACTCAACGAGGTACCTGACCTATGCAAACGCGTGTTGTGGCCGAATTGGACCCCATTCCAACCCATCGGGCGTGAGAGGGCTTTTCCAACTGAGAAAAAAGGTATAAGAAAATAACTCAAAAGCGCTTCCGCGGTATTGAATGTGTCTTCGTGGGCTAAATTAACGCTGACGCGAATAAAAAACCCTCATCGTCTAACCTGACATTCGATCCTACTTCACGGGTTGAATTCACGAAACGCTAACCACGTTCTAGCCATGGCCGGCGTACCCATGATTAAGCGTATCGTGTGCAGATTGATTGACCTCAAACCATTTCTAAAACGTAGTTATCTATCCGTGAATTCCAGCCCAGAAGGTTATTTTAGTGGTAAACGATTCCAACGCTCCTAAGAACCTAACCCGCTTGATGATTACTACCTTGTATGGCGAAGCGACGTACCAAATAACACGCGAGTGACAAGCGGCTGCCACCACCTGTCCCAACTATGGGGCTGAGCAGAGTGACATCGCTGCGCGGCGTGACCTTAGACGTCGTTTTTACTCCCCACGTCAAGGGGCGCGGCACAGTGCAATCCTATAATATCGATCGTGCTGTACCGCGTGATCAATTTTACGGAAATGCACTGCGCTGCGCCGCACGGCGGCGGGGAAAATGACCCTTCATGATGGGTCCACATAGATAGATCGTGGCGATTAATCAATACGGCAGCCCATCATGAGGTCGCGCCGCGACGCCTCTGTTCAGTCCCTAATGGATGATGGATCGTTTGCTGTCATGGAAGAGTATGCCGCACAGCAGCTGTGTGGTGCGCAACAGTTTGATTGATATCTGTGACCGCCACGCTCGCACGCAATTCACATAGCTGTGATGTGGCTTACTCTCTCACAGAGACTTAATAGTTAGATTATTCTGATCTATCAAATTAATTCCTTTCAGCGCCGTGCCCTCGAGACAGTAGCCAGAGCTGAATAGATCTTGCAGATCGGAGTTATTGATTTTTTAGTATTGAATAATATTTTTCTGGTATAGATTTTTTACTTTTGTAATGCTCTTCATTTGTTGATCTGACCTGGGTTTTTAAAACCCGTTGAACTGATGTTATATATGTTATTTGAATAAATGATGTTCTTGGTAATATTGATCGGCTTAAAGGCAGTGGTCGCGATCAGATATGCTTGTCGAATTTTTCTCTCTAAATCCATTTCTGGGTCTCGAGTAGTAGAGCCTATAAGAGAAAATTCCGAAAAAATCACTGTTTTGGGCCAAATTTGAAGCCTGAACTTTCTTGTCTTTTGATGGTGGCCGGGCGCACTCCACATCATCGGCATCGATGACCTCTGATGTCAAGAACATCAGCTGGCTTGAAATAGAATTTCAATCAATGAACCTTCGGTTTTATGTACACATCTAGTCAAAAACATTTGCTAGAGTGCTTTATTTCATTGCTCATTTGTTTTTATCAGGTAAATTTGTGACTGCTCGGCACGGGACTGCGATCTTTTTCGTCGGCGCTGTGCACGTGAGCACGAACTGGCATCTTTGGGCCCTAGGAACACTAATTCCAGCCCGTTTTTCACCGCGCTACCTTCATAGTTTTTCAGCTGTTTTTGATCTAAGCTGATTTTTGTCATTTTTTTCGATAACGTTTTTCATCGTGACCACTGCCTTTAAGGATATATTCTGTCGTACATTCTGTGTCAAAACGAAATCCACATGCATCGAAAGCGCTTGTGCTGCTTTCTTAGTCTTCCTTCCTCTCTGTCTGTCTGTCTCCCTCTCTCTCTCCCTCCCGCTCTCGTCATCTTTACTTCTCGCTGCGCACACGCACGCGAAGGGGAAAACGGAATCTGATTCGAGACAGACTTTATGTTTGTGTCAGCGATTTTTGCTCTGACGAGGGAAGTATGTTTCTAGAGCATTAAACGCATATGCGAAAACGAGTTGCATTGCTAGTATCTCTTGGGGATCAATAGTAAAACTGCGAAATATACCGTCCCCAGCTGCTGATTCCAAGAAGTTGTTAGCGTTTTCGGAATTTGGCGAGAATGCAAGGGTAGTCATCAGGCAATTTCTTAAAGGCAGCGTTCACGATAATCATTCTCAGTGACCTTCCACAGTGCAATGATAGGCGAGAAGGTTCCTAGGCTTCCGGTGTCGAGAGAGCGATAAAAAACGACCCAGAAGTGGCAAAATAGCGGCTGCAAACAAGCGTTTTGGTGTTCCAGAACCGCCCCGTGCTCCAGGTCCGCCAACTTAAAGGCATCGTACGCGCAGAAAACCGTATATTATTTTTTCATATTTTTGCGTAGCTTGGCCTCTCTAGTGAACGAAAACGTCGAAGGGGCCCATGAAAAACCTTCATTTGTAAAGAAAAGTCAATTGGAACACATTGTAAATACGAATTTGAATTTCGCGCCAAAATTCTTTTTGAAGTTTTTCTGCTTCTGGAGGCCTCGTCACTGTCATTTTCGGAGTTTTTCTGCATGTGAAGTTCGTGCCGTAACTATTTTTCATGTTGTCGTGCGGTCGCACGAATATTCTAGGAAAAAGTGATAGATGACTGGTGAGAATTGGTGGCGGATCTTCATCTTTGACGCCTTCCAACATCATTGCCCAACGTTCTTGACGCGCCAAAGTATACCAGTGTGGTCTACCGGGCTCAATCATGAAATTGAGCCAGAAAAATGAAAATTGATTTCCAGCGCGAACGATGCCTTTAATGTGAAGAAACGAACACTCAGATGAGCGATGGGTTCCGATCAGAAGCCCCGTTTTTCCCTTCATTCTCAACTTCTGTCCATACTCAGGTCAGCTCGCACACATCGGCTGCAAAAGACAGAAGTTACAAGCCTCGGACAACTCGTCCACAATGCTTCCCTAGCTTAATTCTCGAGGAACCATAATTCCGTTTTCAGAGGGTCTTCTACGATTTCAGAGACATCATTGGAATCAGCATGGGACCGTTTTTAAGATAGGCGGAAGAACAGAAAGACGATTTTGAAAAAAGAAAAACGAACGAGAAAAACGAAACGAACACTGCCTCTAAGTCCAAACAGGACAAATTTTTCGGATTTAGCACGGATTTAGTTCTTATTGTTAGGGGCTAAACAAGGTGCTGACCACAAATCTGGGGTTCGTCTGTGGAAACCTTGACGAGGAAACTCCGTTTGGTCAAACTGGCCATTCAAAATGAAATATATTGTTCTAGAACTATTTTTCGGACGTAAAGTGCGTACTCAGATATTCGTGGGGAAGTTCCCGAGAACGACAGCAGAACTTTCCTCGAAACAACTGGGGAACTTCCCCTGAATTGGGGGGAGGCGAAGGGGACGTCTCGACAGCAGAGTAATGGGTGAAGTTCTCATAGCAGGAGTTCTCTTGTTCTCCCGACTGCAGGTCTTCCCGCGACCTTCCGACTGCTGATCTTCCCATTGTTCAATGATTGTTCAAAAATCAGCTTGCTAGAACTCGCTGTTTCCGACAGTCTCCTGTTCCTGAAAAACTGCGATCGGTCCAAAAATAATCACCTCTGACTTAAAGTCATAAAGAAGCTTATTAGCTCCTTTGAAAACCAGGCAGAGGTGCCTTACGTAGTCCTTGAGTGGCAGATCTACCCCCTCAATTTGCGAAGTGCGAGACCACCACGCGACTAGCCCGTCTGCATCACCGTATACGCTGCGGCTTTGTTTTCGCGTTCATCATGTTCGAGGTGAGACCATGGGAACAACCGTTAAGCGAACTTCCCTTGTTCTCCCCCGAGTTGACTGTTTCGAACGCCTTATCGTTGTGCCTAATTCGAGGGAAGAGAAGCGACACGTCCCCCTCCGGGGGTACGTCTCGCTCTCCCCCCCCCCCCGATCGAGTGATAACGACCAAAACAGGTCTATTCTCCTCGGGAACTCCACCCAAACGTGTGAGTATATGCTCATCGCAGCTGCCTAGACTCACTCTGGAAGAAGTTATGAGCGTTTCTGAAGCTTCGCGAAGAGGTATGGGACTTCTAACTCTTAACTCAGGATATCAGGCAGTTTTAGGGTGTTTTGAAAAAAATTCGGGTTTAGCTAAAAACATGTATGTGGGGGCAATCTGGGGTGCTGAACACTGATTTCGGTACATATTGTCGGAATTATGAGGTTTGCTGTAGTTACGGTAGCTAACATGCCGTTCAAGAGGAAAAACATCTTAAAAATTCGAAAATTGACAAATGGACATCGAACGCGTATTCAGCACCCCAAATAACCCCCACACACAAATTTTAAGTCAAGCCTGAGACTTTGGCCAAACTACAGTATACCCACCGTAATCTACTGTAAGCTGTCAAAGTCGATATTCTGACATCAGATTCGTGTTGAACACTCCGAATAACCTCTAGAGAAACGATTTGAGTCACATCTGTTGTCATATTCCGGAAATAGTCAGAAGTCGATTTTGCCTTCAAATGTTTTTCTCGGTTGGAAGCTTTTAGCGAGTTTAGTCAAAAACTTTGGAAAAACGACAAACAAACCTCAGATTCGTGATCAGAACCCCAAATAACTTCCTTGTGACAATTTTAGGTCATATATGAATACTGTTATTCAACGCTTTCTGAACCACATAATTGGTAGAAGTAAACGCTCAACCGAAAGACCCTACAAGTCCGAAACGCCATCAGTCTGCAGAATGTTCGGGAAATGTGCTTTCACCAGGACTCTTCCCAAGAAGGTTGTTTTGGGCGCTAAACACGATTATGAGGTCCGTTTCTGGATCTTCGAAAGATTACAGCGTAATTAGGAGGGTACAATTGACACGAAAATCAGAGAAAAAACTTCTGTACCTAGGCAGCTGCGAAGGGCATTTCATTCGGAATGGCCATTTTGGCTAACAGTAGTTTCCTTCTAAGATTTACTCTACATAATTCAGGGATTTGAGTAAGAGACCTACCTTAATGTTTCGAAACTCGACAAAGGGACGTCAAATCCGTATTCACATCTCTTAAAGGCAGTGTTTACGATGAAAACCATATTTGGGTTTTTGACGTTTTCGTGTTGTACTATTCCTATTATGACTAACGGTAGCAAAAGGCCCCCTCAAATCAATTTTTGAGAAAAAAAAACCATTTTCAGAAAATTCATAGCAAATTTGAATTTCGTGCGAACATAAACTTGGGACAGTTGCGCGGAGAACGCAAAGAACAGTTTTTACGTTTTGTTCCATGGCGCAGCGTTGGAAGCAATTCCCCGAGGATGCCGCTCAACTACGAATTCAACGAAATCAAAATGGGTTACCTACCTGCTGCGTCCATCACCGCCAGCTGCTTCCGATCGATGCCGTAAGCGGAATCAAGTGGCGTGTGCATTACGCCCTAGGACACGTCGAGGCGCGCCCGCCGGCAGCAACCGCGAGTTTTGTTCCTTGTAACAACTGATCGACCCCAAGGCCGGCCCCCCAAACCCAGGATGCTGTTTTGAGGTAAGCTAATCTTCATTCAGAGGCGATTTTTGAACGTCAAACTTTCTTAGTGACATTGTCATGACCCAGTAGTCCGAATGAACGCATAAACCCAAATATGGTTTTCATCGTGTACGATGCCTTTAATCACCCCGCAGAAAGAATTGTGTCGAATCAGAGATTCTTAACGAACTAACGTATACCCGCCGTAATATAGCGCAATCGAAAGTTGCTAAACGGACCTCAGATTTGTGATGTATAGCTCCATATTACCCCCAGACAAAAATATGAGCCACATCTGTTTTTATATTAAAGGCAGTGTTCACGATAACCTTCAATTTTGAGATTATTCGCTATATTGATTGAAGGCAGTGGTCGCGCTCAAATATGCTTGTCTTTTTTTTTCTCTCTAAACTCTTTTCTGGGTATAGAGTAGTAGAACCTATAAGAAAAAATAGCGAAAAAATAGCTGTTCTGGGCCAAATTTGAAGTCTGAACTTTCTCGTCTTTTGATGGTGGACGAGCATACCCCATATCATCGGCATCGATGATCTCTAATATCAAGAGCATCAGCTGGCTTGAAATCGAATTTCAATCAATGAACTTTTGGATTTATGTACACATCTAGTCAAAAACATTGGTTGAAGTGCTTGCTTTCATTGTTCAACTGTTTTATCAGGTAAATTTGCATTCATTTCTTCCTCTGAGTGTCGATAATTTTGGACTGCTTGGCATGAGACTGTGACCTTTCTGTGCACGTGTGCACGAACTGGAAATTTAGGGTCTTAATAACTCTAATTCTAGCCCGTTTTTAACCGCGCTACCTTCATAGTTTTTGAGCTGTTTTATATCTAAGCTGATTTTTGTAGTTTTTTCGACTACGTTTTTCATTGTGACCACTGCCTTTAAGTGACCCCTGGGTAGAACTGAAATCACGAAGAATTTGAGAAAAAGCAACAGAAACGTACGAAATCCTAATATATCACCCCGCCTCTTAAAGGCAGTGTTCACGATGAATATCGCACTCGAAATCGACCCAAAAATGGGATGGTTTGGTCGTGAGGTAACCAATAGTGAGGAAACGGCGAAAAAATACGTTCATAATAAGCTAAAATAGCGGTTTCAACCTTTCAGAGCGTGGAAGAGAATCATGAGCCCTGCTTATTTCCGCAGGCGCGCGCCAATCGCAAAATCTGCGCGAATCGATCAGGTCGAACGCGGCAGAGTTGCTTGCCAGTTTGCCATCGAAACGTAAGCGGCGCCAAAAGCTCGTCCGAGTGGGGGGCAGACCGGGATAGGTAGGCGCAACGAGATTACTTTCAAAGCCGTTTTTGTCGATTTCTGGCCCGTTTTCGCTGCTTTCTTTGACCCTATCCTCTCCAGCATCTGTCAACTTAGTATTTCACACTGGAAGCTCGAGAACTAGATTTATTGACAACACAGCCTTTAAGTATCACAGGGAATGTTTGTTGTGACAATGAAATCTTTTGTGGACCCGTCATTTGCAATTCTCTACTCTCTATTGCTCCGTTCTTTCCTTGAGGTCCTAACTAATCCTGTTTTGCATTAAATATTCTTCTATTTTCGACTGACCCAATTTTCCACCGGTGACAACCACCATTAATATGTTCATCCAACCGGACAACTAGTCAATGTTATAGAATAATTACTCTGAAATACGACGTTTTAATGCGTTTCCCGCCGGATTTTCGTAATTTTGGTAACACTTGGAGGCCAACGCATTGTTTCATGAGAAAAACCCGATGACAAAAATCATCGTAAACACTGCCTTTAATGGCACAGTACACCCTCAGATATGAATTTTGAGATTTTCATGTAATTGTGTGGAAGACCCCTCCAGTATAACACGTGCCAAATGCGAGACCTCAATTCCTCCAAATAAACGAGATATAAGCGACCACCAAAGGCCCGACCCCCTTCGCTCACCACCACAGGCCCGACCCCCTAACAGACTTTCGGACTCAATAGCATCTCGATGGATGGATGAATTCCAACAAATCGTCGTTCTTCAGCCCATTACCGGACTGTTTCCTTATCCTGGCTTTCTCTCACGCTACGGTAGCGAATGAAGAGAAATACAGGAAAGAGATGAAAAGATAGATGCTGAGGAAATATAAGTTGATAAAATTCGTTTCGCCTCTACCCGCAGGCGAACTTTGCCAAACAATTCTGCCGAGGCTCCTCGGTGAGGAACAGAATTGTTGATGAGAAAGAGCAATGGGACGAGGAGATTAAGCGAGAACTGTTGGCAAAGAGCCACATGGGATATTAGGTGAAATTTGAGACATGAAAATGGTGGAAAAAGGCAAAAAGAGTCTAAGAGGGGAGGGGAAGAAACAATGAGTCCAAAACAAAATGTGATAGATAAGGTCAAACCATGTCGGTAGTCAAACAAATGGTGGTATGGGGGTAGGAATCGGAATCAAGATTAGAGTGTAGCTATCTCTAACCCTCATAAAATGGCAGCAAGAACTTTCTTAATGTTATTGTGATCATATGGCAGAAGAAATTTATATGAAACTTTTTTGTTGCGATAGATACATTTGACTATGTTACAGTAATGAATTCAGAAGAGTATCCATTATGCAAAAGCGAGTTTTTCAACTCTCCTAATTTATCAATGAAAAATCTCACTTCAGAACAGACATTGGCTATCCTCAAGGTCTCTGTGTATATTGTTGAGGCTTTGATGATAACAGAAACTGCTGAATCTGACTGCGGGAATTTCTCAACCAGGAAATCAAAGTCGTCCGTTTTATTGTATAAACTAGTTGAAATTCTGTAACTATCTATTTTTATATTGATATCTAAGTAGTTGGTGTGAGAATTGTCTCTATGGGTTCTTTTAATCTCTAACAAATTATTGTAAACAACAGCTAACATTCTACACAATTGTCCGTTTTGTCATGGATGATTAATAGGTCATCCATATATCTATAAGGCTCAAACAAGCATTACGATCAAAAGACAAAGTTTTTGAAAATTTGAACTCCATCACTGATAAAACCAAGTCTGCTAGGATGGTGCTAAAATTACCGCCTTGTGGAACCCCTTGTTTCTGTTTAAAAACGACGCTACCGAATAAACAGTAGCTATTATTGAGAAGGTACTCAATGTAGTAAATTAAGTCATGCTTAGTATAATATCTGTAACTACTGTTTTTCGATTGGTTGTCCGTGTAGAAAGACTTAAAACCATTACTTGCGATAAACTTTTTATTAGCATTTTTTAAGCATATGTTGACTAAATAACTCATACAGCCAATAATAGTAGTATGAGGTAGGTTGGTGAACATATCAGTAAAATCTGCCAAATAAAGTTTCGCATTGTTATTTTTGAATGAGTTCAGTTGCTCAGCAATATTTATGTTTGCAATTTACCAGTATGTTTTTATTGTTTTGTTCCGAGATTTAGCTATATTAGCGTAATTGACAGAATGCTTCTTCAGTGTTGTAAATACCACACATAATTCCTGAGCGAGCGGTTTCAAACTGCTATTATGTGCTCCTGTTATACATCTAAATTTGATGGGATTTTTATGTAGCTTTGGTATGGCATAAATCAATGGAAGTGTACAATCGACTAGGAATTTCAAATTGTTCTTAGGGTTGAAAAACTTATGCTTAAGAATTATTGAAACATTTATTTGCATTTGGAACGGCTTCATAAACTTCATTGCTATCTCCATGTACTATTGTATTGTTGACTTCATCAAAAGTAATTCCCATTGTTTTCATTAGGAACATAAGGTAATACTTCTTCCAAATTAGTCCATAGTTATTACTAGCCTTATCCAATGGACAAAATATGAAAGTCTTTTGCAACCTTTTGACAACTTCATATGGAAACTTCCTAGTATTTTCTTTAAAGGCAAGGTCCGGTCAAATTTTGACACTACCGAAATTTGGGTTAAATAGATTGGGCTGGCCTAGCTGAACATCGTCTAAACGTTTCACGAACTCTGAGTCCTTAGTTCTGGAGAAAACAGCCTCAAAGTCAGGGATTACGGCATTCACAGCATGATAATCATGGCTGGAATGACCGATAATTACACAGCACTTATGAAGAATGCGTGGGCAACGGCTTAAATATGGACGATGGCCACACTTTTCTAACTTTTCTGGATCATCGGCTAACGGAAGTGGCTGGAATTACTTAAAAAGACAGGTTTTTACGCAGTTTTCGCATGTTCCTTGGGACTACCTGTAGCAAGAGCATCGATTTAGCGGGAAATCTCAAAATCGAAATTCTGCCCGGACCCTGCCTTTAAGTAACCCTCCATGAAAAAGTGGTTTTATTTTTGCCCTGTATTCCGTGTTTAAAAAAGACATAATACGGTTTATGTTCTCGCCATTTAGCTTGAATTCGTTGAACAAGTAATTGACAACCTCTAGTGTGGTTTGATCAAAAACAATTTTAACCCATTCACGACCACGCCTAATTTTGGGTGGCTGCACGTTCGGACCGCGTGCAATATTGCGTCACCGTATACGGTGTCCCACCGGTGGGCCACTTTTGCTCGAATGGCACGCCACCAAAAAATCGCTTTTCGTTTTTTTGTTTATTCAACGACTGTTGACGTCAAAATCATTATTCCAAAGTTTCAGCTTCCATAACTCTTTCCTTACAGAGAAATGGCCAACTAAAGTTTCAAGTGTGTAGATAAGACCATCCAGAGAATCATGTGATTCGTTGAATTCTAGCGGTTTGAAACATTAATTATCGTAGATTACCATGAAAGGCATTCTTCTGTTCTTCAATCGCCAGCAAATGCTTAGTGAAATGATATTTTGCCCGATTTACACTAATTTTTGCATTAGCTACATACTCCCACTCTCTTGCGGTCTATCGCATTGCGACGCCAGTTTTTTGTAGTTAACATTGTTAGCATTCTTTTTGACATTGAGACGTAGAAAATTTTCCTAAATTTTTATATTGACTGAAAATGCTGATTAAATGACTTTTTCAGATCTTCAGAGCCATTTTTTTCTCGGACACCCCCTCACCTCTCCAGTTCGGCGCCTTCTAGGAAGAGATTTTTGTAAAAAGCGTTTTTTTAAACATTTCTACGTAGAAAATAGTTCTATTATTGCATATTGACTAGGAATTATTAGTGTAATAACCCTTTTATATGTTTTCACTCGTTTTCTGCTCTTGCGCGTCCCCATTTTTCTCGTCCGCTCCTCTCTAAGGTAGTTTTCACCGAAGTAGAGCCCCGGCCTAGGATACCAACCGTAACCAAACAGGACTTAGGAGGGAAGGCCCTAATTGTCTCTACATTGGTGATCTTTGCATGAAATTATTTCTGTTAACAAAATACGGGCGAAAGAAAAGCCGATTCTCTACTCGCAAATGGTGCGCAGTATCAGTAATCATATTTCTGTAATATATTGAATAGTGCTATACGATCTAACCACTCTCAGAAGTAAGGTTCGTTTATCGAGTAATGGAAAAAAGAAAAAAAGCCGCCATTAATTGCTTGTAAAAATGCAATCTGTACTCAAGTTTGCGGTTTTCGACCTCGCTGCATTCGATGGGTTAGATATATTGTAGCGGTGAAGCTGCCAGCGGACCACGAAGTTTGTAGTCGGCTCTAGGATAGGTAAATACATTGACCATAAGTAGGTTTAGAAATTCCTTGAGCGGTGGAGAAATCGATTTTCGAAAAGGGTGCTCCACCGGTGGGACACGCGGTCCGAAGTGGTAGTCAACGCGTGTCCCACCGGTGGGACACGCGGTCGTGAATGGGTTAATAGCTTGTCTATTAGATTTCTCGTTGAATGTAAACTTAGTGCCTTTGTAAAGGATGTTACGGAAAACAACATCGTCGATTATATCCAAATTTCCTGTAATTATACGCCCATTGCTAGAGCAGATATAATTATAACATTTTTCACTATTTGTTTCACAAACACACGACAAACTCAAAATATCTTTTTAATTTCAGTGGTAGTCAGAGTTCTCAGAAATTTATTCTAATTATAAATTCTAGCAGAAATAGGATTGCTGTAGGTAAATATTGGTCTAAAAATTTTTTCATTTTTATCTACGACACCAATTATGTTTTTGATGGTGAGAGAATAGAATATTTTATTGAAATTTACTTTGTCAAACATTTTGTTAGCAAAAGGAATTTTGATAGGATGACCTTCCAATTTACGTATTTTTGGTTTGCACATATTGTTGTTATAATGCAAGCTGGTTAGCAAACAGAAGACAAGAGATCTATACTGCCTTTATTCGGGAGTGCACAAACCCCCCTTTTCACCCGCACTCGCTTCTACAGTATTTCACCACGGCGGCGCGGTCTGTGGTGGCCCTCTCTCATCCAATCTCTCCCAACCCAGGTGGCAGGCATCGACCTTCGTATGACCACCGTCTGATCGTCCGCATGACCGGCGATCATGTTCAGGAAAGATGAAAACTCTCGAAAATTCTCACCGTCTTCAGTTGTTTTGGTAATAATTTGATTGTCATTGTAACGGGTAGTGTAAAGATGAGCCATCGATTCGAAACATACAAATAATGTTCAGAAAGAACGACTTTTCCGTTGAAAATAAAGAACAAACGTTTTCTCGATTTCTTGGTAGCGTGACGATTTGTTCAAAGCTTCGAGTACAACCTAATCTTTAGCCAGTACGATGGCATTTAAATCAACCCCTAAACAACTAAAAACGGTGAAAATTTTGGAAAGAAACTCACGCGCTCCGAACATGATTGCCGGTCATGCGGACGATCGGACGGTGGTCATACGAAGACGATGCCTGCCAAATGGGGTAGGAGAGATTGGATGAGAGAGGGCCACGACAGACCGCGCCGCCGTGGTGCAGTACTGTAGCAGCGGGTGCGGGTGAAAAGGGGGGGGGGGCTTGTGCACTCCCGAATAAAGGCAGTATATATTGTTGTTGAGTATTTCTCAGAAACTCTGTTGAAAGTGATAACTTCAGAAAGCTTTGAATATGTTTCTTATCCATGGACTTGAGTAACCTATAAATTTCCATAGGTTTATCGAAATCGTTCTCATGATTAGTAAAATAATTGAGAATTTCCTTATATTTTTCTCTATTTCTGGACTTTTGTTTTTATTTTTGCCTCTGTTTTTTCTTTCTTTGGCGATTCTGAGTGAAAAGAAGGGATGGCTATCTTTGTATGAAAGCGGATTTGTGACATCAGTGTCATTACCATAGCCCTTAATATTATCATTAAGACCAAACGGGTGAGCATTCATCAACAGTTTGATCCAGAATAATTGCTTTTCGAGCAGAACACTTTGATCTTCATTTGACGCTAGAGCATCTAGAATATAGACAGAAAATCCTGAGCGAAATTGTTGAAAATGATGGGACAAGAGCGTAGGTTTCTTGAAATTTTTGATGTTATTCAGATGCTCTCTAATTCTAAATTTGAGACTTCGCTGTGTAATTCCAACATATTGTTTTTCACAACAATTGCATTGCAAACAAAAAACTAGTCCTTTTGTATTACAATTAGAAGAGGGAGTATGATAAGTGTTTATTATGCATTTTGTAGTGTTATAACAGATTTGATTTTCAAACCTGATGAGACTGCAAATGCTACAGATACTTTTACACTTTTTACCTATGGTGTGACTTCCCAAGTCTTTAACTGTATAATGCCCGTTACCTACCTTATACTTAGTGAAGCTGGAGACCTGAAAGTAATTGCTCTGACTGACTTGTATGGAGTTTTTTGACTGTTAAATCCACATCACCTAGGAAGCCAAGCCTAAGTGAAGGGGGGAGTCCACCTTAAGGTTGGTGTTCCGAAAGGCTTCGGTGGGGCTGCCACCAAGAAAATGACGGGATCTTTTTGTTCAAACGAACCAGAGTTAACGGAAGCGTGCAGAGCAGACCCTAACCACGCTACTCTACACCCCACATCAGCAACAACACCTATCTTTAGTAGGAGGTGTGACCCTCCTTCAATGTGTGAGTTCAATGTTGCCGGGTTTCATCTCAACCCATAACATGCAAGACAAAGAAAAAACAAAAGAATAAAAAATAAAAAAGGGCAAATTTAGTTGAGGGAGGGAAGCTCAGACGCATAGGTAAATCATACAGTATCTTACCACTCAAACCAAGTCAAAGCATAATTTTCGGACTTTAATTTCTATTTTAAAGTTTATCTCACTCAGATGAGCCCGGGAGGAGCAAGCAGCGGAGTGGTAGTAGCGAAATGTAAGTGATAAGGGAATTGTAACAAGATCGGTACGACGAGCTCTACTTCGACCGGCTCATGTGAGGGAGAAAAGCCCCACGCTTTGATGAAGCTTATCTAGCCCAAACGAGTTCGGGAGGAGCAAGCAGCGGGGCGATCGCACATGGCAAAATGGAAAGGATACGGAGATTTTAGTATTATAAGTGAAATAAACTCTACTTCGGACAAAATGAGGGAGAGAAACTTTGTAATACATTAAAAACATCTTGATTTTATCTAAGATACTCTAATAGTCAACTATATCTCATGAATGTCAGGTGAACTCGGCGCAGTTGAGGAAAAAACAGAAGATTCAGATACAGTCAAGCTACTCAGAATGTAGACAAATGATAATCCTTCATGTTTAAAAGAAAACATGCGAGGTTAAGGAAAGACCATCGGTCCGGAATTTCACCACCGGTGACTGAGGCAATATTTCCTCGACGAGAAAACTTTGAAAGAAAAAGTTGTCGAGCTAATGTTAAATTCTATGAAGATGAAAAACAGAAGAGTGAATAGAGGAACAAAAATGCAAGATGCACAACCGAGTTTCACCAACCGGTGATCAGGTAAGTCTTCCTCAAAATGTTATCTCATGATAAAATCGAATTTCTACCCGATAAAAACGGAGCTGTTCTGCAAACACACACGGGTTTCCTTCGGTGTTATGCATGCAAAACAGTGCAATCAAGAAAGAGATGAAAAGATAGATGCTGAGGAAATATAAGTTGATAAAATTCGTTTAGCCTCTACCCGCAGACAAACTTTACCAAACAATTCTGCCGAGGCTCCTCAGTGAGGAACAGAATTGTCGATGAGAAAGAGCAATCTCAGGCCAGACCATTAAGGGAAAATTCTGAAAGATTACGACAAAAAATCTGTCAGATTACGAGACGTTGTTGCCCTCCTCTGACAGATTTCTCCCGTATTCTGGCAGAATTCATACGTGATCTGACAGAATTTTCTAGTAATCTGGCAGAATACTCCCGTATACGGACTATAGAATACTCAGGTCCGGGCACTACCACAGGTTTACCAGAGGTTTACCACCAATCTCCCGGAATTCGAGTTTTTTGCCGAATTACCACAGTTTTACTAGAGGAATTCCACAACCTTCTGGACTGCCGAAAAATCGCTGAAATTTCAGACGTTTACTACAGAATTTCTCCAAAATTCTCCGTACCAGAGGTAATCTGCCAGATTTTACCCGATTTTGGGTAAATGGATTTTTTCCAGCGATTTTACGCGGAGGTGATAGAAAAAGGGATCAGGCGTGAAACAGAGCGACTAAGAGCCTGTGACATGGGTTTCACGCGCTCAGCAGTCGTAGAAAGTAGTGAGAAATGTGGGCAGGGCAAATAGATTAGCGGGTGGCGAGTAATAGGAAAAGGTCGAAGCGTGCGCAAATTTGCAAAAAGTCGGAAAAGGGGCCTGCAACCAAGAAAATGGACGGATTACGTCTATTGAAGGGGCCGAGTCAGAACAATAATGGTGTGTGAACGTTGTTAATCGGAAAAGGCGCGCATAGTGGTGCTCAGGTGTCAGGTATGAGCGGGATCGATTAAAATGGGTTAGAAATTAGTGAAAATACGAGGAAGGAAATCGTAGGGATTGTGTGGAATTGCGTAGATGACACGCCTTACGCGTTGTAAGATTGCGATGCTCGTTGAGGCCTTCCTTAGAATCAGGTCAGTGTGCGACGCAATGTGGGGATTTAGATACAAGTCGATGCGCGGTGCGATATCGACTGAAACGCGCGGCGAGGGGATGCTGTACGCTGCACACCATACCATGCAAGCTCACTGCTGCACACGAATTAGGATAATGCTACAGCGGGGAGTGTACAAGCAGCGCCATTTTTTAGCTCGTCGCGCCACATGTTCCGGCTCCTTATGTCCTGACTGAATAATGCTGCAGTGATACGACTTGGTGCATCACGCAGCGCACGTCCTCTCCGTACGCGTCATACCATTTTTTTTCCTCACGTTCAAAGCGTGCACTCGCATTAAAATTGAGTGCCGCATCAGAAAAATCGCTGTAGATGTTATAGTTTTCCCAATAATTCGAGTTGTTTTAGTTATCTCACATTTGATATAGAGCTCGCTGATGACCTCTCACTTCACGCATACTCGTAACAGTCATTAATTTTGCCCGAGTTGGTCTTTCCCTCAGAAATCTTTCGCGATTGACTTTTCTTAGTCTTGAATTTTTGGGGAAGCCTAAGATTATTTTTAGACAACACTCCGAGCAGAGTACAAGTAGAGTATGCGATCGCCGCGTTCTGGGGTGCGGTTTGGTCATGAAGCTGGTCTGGTTCACGGCACTACGAAAGACGTTTCGGAGTGCGAATCTCTCATCGCTGCGCCAATGTTGAAAGACAGTTATTTCGGATTGTGAGATTACGATGGAAAGGAACTTCTACCCTACTTGCTTCCCGCGCGCTTATCGCCTCAAGCCGTTCGGCACAGAAATGCACAGTGCCGCGCCGCTCGGAGGGGGAGTGTAAACGACGTTAAAAAGGCGTGGTAGAATGAAGCGGCGCGAATTATAGAGAGGTGCGGCGGCGACCATGCGCGGCAGAAGATTAATCAAATAGCGATACAGCTTTTCCTTATTCATCCACTTTAATTTTCTATGATTTTATTGATATTTTGACATCTTCAGCGTCCATCGCGCGCACATGCACGCGACGGAGACAAGTGATCTCTGTCTTGAGATAGAAGATACATTTTTTTCTCGTATTCGCCGTTTTTCCTGTCGTTTCTTCCATTTCGCTATCTGACCGATTGTTTTCATGTTTTTAACTTCATCAAAATGACATGGCATCGACTTTCTCTAGAATTTTTGGGCCGCATGCTCACGTTTCCGCGAAGGCTCCCTTTTATTGGCCTTCGGCCGCATTTGATCAATCAGAAACGCGCATCGTGGGGACGATGATACACGGGTAGAGATGAACTAACTTTGCTTTTATAATGTTATCTGCATTGAATCGGTACTAGAGTTCTGTGAACGTGTCAAAACGTAGTGTGTGATGCAAACGTGTTGAAGCGCATGTTGTTCATCATGGTGGAACTATGCTGTACTCTCCATTTTTCATGTTCGAGTGCGACAGACGGGTGGGTGAAATTTTTTCGCAAGTGCGGAATGTAGCGCCTAAACCTTGCTGTTTTCGCCAGCTCTTTTTCCTTCACAACTCCTGCATCAGGTGTTCGTTTCCTCAAAACGTATATTCGGACCATACCATGCCAGACCGATCAGCGCTGACTTGAAGTCATTGTGGAGACTTCTGAATTGGAATTTTATGATTTTAAGGCTTGATTTGAATTCCAATCTCTGCAATGGGGCGGTATACTCATGGCCTTTGATCTGTAAAAGTCATTTTTTATTGTGCTAGTCTCTAGTCATCGAACAAGTTCTAGAAAAAAACCATAACTCATAAAGTTTCTCAGACGTTATATATTCACAACCCTGCTAAGTAGATTTTTATAACTGAAGGATGAATGTTAAACGAGGTCGGTGAATGATACCATGATATCAACGATTTCTTCGACGTGATCGACTGCTTGGTTGGTCACGCCGACGCCAGCCAGCAGCCGACAGCCCGGGGTTTTTCTCCTTGCCATATTTTGCATTTCGCGTTCACTTTTTAATTCCAAACTTGTGTTTTTCTCTCCTGCTTTTTCGAAAATGTTCACCAACCTAATAGTACATGTTTCCAGGGGCCGCACCTACTCGCCGAAACATCGCACACTGAGAGCGCCTGCCTATCTGTCATCTCTGAGGACGTTCGAAGTGAGTTGAATCATGATTGTTTTTCATTCTATATGCATTTGAATTTCCTGTACACGCCTATATTGAACTTCCCTTTTATTTTCTTAGAACGATGCGCTTACGGCGTAAATTGTTTGGATGCCTCGCATGGAAAAAAGCGCGCAGCAAACTGTACGTGGTGTAGTGACATACAATGCGTGCGCATTTACGGAAGAAATTTTCAAGCATTCATTCGTTCCCACACGATTACAATCCTCAAACCACAGAAATCGTCCACTGTATGCTGACACTGCAGCGCAGGGTCTTCGTTGCGGGACCAACTGGCCGTTTCCACCCCGTCCTTTACTCTTTGCGCTGGATCGCTGCCGAACGTGGTTTCCCCTACTCAAACAAAGGAATGACAGCACTTGTTATTATCATTCAACACACAACTTACTAAAATCTTAGTTAACATAACACAACATTGGCATGAATACTTTCGGAGACAGCAGGAGCAGAAGCAACTCTAGTGAATGCGATATTCAGCGTTGACGCAATGCGTTTCTCCTTTTTTGCTTTTTTTACAGTTGTGGCGTTTAGCCAAATATTCCTAAATGGAGATTAGCAGGTATCGTCCATCACTGGATGAGGGATCGCCGCGACGCTGCTTGGCGGGAAAATTTGCGCGCGGGAAAACAAAGGGAGAGTGGCTATTGATCGCGCAATTTTTCCCGCCAAGCAGCGGCGCGGCGATCCCTCATCCAGTGATGGACGATACTCTTTCGGAATAGACGATCCACTAGAGAAATTTCATGAGAAATGTTCATCCCACTAGAGCCGTTGAATGATTTAGTCTATTTCAAACACACTGAACTGTTTGATGTGACTAACCGAGCGGTCGGTCAAGCCCAAACAATTGCCGATTTCATTGTACTCTTTAGTGGGTCGTCTATTCCGAAAGGGCACCGATTAGCACTTCCGATTGAATCTCGCCCACCCCTGGGTTTTGAGTCATTCTCAAAAGTCGGAGCGTTTTGACCTCACTTTTTCGTCCGGAGCTTTAGCCTCTATCCTTAAACCTTGAAACCACTTGAACCAATACGAGGATACCATGCCATCAAAACGGTCCCGTTTCATGTGTAAGTTGTCCAACTGTGGACATACTCCACTGTATTTACAGCAAATTTGCACTCGTCATTCCTATGACAAGTTATTAATCGATTGGAAACTATGGAAAGCTATTTATATATTACTAGTTAACTCAGTTGGTAGTTATTGCAGTATCCTTTTTGAGAATCTATGAGTAAATTAATCCTGTTTTGTCCGAGAGAGTGCATTTTAGGCCATCTGCGGCTGACATTCTTTGAAAGCAGTGAAACCATTACACAACTGTGCGTCGGGAAACTAAAATCTCATTCCATATGCTTCTTGTACCGTCTTTCATCACTGCTTCCATAAGAATGCCGGCCTTCCGCGGTGAGAAATTAGAGCAACGCGGCGCCTTTCGCAACTGTGGATGCGGAAAGATGGTAGATGGTCCTGCAACGAAGACCCTGCGCTGCAGTGTTACCATACGGTGGACGATTTCTGTGGTTTGAGGATTGTAATAGTGTTTCGAACCCTCATCATTTGTTTTCGGTTAATGAAAAAAAAGGATTTAGAAAATAAAAAAAAGAGTTCGAATTGTAAGTGTTCTCTTTGTGTATTTTGTGTACACGACTGATGAGGTATAACCGAATGTTGAAAAATCTGTGGTGTTCTACAAAACTTAGATTTACGCGTGAACGCGTGTGTATTGCGTGTGAGTAAACCACGCGCTTTTTCTTTAACGCCGGACAAATATGAGTGACTTTGGGAGAAGGTTTATCTACATACCGAGAAAGGAGTTGCCTCGCCTTTCTAGTCCCTAATTCCCCTCGATACCACTCTGCTAGAACTGAGCAGCGGAACTTGTCGAACTGCAAAAACGGTACGACTCTCTCGGTTCGTGGGGTGCCCTAATCCAGGGACTTCTAATGGAAATGAGCCTGTGCTGTAAGAAATCAGAGTGGGGTGATGTACACACCTATTTTCGTGTGTTGCAGTTTGGGGGAACAACATTTGTCAATATGGTGTTTCACATATAGCTGCGCACCGCATATGGAGCATTTTTGTAGTGGGCCCAATTATGGGGATATCAGTTCTGGATTGGATTGGGAGGGAACTTCTATCATGCCGACTTTCGGTAAAATTTTGAATTTGTACAATAATATTTACTTGCATTTAATCGTGGAAAGACTTCCAATAGCGAATCTTAATCCAAAATTTCATCACCTTACATCGTTAAAAAGCCGAAATTTGGATTCTCACATACCATATTCTTTCAGAGATATTTATTTGCCTAGGACTAAGTCCGAATGGATGAAAATACATGAAGCGGAACAATAAAGTTGTTACGGAGAATGACGAAGTTCAACCGAGAACGAGGAGGTGTGCATCTTGCTGAAGCGGACGACGTATCCTACTTGCAGTTTTCATTGTCTGTTTGGTGTCTTTCGTCTAGTATTGCGGCAGCGAAACGATGAAGGCATCAAGACTATATCGACGCCAGATTCGATTTAAGATTTTGAGTGGCAATAACATCACCATAGTTTTCAGAGACCCTAAACTAACTTGGGAAACCACTTTGGCGTAGTTAAGCAGAGTGGAGTTCAGAACAAGAATGCCAAGGCTACGAGTAGGTAGGAAAACCGGTAGTGACCCCGGCCTAATCGTATATCTGAAAGAGTTATGAACTCGAAACGATTGGTGGCAGTACTAAATTGACGTTCCACCTAATGTATCCTACCTCAAAAGTTCGATACACTCGAAACCGACCTCATATTCTTGTTCAGCGTCTCAAATTACTCTATAACAAGCTCTCAGTGAGTTATAGGGGCTCTGAGAAGTAAAGAAGTAAAAAAGAAGTTGAGAAATGAAGAAGCGGTAAACCTCCTCCCCGCGGCCAGCGGGACCTTCTCTCGTATATCCGCAGCAGTCAGAATAGGTCGAGGGCTTCTATCGTCCTGTGGTGGAGAGGCTGGGCTCATAGGCGTAACACTAGGGTTCGATCCCACTCCACGGCAATTTTTGCATTTTGTACAACGTAGTCATATTCTACCTTGGAATCATATCGTGACCCTAATTTGAACTTTCTGCAGTGCAGAGAACCTTGTTTGTCGAAGCATCGATCACAACAAGTAGCGAAAGTTTACATTCCCCAGCAAGGCCTTCTCTTGTAGGCCGGTACCGCAATTTAGTGTAAGCAGATGGATTACTACACCAGGATTGGTTGACGTTTGCGGCTAATGGTTGTCCACACAGAGCTCGCAATCAGCAACGCGCAGCTATCGATCAAAAATCGATGTATTAGACGTGGGGCAGCCGCCGCTACTCACACACTAGCGGGGGTCGGTGGCCGGTTCAGAGGAGTTTAACAGGTAGCGTGCTGCCGCTCGAAACGAAAAAAGAGGCGAGCGAAGTCCGAAAACTCCCCCTATTCATGCCGAAAACTCCGCGTGTCAACCTCCCACCGAGCCTACAGTGCCACATCACAGTTGACCCGTTCACACCGAAAACTCTGCCTAATCACCTCCCACCGACGACTCAGTGTGACTTCTCACCCACGAGTTTACACCAAAAATTTCGCCTGATCGGCTCCCACCGACCACCACCTACCACTCCTGCAGTGGCGGGCGTCGGTGGCAGGTTGAGAGGCAGGGTTGGCGATTCAACCTGCCAGCGACGCCCGCCAGAGCGTTGATAACCAGCCCAATGTCAACCGTGACAAGCACAAACACCTCACACTCCAGTGCAGCGTATACATTGTGGGCTGCCATTCCCGCGCTCTTCACGAGAGAGTGTTAGAGAAAAACAGTGCGGACACTGCAACACGTTGCCCCGAAAACTCCGTCACATATAAGACATAACCACGAAAACTTCGGCAGTTATGAGTCAAGCCGAAACCTCCGCCGATCAGCCAGACTCGATCAATTTGGTTGGGAAAAGGGCGTTTTAACCGGCCACCGACCCCCGCGATTGTCTGAGTAAGCAATTTATAGTTCTGACCGGCCCGCAGTCGCGCATGTTCGTCTTAATCTCTCGCACTTCGGGATTTCATACTTTTGATGAGTTCATGGGAGTCATTCCAAGCGCTGAACGCGAATACTAGGACCGATTTCAATTTTTCGACTGATTGCAACGGCTTACGGCAGCTATAATGGTACCTTGATCACTCTGCTTCACCTTAGTCCTTCAGAAAATCAAAAACGGGTTTTATTTTTAAGTTCAGCACCTCGAAAAAACCCTATGGGCTAAGTCGTTAGCGAAAACATTTTCTGACCTCCGGAGCACCATGGGGTCCCATTTCGCTCACGTTCATTTTTGGGGTCCGAAGGTCGAAATATTTTTATTGCTCATTCTGCGCCCAGGTGGTAGCTTGGGGAGCTGAACACGAATATGAGGTCTCTTTTTGAATTTTTGAATATTTCCGGTAGGCCATATTGGGTGAAGCGTAATTTCTTTTCTGCAACCGACCGTTTTAAGTCCATAACTCTTCCAATTAATGGTTTCCCTAGTGTCTCCCATCAATGGTTGCTGCCAGAATAAAAAAAACTATTCATCAAACAGATATCGTAAAATTCGTGGTCCGAAATTTCGAAGACACTAATATTTCTTCTGCTAAACGATCCCTTTCCTTCGAGCTCGGATGTCCACAGATTGAGAATTACAGTAAAACATTTTCTGTATTGTGAAAAAAATACCGATGGCATTCCGGATTTCCGGTACCGAACCATATCAAGTGTATGTTTTCACTGCAATTGGCTTCACAAACGGGAATACATACTGGTCCTCCGAAAAACATAGCTTGTATGCTGTGTCACGGTCTTTCTGTTCGTGAAGCCAATTTCACTGAGAGCACGATCTACCAGATTTTATTTTGTTATGGAGAGTGAGAATGCCATCGGCACTTTGTTCAATACCAATGAAAAATGGATTACTGTTATTCCTTACCTATCTGAATCCACTTCCAGACGAGAGAAAATGGTGATGGGGAAAATGGAGTTGTCTTCATGCTCTTGCACCACTTCAAATTTGTGATTTTTTTTCTTCAAAAATTAGTTTTTTTTAATCCACCTGCAATGATTGGCTCGAAATTTGTTATAAGGGTTATTTGCAGCCCTGAACACAACTGTGATGTTGTTGTGAATCAAAACTCAAAATTGAAACTGGTATCAGGTGAAACTGGGCTGTTTTTATGATTTCGCTCGCAGTGTTTTTACGTTAAAAGTTGTAATGATATAGATTGAGTTTTTTCCCTTTTGTGTACGTTGTGTGATTACTTCTGTGAGGTTACTTAGAGTTTGTTTAATGAGCCATTTGTTTCAGAAATTTTTAGTTTAGGAAACTGCGAGCTGTTGGTTGTTAACTCTATTGGATTATTAGTGATCTGAGTTATTAAATTTTGTCGCCTGTTAAAATCTGTTCAATAGAATAATAAATCTGTAAGTGACAAATTCTTCTGCCGGAACAAAGTGATAAGCGAACATTATGAGCACGGTGAAAAATGGGTCACGCTCCAATAACTTGAATGGAAATGGCTCCTCAGGATAAGTCAACATTTTGCATCTTGGGAACGTAAAAGTTTTTCAATTTCGGCCACAAACAATGAAGCTCAAATTCAGCTCCACTGTTTATGTCGTTTTTCTTTCATTTTCGTCATCCCCTCCAGATATGATAGCATTTTGTAGCCTCGCGCCCTGTAAAACGGAGAATTTTCGAAATTTTGGCATGAACAATGAAGCTCGAGATAGGCAACATTGTAATGGAGCTCGACTCGAGCTCTATTGCAATTTAGCCCATCTCGAGCTTCATTGTTCATTCCAAATTTTGGAAAATTCTGCATTATACAGGACGCGAAGCTTCAAAACGCTACCACATCTCGAGGGGATGACGAAAATGGAGAAAAAACGGCATTTAGTAGAATACGAGAGAGTTCTAGTAAAACACTGGAGAATTCTAGAAGATTACTGGAGAATTTTGGCGAATTACGTTAGAATTCTAGCAGAATACCAGAGAATTTTGCCAAAATTTCTCCCTTTTTTTGCCAAATTTCTCTGGTAATCTACAAAATTTTGGTGGTAATCTCTAGACCTGAGTACAAGAAAATTCTGCCAGATTACGAGAATTTCTGCCAGATTACGAGACGATGTTGCCCTCCTCTAACAGAATTTTCCTGTATTCTGTCAGATTCCTCTCGTAATCTGGCAGACTTTCTAGTTATCTGGCAGAATTCTCCACTACTCACATAGGCTGAAAATATTAAAGGCAGTGTCCACGATAAGTTTCGTCCTCGGTTTTTGGCCGGAAATCGAAAGTTCAGGGTCTCATTGAAGCACTGGGGTCAAAAGAACGAACGAAAACGAGGCCGAAAGAGCTCCATACGGCTCCGAAGTCCGCTCGCGCTAGTCCTTCCGCTCGCGGTAGAGTTTTCCGAGGAACAGTTTGGTCCGCATCTACATTAGCATTGGAGCGCGAGCGCGGCTAAGTTTTAGCATTGGGGCGCATTTGCATACGCTATCTACTTCAGGCTCATGCCCGCGCAACTGACCCACCGCTGAAATGTGGCTTCAAGAAGAAGAGCTAATTTTGTATGTTTCGCAGCGTTTTTCATGATTCTTTCTTCACTGATGAAACAATCAGACTCTAAACCTTCGTTTTCTGGGGTAAACTCGAAAACAATTTTTATCGTGGACACTGCCTTTAAGTAGACCCCAAAAAGTCTCTATTTTGTCAGACATTCTTCCGAAGAAAGGGTCGGGTTTGAAGTATTTCTGCCTGAGAAATTCCGCCTTTTTTTTCTCCGCCGAAATTCTTCGGTCACCTAGTATAATGTGCTTTCTTCGATCAGTACTGCTCGCATCCGGCTATTTTATCGCGAGAGTGGAACACACATGTTACTGTTTCAGATCACAAGCTGCCTTATTCTCAATTCTAGTAATGCCATTGAAGTGAAGCTGTTCCTGTTCATGTAATTATCAGCTTGCACATACTTCATTTCCTCCTCTTACAAGAGAACCATCTTTGGTTGTAGTGGCCACTTTGGATGAAATGTACTTTCAAATAACGTCTTTCTGACGTAGAGTATGATTTTACCTTCCTTGGCTGCGTAGTATCACCCTGAAGTAAGGCGACAAAGGTCCTGTTTTCAGCTTAAAATTGCCCCTGGTGGGAAGTAGAGTATATCAAACTAATAAATTAAAGAAAAAACCGAATATCTCGAAAAATTTACTCTTTCGAATAATCGAATAAACAAATTATTCGGAACATTGACTTCTCCGAATAGTCGAATGAACGAATTATTCAAAACATTGAGTTTTCCGAATAGTCAAATAAACAAAATATTCGAAAAATTAACTTCCGAATAATCGATTTATTCGAATCATTCGAATACGAATAATTCGAATATCTCGTCGCACTAACAACTTTCTTGGCATTTTTTTGTGTATAGTATCGTATAGATCAAAGGCGCCCTCTCGGATTTCGGAATAGAAGCAAATTTAAAGAATGCAAACGCGAAGACGGCCACACACCTCACAGGTTCTTTCGGATCCTGAAAGAAATCATGTTCTACTCCTGCGGTTTTGCGTGAGATACAAGTGTACGCCATTATGAATTTGGTGGGATAGAAGAATAAAAAAGATGAGTGTCAAATTGAAGGCTAAATAAAATTAAATATTAAAGGCAGTGTTCACGACGTAAAAGTTGCCTGTTTTTTTGGCTAAAACGTAAGCTTTAGATTCTCTGAGAAGAGTAGGAACAGAAGTGCGACGAAAAACGGTGAGTAAGCTTTGTCCGTGGGGTTTATTCTGGGCGCTGAACACGACTATGAAGTCCGTTTGAAATTCTTAGAAAGATCACTGCACGTTTCGGAAGGTACAAAAAGTACAAAAAACGACTGTCCTAAAGACATCTTGCGCGCTGGATATCACCTTCAATTTTTTGTGTACAACCAAACAGTTTGGGCTAGCTGGCAGCACCCACGAAACCAGAAGCTCTGAAAATGTGCCCTGTACAAGCTAACCAGGTGCCGAAAAACTTCAAAAAGGATTTTGGCGCAAAGTTCAGATTCACCTTTACGTTTTGCTCAGGAAGGTTTTCCCTTAGAAATGAAAGGTTTTCAAGGGTCCTTTCGGCATTTCCATTCACTAGAGGAGCTAAGGTATACAAAAACGTAGGGAAATAATTTATGGTTTTCTGCGCGTAAGATGCCTTCAAGGTCCTATCCACTTGAAACAACTAGATTGGGGCGGAATACTACACAGTTTGGCGCAGATGCCATAGCGATACCAGCGATAATAGAACTCGTTTCCGCAGATGCAGATGATAAACTGACATCAGATTCGTGTTGAGCACTCCAAATAACACCCAGAAAAACGATTTGACCCACATCTATGTGTCAAATTTTGGAAGTCGTCAAAAGCCGATTTTGCCGTAAAATTTTTCAGCCGGTGGGACGCGTTGAACAAATTAGGTCGAAAACTCTGAAAAAACGACAAGTAAACCTCAGATTCGTGATCGGTACCCCCAATAACCCAAAGGGCAAATTTTAAGTCAAATCTGGAATATTTTTTTTCAACGCTTCCTGTACCCTGTAATTTAAATAATTGAATGCTGAATCGAAAATCCGTGTAAGTCCAAAACGCCATAAGTCTACAGAAGGCCCGGAAAATCTGCATTCACCCAAACTTTGCCTAAGGAGGTTGTTTCGGGTGCTGAACACGATTATAGGGTCCGTTTCAGGATTCTCGTGGAATTAGTGCGCTTTTTGGAGGGACAATATGTACGAAAACCAGCGAAAAAACGTCTATAACTTTTTTTCAGTGTGACTCTAGGCAGCTGCGAAGGGCATATTCGAACTCTAAGTCAAAAAATGACTCCAGAAAAGTACATTTCGATCGTAATGGCCAGTTTGGCTAATAGTCGAGGGCAATGCATGCTTACTAAGTCTTTTCGACTTTCTTCGAAAAATGTGTTTTCCCTCTGCATTTCCCATCGACCACGGGTCAAAATATGGCAAATTTCTGCTATAGTGATTTTCTAATCAGTTTTAGTGAGGGATTTTAAAGAAAAAATATAGGAATATAGGAAATAATCATGACAACTTTGTGGAGTTTAACCTATTGTTTCGCAACAGTAATTTACAAGGCTCGTTGAAAGCAATCAAAAAAACGACTTCCAAATCGAAATCGAGCAGGATTCTGCATGCATTCAATATTTCGAAAACTTGTTATGGTCTCATTTGGAAAAGTCGTGAAAAAAATTATTCGAAAGACCAAATAAGGAAAACAACGCAAGCCGAAAAAGCCCAAGCATCAGAGAAAAAAAAGATTACAAAGAAAACAACATTCATTTGTCGGGAACGGTCAGTTTTATGGGGAAAAAACGTGGTTGCTCTGCCAGCTGAGTGGATGTATCGATTTCGTTTCGACCAAGAAGGAATGATTTTGGTGGTCATGCCCAGCAGATCGCACCTGATGGTGTCGTGGAAATTCATCTTAAGTATGATGTTGTTAACATTATCGAAATGTGATCGAAATGAGAAGCGAAACAAGTACATATGTGTACGAAACATGACTCTCGGTACTGGAGCACAAATCTGAGCGTTTTGGCCGAGAAATAGCCCACCAAGCTCCGCAACGGCTCCTGGTGGGCTACTTCTAGGCTATTATGTGGCTTGCATGAAATAGACAAAAATTTGCCGAGAAATAACTAGAAGTAATCAAAAATGACCGAGACGCGACCGGTACACCGACACGCGGCGCTGCCGTCGCCGGCTCGGCAACGCGGCGGAAACCAGCTATTTCTTGGCTAATACGCGGAAAGCAGGCATTTTGTGGCTGTTTCTCGGCCATAGCTCGCAGAGAGCGTTTCACAAATTTTTCAGTAGATTGAAATTTTTACGCTCTACCATTCGTATGATATGTGCGAACCACCACTTGATTGAAATGAGAAAAAAAAATGAATTGATTTTCAATCTTGATCAAACTTTACCTCTTTTTTATGATTTGTGAGGTCGACAATGCGAACTGAGGGTTTTCACCTTCACGAGGATGGCGAGAGCATTCGAAAGAGACAACGTGCTCCTCGGCTCCAGGAGTGAACTTCAAAAGAAAAACTGCCGATTTGGATTCTAGAGCCGAATTTAAAAAAACATAAGATGCTTTCTCATTGTTGGGCAGACTTGAGGCATCTATAAACTATTAGAATCGGGTTCATTCATGACGAAAACCCCGGTTTTGGTAATCACTGAATTGATTAGCCGTGGGGCGCACGGCCTTCCAAACATTCGTACACAGCTCCCCCCCCCTCTCCCCCAATGAACCCCATGAGAAAGTTCAACTTAGATCTGGAACATTCTTCTCAAGCGCTTCCAGAACCCTTCGATTGATACTATAAGTACTCACACGAACCATCGCTCGGAGCGGAAACAGCTCTTACCATTTATGAAGTCATCGCCCGGACAGCAACCGCATCCAGCAACCGATGAATTAGGCCGTAGTTATACATCGGCGGAATGAAAACTTTCCGCCATGACATCGTCGCCGCTTGACGCGAGGAGCAGGAATTTACGCAACCTTGCGTACAGACGCGACATGTTATTGCTGACCAGAAAATGGGAGCGCTTTCGAAATCTCTTTGATTCAATGTCTCCATTTCTCATCGTATTTTCTTGCATATCGTTCCTGTCTTTCTCTTCTTCTCGTTAATACACTGTTTTCTCTCGTATAATGCAATATTTTAACCTGTGAGTGCAAGAATAAAAATGTTGGCCCCTTGACTACTTTTCGGATTTCATTCATCGAAAAAATATACGCGTAAACTTCGTACACAAGGCGCGGAGGTATTATTTGGGGTGATGAATAGGATTATGAGGTCTGTTTTCTGTTTGTTTTTTAAAAGGTTGCTTACCGGAATGATAACTTTATATTATGTCGAAATTTAGGTTCGGTTAAAACCTTGTCCAGACGGGTTCTTCAAGACGACGAACACGTAATGAGCTTTTTTCAATTCTATAGCACGTTGGTTCAATCAAAGAAGGCAGGTTGAATGTTGCTGCGAGTAGTTTGGCATGCGCAAAATTTTCGAAAATTGGAAAACCGTCAGCGAATTCGTGATCAGCACCCATGCAAACCCCTTCCGACTGCTTCAGCCACTTCGCGTCTCTGACCTTCCTAATACCTAAGGTACTCTCCCATAAGATAAAAAAATGGACCTCATTGTCGTGTTCGCCACCTCAAATAACCGGCGAAATTTTTTTCCGACACCTCGAGTCCTAGAAGTGGATCAGGGGTGCTCTTATCCAGCCCCCCCCCCCAATCGGCTCACTCGATTTGGCTCTAAAATTTTCTAAGTTTTTATTCCGATTTTGTTAGATCTTGACCACCGGTGGTGCTGTTCTCCTACATTCTAGTCCATGGAGAGTCTATCTTGTTAATCCCTGGAGGTGGACGGTGCGTGAATGAAGGCACACCGCTCTCCACTTCTTTTATGCCCTACACTTTATCAATTGGTTATCATCAGTTTTGTTTACGAGAGCCGATTGGGGGGATGGGCTGTATAAAATTATTCGTGGATCAGTGGCCAATTTCGTATACATTAATTTAATAACACTTATTTTCCCACTTTCAGATAATGCTCAAAAGAGTAAAGGTGGAACCGGGTCTTGACAAGCTCAGCGGCGACGAGAAGTATCTACTAATAGATGCAGTTAGGGCCCATCCCTTTATGTGGGACGACACCGACTACAGGTAAAAGGACACATCCAAGAAGATGCTGGCGTGGGACGAAATCCGTGCAGAAATGGAGAAAAGTTGTGGGGAGCGATTTTTCGGTCAGTTTCTTATTCGAGTTTATCTTTTGTGTAGTAGGCTTTATTTTCCATGGTCAAATGCGAGTGGCTGGGTCGCCCGCAACAGGCCGCGAGCAGGGAAGCCATCATCGTCTGGGACAGGGTTTTTCAATTAAAATAGCACTCAAGTTCTTTGCCGCATTCGATAGATTGCTGCTTAGAAACCTCGTGTGAATAGCGTGGATAGATTTTGACGGAAGCACTTTTCAGTTCACGATTTGAGTCGGACGTTCAAGAATTTGCGCGACTACTATGGAAAAAAAATCGCGAGAATTGACACATATTACGACACATCTTTCCGGAGCCGATGCCTCTGCAAGCGCTATCAGGCGCGTGAAAGCCTGGCCGTTTTTCGATGCGTTGGAATTTCTCGCACCCGTAGCCGATACTGGGTGAGTGACATTCATTCAGTTACATTATCAAAATCTAGCTGTCGGAATTATTTTGCAGAGAAAGGTTCACCAACGTGGCCGCGCTCGAAAGTGAGGAGATCGGATTGGACGCGTCATGGGAAAACGAGGAGAATCAGGCAGGCATTGTCAACTATTATTAATTTAGGCATGTTTTTCGTTTTAGTTTGGCTCACCATATACTCGTTTTCATTAGATTTTGGGTCTCCGAATAAGTCTCATCGTTAGTCCAGTGGTTGCATATACGACCACTCATTTTGGCGCAAAACTAGTTGGGGAGCCACTCTGGATTCAAGTGAGGAATGAATCATACCGCTCCTAAAACGACGTTTCTCCATCGAGTTCCTACGATCACATTGACTGATAGCGCTACCAACTGCCTGATATCGGGATAACTGTCCATTTTATGCATATAGCCTGTCTCCCTCATTTCAATCCGGTTGAAATGAGGCTTAGACCTATCGGGCCTATCATGTCGAAATCTCCTTATCGCTCTTAAATTTTGCCATGACCGAACGCTACGCTGCTTGCTCCGCCCGGGCTCTTCCGAGCAAGCTAGGCTCTCGAGAAAATGGAACGATTTATTCATAAAAATGAAAATTTCTGTTGATATCAGGTGCCATTGTTACCTTAGAAGCTTCGTTGAAATATACTTCGTTATCTGAAAAGTCAACTGAAATAGCGTGCGGTGCCGATTGCCACTTATGAAGTGATGATATCAGTTGCATTTCTATATCAGACCGACCGACTCAGACTCTCGGATGAAAGTTGCGAAGCATTTTATGGTTTTGTTGCAATCGGCACCGCACGGTATTTTTCGCCTAGTTTTCTGAAAACGGTATCTGTTGACTCCTGAAAGCCACCCCCAAACTAGTTTTGCAACGACTAGTTTTACACCCTCATTTCTCTATTACGAGACTGTAGGTACGATTCGGTGGTATGAAAACTTTGAGCGCCTTTCTGCGCACAGGAGTTCCCCTCAAAGTGGCATCGTGGTGTGGAGGTGCCCGATAGTGACAAGGTTCTTAGCCCTCGGTCATAGTTGGCCGATGGGCCTAGCCAGCACTGTCGATAATCTTGAAGGAAGTGAGTGAGGTGGGGTGGAAAAAACACCCGATGTGGCTGACGCGACCGATATTCACATCATATGAGATAAGAAATGAATGATATCCATGATATCGTTGCTCGTATTTGTATTTCATACGTGTTGACCGCGTCAGCCACAGCTGGCTACACCGGGTGATTTTTAAAATCTCCATCGTCCATGTTTTTAATACATATCGACCGGGATGGCCACAGCAGGCTACGGCCATTTTGTCAGCCAACTCTGACAGGGGCCTTAGGCTATATCCTAGGCCGAGGAGCTTTTTTCTCATGGAAAAAACTCTAATATCAAATGCCTAAATTCGGTATCAGTCAGTGTTGTTTTGAAAGTTCTGTCGAAATACTTCAATAAGCAGCATTATCCATCTGTCATACATACATTTCATTTTTCGGCTTGGATCCTGAGTACCCCCATCTAGGATAGTACCGTGCCTTATCCTATTAACAGGCTTTCAAGGCTGTTGGACTATAATTGCCTTGACGTCTTATTCGAAAGGGTACCCAACAGAGCGTGGAGAAGCGTGAGTGTAAGCTTCAACCTCTGCTAGGCTCCATCCGTCGCGAGAGCGGGCGTTCCCGCTGTTGTGCGCCTCTCGACGCTCCTCAACGCTGGAGCAGCCGTGTCCACAAATTAACACAAGCAAGCACCCCCTACCTCGCGTTGAATCGATTGAAAACGTTTGATCGGGCGATCAATCGCTCGAGTCGGCGCAACGGCTAATGATTTCTCACGGTTTTCGACTTCCCTGGTGGGATTATGAAAAACGAGGGTAGTCGTGTTGCTACAGGTTTAATGCCGCCTGCTTTAGTGATGGAGTAGAAAGCTTGAGACTTGGTGCTTGCTTCGAGGTGCTGGCGTAAGCGTACAAATGAAAAATTTTCAGGATTCCGGCACTACTTCGCAGCAGTACACATCGCCAAGTAGTTCCAAGTCGCCAAGACTCAGCTCCAGTTTCGCTACCTCGCCTGTATTCTCGTCTCTGAAGAACAAAGAGAGGAAGAATGTCAAACCAGCGAGAGCAGGTGATTCTCATCTCCAGTCTGCTCTTTCCCATTTTTAATCTCACCCATTTGCTCATTTTTTGCTTTTCGAATATGCATTCAATTCTACCATTTACACGAGTTGAAAGGGGGTCACTGGGGCACGTGCTGCTAAATTTCGTCGCAGGAGCGCGTGCGGCCAAATAACGTTGCGGAGATTCCTGTCCGCGCTTTCCCAATTGTGATACTATAGTTAACCCATTCACGACGATTTCTGATTTTGGGTGACTGCACGTTCGGACCGCGTGCAATATTGCGCCACCGTATACAATGTCCCACCGGTGGGACTTGCATTTCAAAGTGATAGTCAATGCGTGACCCACCGGTGGGGCACCACGTTGTGAATGGGTCGTAAACCTTTAGCACTCACTATGCTCCAAATGGTGTGGGTGAGCATGTATTAGAGGGGGGGGGGGGCGGCTCCCAATATTCATTTATGAAAACGAAAATTTCTGCCGATAACAGATGATGTTTGATAGCATTATCTTTCATTGTGTTTGTTGAATTTTCGTTGAAATGCTTCGATTCCTGGAAGGGGTATCATTCATTCCTCACTCCGACCCTGAGTGGTCCCTTCAACTAGTTTAGCAAGAGGGTCTGTTAATCTAGTTCAATGCATACTCGACTCGCACTAAATACGGCGCAGAGTCAAGCAGGGCTGCGAAATTTTGCAACGGGGGTGGGAGTGAGGGTCGCAAAAATTTATGACCGAAAATTGAAGATTGCTGAATGTATCTTGAAAGTTCTTGATGTTTTCCGTCACCAAAGTGAAGGATCGGGTTTCGGGTTTTCGACGCTTGAGCGTGACTATTGAACGAATTTTCTGCGTCTGATAGCTTTAGTAATCAAATATAATCAAAATGTTCGGAAATCGCGCCTCGGGGTTTCGCAAAAAGTTTTGGATTTTGGAAGAAAAATTTGATTGTGGGTAGGGAGGTCGCTCCAATTTCGAAGAATAACGCAACGCCCCGCTTGACCCTGATACGGCGAATGAGTCAGATTCTAGATATTTATACTAACTAATACTACCTTACCTTTCAGCTTTTGATGAGCTCACCAAGCGATGAAGGGGCGCGGAGGCGAACAGGACAAGTTTGAAGTCACAGGCAGAGTTGATTTGGCCTTAAATTTTGTATTTTCCCTTCTCATCGTTTCTTGTTCCGCGATTTTCAGATTTTCGCGAATTTACGTGCGTTGTAATTCGCCCGAGGTCAGCCGTTCTAACATCGTTTTGTTTGGGGGTGTGGACCCTTTGAGACAAGCACGTTCATACCGATCCACTGACAAAGGGCTACCGTTACCGTTCTTAAACAAAACATGATAAGGAACGATGCCACTCTATCATAAGATGAGGGGTATAAAAGGGCAGAGGAGTGGTATGCGTTCACTGACACACCCTTCTAATCGAGATGTTTCTGGGAAGTGGCTTAGGAGGTCGAATTTGTGTAAACATGTTTAATGGCTGCTACGATGTCCTCATATCCAAGCCGCTCAGACGAAAATTCCGGATCTCCCCCGCTGTTTTTGGGCGGGGGAGGTCCGAAATCCCTTGCGCGCGTGGTCCCCCGCGAGATTTTTGGGGCGCGTTCACATCGGATTCCGACAGGGTTGAGCAGGGTTGTGACTCAGCAAAACAGGGGGTCGTAAAATTTTTGGAAAAAAATGGGAGTCTCCCCAAACCATTTGCAAGGTAAAATGGGGTAGGAATAGGAAAATTGTTTTTTAACCACCACAAGTGTGGAATTTTTCCAAACTTGTCACTCGAAAAACTAACGCATTTTTTCATCTCGGGAGGGGGGGGGTCTCAATTTTTTTCCAAATTGGTGGCAGATTATAAACTTGTATCATCAACATGTTTGGACAAAGGTTTAAGCAATGTTGCTGGTATAAAAGACTTCTCACCTCACAGTGTGCCTCAGTCGGTTTTTCGGAGCCGGACCTGGGAGGTGCCCTCGAGTCACTTACCAGAAGATCCACCAGATGACGGAGGATGATTTTGGTTGCCGAAGGAGGGGGGATCTCTCCACGGCGAGGAGATGGGGGTAGGGTGGTTCCCAACTGTGGTTCCATATCCCCACGGTCCACGGTGGGGTGCACCCCATCGTAGAACGTGGCGGTGGAACCACCCCCCCCCTTTCAATCTAGTTTTTTCGGAGCTGCCGGGGTGGTGTGCCGGTGGAGTATCCCCGTTTCCCCCCTCGGGAGATCCGAAATTTCCGTCTGAGCGACACTTGGCATTTTTTCGAAGAGGATTACTGTAGCCCTTCGTCGACTGATTGGTTTGTTGTCCCTTCGAGGGCTTAAGGGGGGGGGTCGGACACAGAATTATAAAACTCAAACCGCAGATTTAATCCACCGTAACCCAATGGACATGATAAGAGTAAAGGAACACATCTGCGTCCCATTTACAGCCGTGAGAAAATGTGGGTTGGTGGACTGATATCATGCTTCTTGGAAGGAGTTCACTCCAATAAGCGCGCAATGTGGTCATCCTCACCCCACCCGGTCGATATAGGAGTTTCTCACTGGATTTGGGTGCATTGTCTTCGGCCGTCTGCGACTTGCCGAGTCCCACCGTATCTCGACTCTCGTCGTCTGCGCTCTGCCCCACCTACTGCTGCCGCTGACTATCGATTGCGTGTTTCGCAGAGAAACTGGGTGGCGCTGGGGACAACCGGACTCAGTCAGTTGCAAATGATTGAGGACGGTTTTTCCGCCGCGGACTCTGTCGGACTCAGCAGGTTTTCCGACCAAGTCTGACGGGGCCTTAAGTCCTCAGTACCGCGTTACAACCGCACGGTGATACGAAACCTTATTCCATGAGAGCACAAATGAAGTCCTTGCAGGGAGCATGATATCATTCCACCGACCTACGCTTCATCAGAACGATAAATGGATGGAGTTGTTTTGAACACCCTTATCATGACCATCGGGTTACTGTGGATAGAATCTGCGGTTTGAGTTTTGTAATTCTGTGGGGTCGGACCCGGGCCGAGTTAGGTTCCCTGCCTTCATGGTGATGAATGGGAGTGAAGAATGAATGATACTCCTTCACTCGAGATTCGTGGGGATTACTGCGAAACATTGAGTGATAACGTTTACGAACATCTGCTAACGGAGAAAAATTTTCAGCTTCACTGCTGAATTTTTCTATTGATGAATTCCGAGTGGTCTCGTCAACAAGCTTTGCATCGCAAATCATTCGAGTATGGGGGGAATGGGGAACGGGGTGGGGTTTACCTCTCTGTTGGCCAATCGTAGGAGATCTCTCCACCTCCTGTATGAAGGTTTGAAATGGAGTTTGGCTTGCTTATCAGTTAATATCACGACAAGTAACACTCTTTCCAACAAACTTTCGAGATGATCATGATTGATAAGCTAGCCTAACCCCGGCTCTATCCTAGACGAGGATTTTCTCGTAGAAATGAACTAAAAACCTGATAAAAATGCTTGATTTTGCTGTCAAGCATAGTCGCTAATAGAATTCTATAGAAATACTTCGATTGCTAGCGTTACCGATCGGTGGATCACTTGATTTCTGACTCGAATCCTGAGTGCCCCCCCCTCCCGTCTAGGATGGTGCCCTAACCCCATTTGTAACGTTCATGCATACGACCCCATGAGGAAAAAATGACTGAAAACGCTAACAGGCATATTATATCAGGAATTGAAGGTACGGTGCTTATCTGGGCCGAATTCCGGTCCGCAATTGCGTCTTGAGATGCTTTGCGCGCGCGCTCGAGTCAGCCGAGTTTTCAGAGCCAAAGCCGACTCGATATGGCTTTTTTATACAGTTTTCTCCCATTTTGTTTACTTTCCAGTTACTAAAACCCACATAGTATCAACAAATCGGCGGCTGCGGCGCTGGAAACTCTTCTCAAATGCGCGACTCGAATGCGCGCGGCCGCAAAGCGTGTCGAGACGCAACTACGGACCGGAATTCGGCCCAGAGAAGCACAGTAGTCCGCAAAGCGTGTCGAGACGCAATTGCGGACCGGAATTCGGCCCAGAGAAGCAGAGTAGTTGGGGGGGACACTCGAGAAAATAAAATGATTTGTGCTATGTGGGAAGGGGGGGCACTATAGCGTGATGGACTTGGCCACGCCCATTTGACTGTGCCGCACTAAATTTGAGCACCTCCCAGGGTTTCCCTCCCCTGCCAAAATCAGAAAAGTCATTGCGGCACGAAAAAATGGGCGTGGCCAAGTGCGATACAACAGTGGCCCCCCCTTCCCACATAGCACCAAATGATTAATCCATGGAAATGAAAATTCGTGCTGATATCAGACACCTGATAGCGTAATCAGTCATCGTTTTCATGGAACTCCATGGAAATACTTTGATTTCTGAATGCCGTATCATTCATTCTCCAACTGAATCCTGAGTGCTCCCCCCTAACTGCCTCCGTACCTGATATCAGTACACATTTTCATTTTCGTGAATGAATCAATTCATTTTCTTGAGTAAACCCCCTCCCCCCCCCGGCTAGTTTCAAGCCCCCCGCATTGCTTTTGTTCCCCGAGAAATTTTACGACCCTCCCGGCTAGTCCCGTGACTCTGTCAGAGCCCGCGCGGTTGCACTGCTTTTTTGACTCGTATTTGTTGTCCTCGTAGACATTAAACATTGCAGGAATGATGCTCACGTGCAAGCTGAGGGAAATGAGTGCACTCTACCCAGAAATTGGAGAAGACTGGATTGTCCGAACAGACGAATTCATTTTGAGTATGTCGAAAGCTCTGCGGGAGCTGAAGCTCCAGAACGAGATCTAATCCCAACACGAGTCATGTGTATCACTTTTCTCAGTTTTGATCCAGAGTCGTACCGGTGTTGAAGCTTTGTTGGACATGGTTGTTATGTCATATTGTTGTTCCGTTAGAAGATGAAGATATAACATTAGCTCGAGCAATTTATTTATTCGAGAGCCTCCATAGCAGGTCTTAGAATCCATCCCTTCTAGCGAAGAAGTTGGCCATCCTGAGTCTTTGGACCTGCGCTTCGATTATTCCATTGCATTGCCCATTCGTCGTGCGTCCATTTGCGCTGCCTTCTGCGACCGGGTACCTGCCCACCAATTTCTCAGGCGGCAACCTGGACGCGAGCAAGTTATGCAGAATCTAAACGCATATTATCATCAAAATGAAAACATTGAGAAGCAAAATATATCATATAATGCCACAGAATTATAGAATTCAAACCGCAGATTCTATCCACAGTAACCCAGTGGTCATGATAAGAGTAATGAAAACAACTCCATCCATTTATTGCCATGATGAAGCGTAGGTCGGTGGAGTAATATCGTGCTCCCCACAAGTAATTCATCACTATTCTCATGGAATATGGCTTCGTATGACCGTGCGGTTGAAACGCGGCACTAAGGACTTCCACTTCGGGTTGCTTGTCGAGTTGCTCTCGGCTCATTTGCTTTTGCTCTCGGCAACATTCACCAAACGGTCATGAAGAGTCTCATTCCAGAAGTATCGAAGCGAATTCCGCTCAAGGAGCGTGATATCATTCCACCAACCGACAATTTATCACGGGTGTAAATGGGATGTTCCTTCACTCTATCCATTGGGTTACGGTGGATGAAATCTGCGGTTTGAGTTTTATAATTCGGTTATAATGCCCACTCACAAGTGTTGTGGTGATGATGAGCTTGCAATGTTCCGGTGATCCAATTGGGGGACCCATGTAGATGCGGAAACGAGCCGCTAATATCCCGAATACGCTCTCAACAATACGACGTGCACTGAAACAATGCTTTGAAACACCCATGAACTCACGCATCAAAGCAATGTTGAACTCACGCGCTGTACCGATCATTAAAGTGTGCCTTCTTCAAGCCCTTCAGAGTTTTCGCTTGTCGGAAAGGCCTTTGTATCAATGTTTTTTTTGCGCGAAACCTCCGTCAGCCAGGATGTGGAAATCTACCGAACGTTCACCGTGAAGATCTGCTGACGGAGGAAATGCTTTTTGCGCTTGAAGTATTCATGGAATAACGGCTCAAAAGATCTGAAAATGTCATTTAAAGTCCTTATCCCACCTGAGTCACTGTTCTTCCCTTTTGTGCCGAGGTCAAACAAAAGTATCTTGTAGGCGCCGTCCACGATGGCTAACAGCACATAGGAAAAGAATTCTTTGAAGTTGAAGTATGAGCTACCGCTCATTCGAGGAGCCTGTAAAATATTACTTTTTGCTGTTTCATGTTTGTGGAAACCACATCATTTACGATTTACTACCCAAAAAAAAACGGCTCAGCAGTTAGGCCCCCGTCATAGTCGGTGGATCTACTGAGTCCCACCGGGTCGATACGCACTGAATGCGTGGGAAACGGGTGCAAAAAAATCAACCAACTAAATCCGACTGCGACCGTCTGATGCCCACCGCAATCCCCCCGGTCGATACTGATGGTTCTCATGCGTACAAAGGCGGGGCCAATGCACCGACTGAGTCCCACTGAGTCCCACCGAAATCATCCTTACCCCACCCGGTCGATATAGGTGTTCCTCACGTGATTTGGGTGCATTTTTTCGGCCGACTGCGACCTGCCGAGTCCCGCCGCATATCGACTCTCGTCGTCTGCGCTCTGCCCCACGTACTGCTGCCGCTGACTATCGATTGCGTGTTTCGCAGAGGAAGTGGTTGGCGCTGGGGGCCATCGGACTCAGTCGGACTCAGCAGGTTTTTCCACCCCGGACTCATTCGGACTCAGTCGGACTCAGCAGGTTTTTCGACGAAGTCTGACGGGGGCCTTAGACGTCTTCTCTGCTCCGGTTTCATTTCGACAAGTTTACAGGAAATTCGAATTGCTATTATGTTTTGTTAGCTTTAATTATTAATCCTTTCGACATTCCAAGAAACAACAAAAAATCACCACCTAAATTGAACTGAGATTCAAGACGTAAGTCAAATTTGAGACTTTCACAATGCAGTTGAGACAATTTTTGAAAATTCTGAAGATGTGCATGTGTGGAACAGTAGCAGAAACTCAAACTGCTCACTTCAAAGGCAAGTTAGAGAAAATTGTAAACCGCGGTTCCATTTTTTTCCGATGCTAAAGATAGTAGCAACAAGAGCGTTTAGACTATCAAAATAGTATAAAACTCACGAAGCAGCGGATATGTTTGCCATCGATAGCTCCGACACCTCGGGGGTAATTCCATAATTCCTGAAACTGAGTGGCGCTTTCCCTCCAAGTTTCGACCGTGGATTCCGGAATTGTTTCTTCAAAAAGCTCTGAAAGTGTCTTGAGGCTGAAGCCAGAATGTGGAGAATCGATGTAAAATAATTACCTTCAATTATGGCATTGCAACATTCGTGCACGATGAGTTGCACAGTCATCGTTCCCATTTGGAAGTCGTGAGCCAATGCTGTGAAGGTCTTTCCGTGACCCAGATAACTGTAATTATCACCTAACAGTGATCGACCGTGAAAAGAGACGAGAGAGTGAAAGAAAGTTAGAAAAACAGGAGAAAAACCTACCGCATTGTGATAGCCAGTCTATGGCGTGGAGAAATCGGCCCACGATGCTTAGGAGCGTGTGTGATCTTGTTTTCTATACGTTCGAGAAGACACTCAAATTCTTCCGGAGTCAATCTGGTGTATGTACTCGTGGATAGGCTTCTCATCTAAGTGTGGAAGGTAGCTATCGAAGACAAAGAATCGCTTGTCGATATTCTCGAGGTGGGCAGCACACACATAACATGTGCGAACCCTCCTTTCCTCTAGTTCTACTGCCATAACCATACATGCCAAAACTCTATTGAGGCAATACTTCAGCCTGAAAATGGGGTTACTTTCAGAAAAAAAAAACAAAAAAATATAGGTGAGTGAGGATTCAAATGACGTCATCAGGGTGTCATCTAAAGTGCATAGGGCATCTGATGACGTCATCAGGACGTGATGGAAAGTACATAGGGCTTCCGATGACGTCATCAAGACGAGGTGGAAAGTGCATAAGGCTTCTGATGACGTCATCAGCAAGCCGTGCCAAGTGCACAGGGCATCATGTAAAACGTGCGCTACGTCGTAAAATGTGAATAGGGTTTCATCTGTAGCGTGCGCAACAAGTTGATCTCTCATCGAATATCATATCAAACCGTGCTAGTCGAAAGATATCGAAGTTTTTACAGGGGTATCACTATGTTATATCAAGAAAGTATGAAATTCAAAAATCTAGGGTTGCGAAATTCGAAAAAAAATCTGTGCATTCAACTCACCGTCCTGATCTGCATTTCAAGCATTTTCTTCGCAGTATTGTATCGAAATAGCTCTTCAGCACCATGATGACACACCTCTAAAAAATTCATATATTCAAAACAACGGGGAGAATTGTTTACCACGAAGACGAAAAAAAATGCTGGTGAGGGAATGATATGATTTGCAAACTACAGAAATTATACGCGATTATTAGCACGGTTATGGAACATGATATAATAGGAGAAACAAATCCGTTAGCAGAGAATGAGAAACCAAATCCGACACATAGAAGAGAAAAATCATCGAAGTGAACAAGGTAAATACATTAAGGGTAAAGGAGAATGATGACAAAATGAATCATCTGATGGAATTTGGCAAACTTCCAGCCCAGTGGGTCTTGAAACGAAGCAGTATACGGTGCCGCGGCGTGCATAACTGTTCGCTGCGGCCTTCCACGACGTTTTTTCCGTGACAATTGTTCCTTTTGAGTGCCTCAGCACAGTGAGGGTGCCCGTTAGGCACAGTTGTCTCGTCATTTCCGCGGCGTCTCGCCGGTGTATAACTACGCCCTTACGTGCGTTTTGGCAATTTTTTTCGATTTATGTTTTACGAAATTTTGGCCCAAAATCGCTACGAATCGTAATAAATCGTGACAAGGCGGGAAAATGCGGTTGAGCGAACAATGTAGGTTTGCGGTCTGAAGCATAGATGAATTAGACACTTTTTCTCCACATTCCTGATAGTTGAATATTCTCTCCAATTTCAATTTCCGCTGGACCGTTACCCTGACACTCCCAGCCGGGAGTATTCAGGAGTTGGTCGGCCATGGCAAAAAATATACTTTCCGAGATTCTGGTATATCCTACCTCTCCGCTTCTAACATTGACCGGCTCAAACTTATTATTGGGCTCCAACCTTTTCTTGCTCCAAATGCGAGCCAGGTCGAGAACTGTCTATTTCGGAGCGAAATGCCTATCAGCAGTTGCAGACAACCGCTGTTGCAGCCCGCAGCTCAAACCCTCACAAAGACTCAAACAAACCATCGCTCCGAGCGGGACCGGCTCCTCCCAATTATGACGTCATCGCCCGGACAGCGGCCGAGGGGCGAACTGGCACCGCGGTCCCTGTCCGGTAGGAATATCAGCGTCTGTCGTTCTCCGGTCACTCTCAGGGCGACAGCGGTGCCATCGCCAGAGATAGAGAGACCCGGGATCGGTTGTTCTTCGAGTGATAACGTGCGGTCCACGTTATCACTCAAAGAACAACAAATCCTGCAGGTATTAAAGGCGGCTCGTCTCGTGTAGAAGGGTAGTTGGCCTTTCGAGGCCACTCTTTTGAGAGGTGACCTCGGGTCACTCTCAGGAAGAGAATCTTAGGCGGCCGAGGGGATCCCCCATGGGCCGCGGTGGGGAGGGCTTCCTCATTGCGGACCATGCTGGGATGGTATCCTTGTTGCAGCCTGTGGCAGGATTAGCCTCCTGGCCCACAGGCTTTAACAAGTGCCTTATCCTCTTAAGAGGCTTAATTATCTCCATAAGAGGCGGAAATGAAGACAAAATAGCAGTTAGGAAACTTTTGAAAATTGCCCGGACAGGGACCGCAGTGCCGGTTGGGACCGAAGATCGTTCCGAGCGAGACTGCTGTCGCCTGGAGAGCGGCTGCTGTCGCCCGAGTAGATCGATCGGAGCGGAGAGAGAGCGCCGCTCGAGTCGCTCTCCGGTCCCGCTCCGAGCGATGAATTGTCTGAGCAAGCAACTGTTATTCAGCCTAACCATTTCGAATGGAATTTACTTTTCTAGAATCACTGTTGTGCGTAATGTACAAACGTAACGTACGTAATGGCTCTTTTGCAGCTGCCTGAAATCACTCTAAAAAAATGTTACAGACGTTTTCCACAACCACGCGACAGTGTAAGGGTACCACCCATCAGGAAATTTTAGGGGTGTTTTTATATATTTAGTTGCTCAAAAGTTGAATGTAGTGGTACTTTAGGAAGCTGAACACCAATATGGGGTCCGCTTGTCAAAGTCTTGAGGTTTAATGTAGGTTACAGTAGGTATCATATTACCAGTGGATGCAAAATCTACCATAATAATTGGAAAATCTACAGATGTGCATCAAATTTGTATCCAGCACCACGATTAACCCTCGCGTAAAATTTTTGATTCAAATCTGTGACTTTGACCAAACTACCGAATACCCACCGTAATCTATCGTATGCTGCCTAAAATGGATAAATGGACATTATAAATTATGTTGAGCCTTACAATTATTCTTTATAGGGGCAGTTTGAGCCACATCTATCGTAGCGTTCCGCAAATTGTTAAAAGTCGCGTTTCGGCTCCAAAATTTCACCTGATGGAAGGTTAGGAACGAATTTCGGTGAAGACTTCGGAACATCGACAAATCAACAAATAGACCTCAGGTTCGTGATCAGCAACCCAAGAAACCCCCATGGGGGAGTTTGAAGTCAAATCTGAAACATTTTGCCCAAACGACATCAGAATCATCTAGTTGATATAAGTAAACGCTCAACCAACAAATCGTAGGAGCCCGAAACGCTATTTCTAATTGCTGAATTCGAGGAATCTTCGCACATCCAAACTTTGCCCACGTGGTTGTTCGCGGCGCTGAATACGGTTATGAGGTCAGTTTCCAGATTCTCGAAAGATTACTGGAAGTATTGGAAGAAGGTGCAATAGATACGGAAATCAAGAGAAAGACGCCTATAACATTTTTTGGGTGATTTAAGGCAGCTGCGAAAAGCACAATGGAACTCTGCGTCCAGAGTTGGTTCTAGAAAAGTCCATTTCATCTGGAAGGCTAGGCTGACTAATAGTAGTTGCCTTGTTAGAATGATTTATTATTACTCATTATCAGTTAGGAGTTACGAATTACGAATTAGGAGGAATTTGAAAAATTACGATTTACGAAATCACAAAATTCAGTTACGCACAGCCCTGATGCAAACGCGACTCCCGTCCTGTTGTTTTCGGGGCGACTGCGGTGCGATCACGGGAGATTCAGAGACGCGGTTCTGGTAGTTTTTTGAGCGATAACTTGCTAGTCTCTTCACCAACCGATCTAAAAGGCTCATCTCATGGAGACGGGCAGTTGGCCTTCCAACACCAATTCTGAGAAGTGACTTCGAGCTACTCTCTGAAGGACAAATTTTGGCGGCTGAGGGAAAAACCTTCATAGCCGGCGGTGAGAAAGCCTTCCTGATTGCGGATCAGGGGTGACCTGAATAAAAATTAGGATTCTTAGAAATCGGAACGGGGTTGACATTTTTGAGAACCAAAACGGGTTCAAAGTTTGCGGAAATTGGAACGATTTGCAGATTATGCCAGGATGGTCTCCTTGTTGCGGTCCGTGAAGGATCAACATCCGTGCTGTAATAGATACAATACCGCTGCTGCCCAAGAAAAAAAGTCGAAATTGCCAAAGAGGGCAATCGTTCGCGTTGAGACCACTTTCCATTTTTCACATTCAATTCCATAAATGAGCCCGGTAGACCACACCGGTAAACTTCGGCGCGTCAAAAAGCTAGTGCTATGGAGTTGGCAGTGGTTAAAGATGAGGATCCGCCACCAGTTCGCACCAGTCATCTGTCACTTTTTCATAGAATGTTGGTGCGACCGTCAAACAACATGAAAAACAGTTGCGGCACAATTTCCACAAGCAGAAAAACTTCGACATTAACAGTGAAGAGGTCTACAAATGCAGGAACACTTCAAAATCGATTTTGTTTAGAAATTTGAATTCAGTTGAACAGTGTGTTGAGACTGATTTTTTTTCGCAAATTAGGGTTATTCAAGGGGCCTTTGGACGTTTTCCTCGACTAGAGAAGCCAAGCTACAAAAAAACATGAAGAAAATAGCTCTGAGAAAAATCGCAGCTACGGCTCCGCAATAGTGCCGCTTCGGCGCCTACAGGCACCGAAGCGTCACTCTCGTGTAGCCGCGGCGGCACTACCGCGGAGCCGCTGCGGCTCCGCCATAGTGCCGTCGCAGCTCCGGGAGAGTATCTCATATAGAGTCATTTGAGAATTAGAATACATTTAGGGATGGGCTAAGATCGAAAATACGCACTGCGGTTGTTACGTCCTCTGTCTGTTCAGGAAAGAGGTTACCGCCGTTTCTGCGCCCAAGGAAATACGGAATGTGTCTTCAACATGGGTAGTTGAACCAGCGACAAGTTTAATTTACCGGACAGGACAGTACATCGTACCCCACGCGGGTTCGCTGCTGCATCCTCACGGAGCCGGCGCGGTTCAAACGCGGAGCCGCTGCGGTACTATCGCGGAATTATAAAAATGTACTTTCCCGGCACTGACGCGGCAATTTTTCTCAGAGAGTATACGGCTTTCTGGGCTTTCTGCGCGTGCGATGTCTTTAAGTGTTTTTGAACAACAACTCGCTCAAAAAGCTCAATTTTCAAATTTGAAACGACCAAAATGTTCATAGTTTTACAATCTATCCAACTATTTGAAGGAATTTCAGCTTTTCTCGATGGAAAACCTTTTCTAAGATGAAGTTAACCATAATTTTGATAATGTAATCAAAAGATAACGAGCCCGCTCGGTCAAGAACAACCGCAAGCAATCTCTAGCATGGTCAAAGTGGAAATATAAATATTTCACCTTGAAAAATAATGTTTTCCTGAATTCTGCCAAGAATTTTCACATGAGTGATTGGATTGCGATATGCTGAAAGTTCCGCGTTTTAAAAATTCAAAGCGAAGCACCTAGAAGCCCCTTTTACAAATTTGCTCTATTTTCCCTTTAGATAGCTACGATATTGTACTTCATCCTCTAAGGAGGCTTCATTCCTTCAAAAAAAAAAGCGAAAAAATAGAGAGAAATCAGCTGTAAAAAAAAGAAAACTCAGAAAAATTTTGTTTAGAATTAGCCCCGACGGCAAGCGCAGTTATATTGCAATCGGATATCACTCCGAGGTTCAGTCGCCCGATTAGAATCCGTCCATACGTGGCGGAAACGCGCGCTCTCGCTGTACGGCGCTCCTCCACGCTCCCTAGCGCTGCTACGTGCCTGGTGCACAGAGAGAGACAAGAAAACACCTCCTGCCTCGTGTTGATTCGATCGACAACGGCTGACCAGATAATTAATCAATAAAGTCGAATCCTTGGCTGCTTATGTACCACGGTTTGTGACAGCCGTGTTCGAACTATAAGATACGAGGGTTTTTGTTTTAAAGTAGGCTCGAGGTTAAATGCTTTAGGCACAGAATAATAGGCTTGAGGCTTGCTGTTTCTTTCCCGAAAAAGGCATGAGCGAGCGGGCGTGAGCGCGCGATAGCGAGCGTCGGCGCACGTCAGCAGGCTGCAAATCGTGTGTTAATGACGACCATCGATTTTGCGTAATCGCGCTCTCTCGCTATGGTTTCAATTCTCATCCTGTTGAAATATGAGGCTGTCCACGTCAGAATCGAGATAGATTGGTAGACGGAAAATTTTTTCGCCGTTTTTATATTTCATATCGCTAGAGCACTCCAAAAAACTCAGGTGCTCGCTTCTAGAATTTTACGGAAACTTTTCTAAAAATTGTTATAAAATTTAGAAAGTTGGGCATTTTTCCATCATTCCTTCGCATAGATCCTTAATGTGAACGGATGGATTCCTATGATGAAAAAAATTGTAAGAGATAGTCAACTATGAGGAATCGATTGGCGTCATCATAATTTTCAAAATCGCGCCCTGTGAAAAAAATTATTTTCCAATTCTCTCTGAGCACAGAACCTGCAGATAGAGACGACTCAAAAGATGCGCCAAGGTCGATTTGGTTTCCAAAAAATATAGAATCAAAAATCGGAAGACAAAAACAACTTCATTTTTTCGATCGGTTGACGAGCGCAGGCAAAAAACCCTCGTGCAAGAGCCCGCTCTACACTCCATCGCGCGGAAAAATGTCAGCTCCTCGTAGTCAGCTACTACTGCATCCATTTTTTCACGCGATGGCGTGCATGAGCGGCCTTTTGCACGAGGGTTTTTCGCCTGCGATCGTCAACCGATCGAAAAAATGAGGTCGTTTGAGTCTTTCGATTTTTGATTCTATATCTTTTATCAGCCAAAACGACAAAGGCGCATCTTTTGAGCATAGTCTCTATCTGCAGGATCTGGGCTCGGAAAAAATGAAACATTTATTTTTTCACAGGGCGCGATTTTTAAATTCTGACCACTCCAATCGATTCCTCATAGTTCATTATCCCTTCTAAAAAGTTTTTCATCAGAAGTCGTTTACATTAAAGGCAAGGTCCGGTCAAATTTTGACACTACCGAAATTTGGGTTAAATAGATTGGGCTGGCCTGGCTGAACATCGTCTGAACGTTTCACGAACTCTGAGACCTTAGTTCTGGAGAAAACAGCCTCAAAGTCAGGGATTACGGTATTCACAGCATGATAATCATGGCTGGAATGACCGATAATTACACAGCACTTTTGAAGAATGCGTGGGCAACCGCTAAAATATGGACGATGGCCACACTTTTCTGACTTTTCTGGATCATCGGCTAACGGAAGTGGCTGGAATAACTTGAAGAAGACCGGTTTTTACGCAGTTTTCGTATGTTCCTTGGGACTACCTGTAGCAAGAGCACCGATTTAGCGGGAAATCTCAAAATCGAAATTCTGCCCGGACCCTGCCTTTAAGAATCTATGCGAAGGAATGTTTGAAAAATGACCAATTTTGAAATTTTATAACAATTTCCAAAAAAAAGCTTTCAGAAAATTCTAGAAGCGAGCACATGAGTTTTTTCGGGTGCTCTAGCGATAAAAATATGAAAACGGTAAAAAAAAATTGTGTACCGATCTATCTCGATTCTTACGTGGACATCCTCATATGTGCGCACCACATCGGCCTGTGAGGTTTTTTCTTTTCAATGAATCTCTCTCTCAAAAAGTACAAAATTTCGTAGCGTGAAACTAATTTTGGAATCAAGGGTGGGAAAACGCCTGAGGGGTTCTCAATTTGTACGAAATATATCGACTCGTAGTCATCTCCTGTGATCATTCTTACTTCCCATGTGCGGGCCTAGAGAACTGAGCCGGCACACATCAAAAATCGACGCGTGCACTTTACACGCGTGATGTTTTGCCACCTAACCGCCTGTGCACTCTATCACTCTGTCTGCCTGAATTCGTGCGCGTTCATGGTGAATGTGCGCGTGCACATCTAATGGTGTATGCCGGCACTGCTCTATAGGGGTCTGCAGAGTTGCAGGGACCAGTGAACGGTCGCCAAGCGTCAACCTTGACGCGGCGACAAAAATGTTTCCGAACATTATCGTCGCAGCGTCGGTTGCCGCTCGCTAGCAGTGACGCAGGGCCGTCGCCGCGTCAAAACACTCTGCGGTGTCCCCTCGTCGCCTTTTACGCCACGTCGATGGCTCCTGTCGTCGAAAGCAATCGATATTGCATCACCCAGTGCTGTTTGTCGCTGCGAGTGACGCCGCAACTTGAACTCTGCAGACCCCTTATGGGGGTCATTCCGAAGAAAAAAGTGTCTGCTTGAAAGCTTATCATAGCTGAGGTCTTGAGACCTTTTACAAAAAGAAGATGAGGGCAAGTTGCTGAATTCCAAACGTGGGCTCTGTCAATTCCGGCGCACCGACATTTTCGTAATTTTTTGCATTACATGAAGACATACAGGCGGATGACTTCAGATCAAGTGCGGAAGAATATTCTTCATCAAAATTTTGTATTTCTCATTGATTTTCAAGAAAATTGATAATCGATCGGTCATATTGATTTTTGAGGAAAGTTGGTAATATGTGAACACTGACCTGGCCCAATAATGGATTTCGGCAATTTGCCCTAGCTTTCATTCAATAGCGAGTCCCACGGCTTGAGCTATGACGTTTTCAAGCATACATCTTCTGCCTCGAAATGACCCCATTGGAGCAGTTCTTGACGGTCACATGGGGGAAACGAGCAAGAATTACCAAAGCCGTTTCAATGACGAGTTCTTCTATGAAAAATCAGGGATCGCGGCGATTCGTGTGAGTGAGCGTCCAACCAACAATGGGCACAAGTGGAAATGCTCTGTTCAAAGTTCGAAAAACATGCCTCCACCCGAACCTTGTCAAAGGGGCCATTTCGGGTGCCTAACATGATTCTGATGTTTGTTTTCAGATTTTCGCAAGACTAAGACGCGTCTCGAGAGGGACTATAATTACCGTAGCAGTCAACTTGAGCACAACCTTCTTGAAACTAGCAGCTCGGAATAGGATAGTACGCAGTTTTACTATAGAGGCTCAAGAGATACTAGCGATCCAGTTCGTTCCAGATGCAAATTAAGCCCGGGATCATATTTCCAGCGACGAGCGCCGCGACACAATGTTTACCACCACAAAATATCGACCAAAAATTTATATGTCTGATGGGCGCTTTAGCTGCCGCTGGCCGTAAGAAGTATGATCCCGGCCTGGTGCTCTAGACACTTCCTATGCGAGATTGTGCCTTTTGCACAACGCAGGCTTTCAGCTACGTTTCTGAGGTTTCGCAAACCAGTGCCACTGTTGCAAGCCGGTTCATTCCAGTTCTTTCGTTGTTCACAAACTATTTTGAACACTGCGGAACACCATTAGAAGGCAGACTTCATTAACAATAATAGAACGAATTCAAAGGAAATCAACATATTCACAATTAAAATATGGCACACGACCAACAAAAGATCACAATCACAGTCTCAAAAACCACGCCTTCCATTCCTTGACGAGTAGTCTATGGCCGAAAATGGTTCTGCAAACACAACAGAAGCTAGACTGGATTCTTTAACATGAAACCCAAAGAAAAAATAGGGTACCGTGAATAGGTCATTAATGAGAATAGAACGGATTCAAAGGAAATCAACATATTCACAATTAAAATATGGCACACGACCAACGAAAGATCACAATCACAGTCTCAAAAACCACGCCTTCCATTCCTTAACGAGTAGTCTATGGCCGAAAATGGTTCTGCAAACACAACAGAAGCTAGACTGGATTGTTTAACATGAAACCCAAAGAAAAGATAGGGTAGCGTGAATAGGTCATTAATGAGAATAGAACGGATTCAAAGGAAATCAACATATTCACAATTAAAATATGGCACACGACCAACAAAAGATCACAATCACAGTCTCAAAAACCACGCCTTCCATTCCTTGACGAGTAGTCTATGGCCGAAAATGGTTCTGCAAACACAACAGAAGCTAGACTGGATTCTTTAACATGAAACACAAAGAAAAAAATAGAATTTACCGTGAATAGGTCATTAATGAGAATAGAACGGATTCAAAGGAAATCAACATATTCACAATTAAAATATGGCACACGACCAACGAAAGATCACAATCACAGTCTCAAAAAACCACGCCTTCCATTCCTTAACGAGTAGTCTATGGCCGAAAATGGTTCTGCAAACACAACAGAAGCTAGACTGGATTCTTTAACATCAAACCCAAAGAAAAATAGGGTACCGTGAATAGGTCATTAATGAGAATAGAACGGATTCAAAGAAATCAACATATTCACAATTAAAATATGGCACACGACCAACAAAAGATCACAATCACAGTCTCAAAAACCACGCCTTCCATTCCTTGACGAGTAGTCTATGGCCGAAAATGGTTCTGCAAACACAACAGAAGCTAGACTGGATTCTTTAACATGAAACCCAAAGAAAAAATAGCGTACCGTGAATAGGTCATTAATGAGAATAGAACGGATTCAAAGGAAATCAACATATTCACAATTAAAATATGGCACTCGACCAACGAAAGCTCACAATCACAGACTCAAAAACCCCCGCCTTCCATTCCTTAACGAGTAGTCTATGGCCGAAAATGGTTCTGCAAACACAACAGAAGCTAGACTGGATTCTTTAACATGAAACCCAAAGAAAAAATAGGGTACCGTGAATAGGTCATTAATGAGAATAGAACGGATTCAAAGGAAATCAACATATTCACAATTAAAATATGGCACACGACCAACGAAAGATCACAATCACAGTCTCAAAAACCACGCCTTCCATTCCTTAACGAGTAGTCTATGGCCGAAAATGGTTCTGCAAACACAACAGAAGCTAGACTGGATTCTGTAACATGAAACCCAAAGAAAAAATAGGGTAAAGTGAATAGGTCATTAATGAGAATAGAACGGATTCAAAGGAAATCAACATATTCACAATTAAAATATGGCACACGACCAACGAAAGATCACAATCACAGTCTCAAAAACCACGCCTTCCATTCCTTAACGAGTAGTCTATGGCCGAAAATGGTTCTGCAAACACAACAGAAGCTAGACTGGATTCTTTAACATGAAACCCAAAGAAAAAATAGGGTACCGTGAATAGGTCATTAATGAGAATAGAACGGATTCAAAGGAAATCAACATATTCACAATTAAAATATGGCACACGACCAACGAAAGATCACAATCACAGTCTCAAAAAACCACGCCTTCCATTCCTTAACGAGTAGTCTATGGCCGAAAATGGTTCTGCAAACACAACAGAAGCTAGACTGGATTCTTTAACATGAAACCCAAAGAAAAAATAGGGTACCGTGAATAGGTCATTAATGAGAATAGAACGGATTCAAAGGAAATCAACATATTCACAATTAAAATATGGCACACGACCAACAAAAGATCACAATCACAGTCTCAAAACCACGCCTTCCATTCCTTGACGAGTAGTCTATGGCCGAAAATGGTTCTGCAAACACAACAGAAGCTAGACTGGATTCTTTAACATGAAACCCAAAGAAAAAATAGCGTACCGTGAATAGGTCATTAATGAGAATAGAACGGATTCAAAGGAAATCAACATATTCACAATTAAAATATGGCACACGACCAACGAAAGATCACAATCACAGTCTCAAAAACCACGCCTTCCATTCCTTAACGAGTAGTCTATGGCCGAAAATGGTTCTGCAAACACAACAGAAGCTAGACTGGATTCTTTAACATGAAACCCAAAGAAAAAATAGGGTACCGTGAATAGGTCATTAATGAGAATAGAACGGATTCAAAGGAAATCAACATATTCACAATTAAAATATGGCACACGACCAACGAAAGATCACAATCACAGTCTCAAAACCACGCCTTCCATTCCTTGACGAGTAGTCTATGGCCGAAAATGGTTCTGCAAACACAACAGAAGCTAGACTGGATTCTTTAACATGAAACCCAAAGAAAAAAATAGCGTACCGTGAATAGGTCATTAATGAGAATAGAACGGATTCAAAGGAAATCAACATATTCACAATTAAAATATGGCACACGACCAACGAAAGATCACAATCACAGTCTCAAAACCACGCCTTCCATTCCTTAACGAGTAGTCTATGGCCGAAAATGGTTCTGCAAACACAACAGAAGCTAGACTGGATTCTTTAACATGAAACCCAAAGAAAAAATAGGGTACCGTGAATAGGTCATTAATGAGAATAGAACGGATTCAAAGGAAATCAACATATTCACAATTAAAATATGGCACACGACCAACGAAAGATCACAATCACAGTCTCAAAAAACCACGCCTTCCATTCCTTAACGAGTAGTCTATGGCCGAAAATGGTTCTGCAAACACAACAGAAGCTAGACTGGATTCTTTAACATGAAACCCAAAGAAAAAATAGGGTACCGTGAATAGGTCATTAATGAGAATAGAACGGATTCAAAGGAAATCAACATATTCACAATTAAAATATGGCACACGACCAACAAAAGATCACAATCACAGTCTCAAAAACCACGCCTTCCATTCCTTGACGAGTAGTCTATGGCCGAAAATGGTTCTGCAAACACAACAGAAGCTAGACTGGATTCTTTAACATGAAACCCAAAGAAAAAATAGGGTACCGTGAATAGGTCATTAATGAGAATAGAACGGATTCAAAGGAAATCAACATATTCACAATTAAAATATGGCACACGACCAACGAAAGATCACAATCACAGTCTCAAAAAACCACGCCTTCCATTCCTTAACGAGTAGTCTATGGCCGAAAATGGTTCTGCAAACACAACAGAAGCTAGACTGGATTCTTTAACATGAAACCCAAAGAAAAAAATAGGGTACCGTGAATAGGTCATAAATGAGAATAGAACGGATTCAAAGGAAATCAACATATTCACAATTAAAATATGGCACACGACCAACGAAAGATCACAATCACAGTCTCAAAAACCACGCCTTCCATTCCTTAACGAGTAGTCTATGGCCGAAAATGGTTCTGCAAACACAACAGAAGCTAGACTGGATTCTTTTAACATGAAACCCAAAGAAAAAATAGGGTACCGTGAATAGGTCATTAATGAGAATAGAACGGATTCAAAGGAAATCAACATATTCACAATTAAAATATGGCACACGACCAACGAAAAGATCACAATCACAGTCTCAAAAACCACGCCTTCCATTCCTTAACGAGTAGTCTATGGCCGAAAATGGTTCTGCAAACACAACAGAAGCTAGACTGGATTCTTTAACATGAAACCCAAAGAAAAATAGGGTACCGTGAATAGGTCATTAATGAGAATAGAACGGATTCAAAGGAAATCAACATATTCACAATTAAAATATGGCACACGACCAACGAAAGATCACAATCACAGTCTCAAAAACCACGCCTTCCATTCCTTAACGAGTAGTCTATGGCCGAAAATGGTTCTGCAAACACAACAGAAGCTAGACTGGATTCTTTAACATGAAACCCAAAGAAAAATAGGGTACCGTGAATAGGTCATTAATGAGAATAGAACGGATTCAAAGGAAATCAACATATTCTACAATTAAAATATGGCACACGACCAACGAAAGATCACAATCACAGTCTCAAAAACCACGCCTTCCATTCCTTGACGGAAGTAGTCTATGGCCGAAAATGGTTCTGCAAACACAACAGAAGCTAGACTGGATTCTTTAACATGAAACCCAAAGAAAAAATAGCGTACCGTGAATAGGTCATTAATGAGAATAGAACGGATTCAAAGGAAATCAACATATTCACAATTAAAATATGGCACACGACCAACGAAAGATCACAATCACAGTCTCAAAAAACCACGCCTTCCATTCCTTAACGAGTAGTCTATGGCCGAAAATGGTTCTGCAAACACAACAGAAGCTAGACTGGATTCTTTAACATGAAACCCAAAGAAAAAATAGGGTACCGTGAATAGGTCATTAATGAGAATAGAACGGATTCAAAGGAAATCAACATATTCACAATTAAAATATGGCACACGACCAACGAAAGATCACAATCACAGTCTCAAACACCTACGCCTTCCATTCCATAACGAGTAGACTATGGCCGAAAATGGTTCTGCAAACACAACAGAAGCTAGACTGGATTCTTTAAGATGAAACCCAAAGAAAAAATAGGGTACCGTGAATAGGTCATTAATGAGAATAGAACGGATTCAAAGGAAATCAACATATTCACAATTAAAATATGGCACACGACCAACGAAAGATCACAATCACAGTCTCAAAAACCACGCCTTCCATTCCTTAACGAGTAGTCTATGGCCGAAAATGGTTCTGCAAACACAACAGAAGCTTAGACTGGATTCTTTAACATGAAACCCAAAAGAAAAAATAGGGTACCGTGAATAGGTCATTAATGAGAATAGAACGGATTCAAAGGAAATCAACATATTCACAATTAAAATATGGCACACGACCAACGAAAGATCACAATCACAGTCTCAAAAACCACGCCTTCCATTCCTTAACGAGTAGTCTATGGCCGAAAATGGTTCTGCAAACACAACAGAAGCTAGACTGGATTCTTTAACATGAAACCCAAAGAAAAAATAGGGTACCGTGAATAGGTCATTAATGAGAATAGAACGGATTCAAAGGAAATCAACATATTCACAATTAAAATATGGCACACGACCAACAAAAGATCACAATCACAGTCTCAAAAACCACGCCTTCCATTCCTTGACGAGTAGTCTATGGCCGAAAATGGTTCTGCAAACACAACAGAAGCTAGACTGGATTCTTTAACATGAAACCCAAAGAAAAAATAGCGTACCGTGAATAGGTCATTAATGAGAATAGAACGGATTCAAAGGAAATCAACATATTCACAATTAAAATATGGCACACGACCAACGAAAGATCACAATCACAGTCTCAAAAACCACGCCTTCCATTCCTTAACGAGTAGTCTATGGCCGAAAATGGTTCTGCAAACACAACAGAAGCTAGACTGGATTCTTTAACATGAAACCCAAAAGAAAAATAGGGTACCGTGAATAGGTCATTAATGAGAATAGAACGGATTCAAAGGAAATCAACATATTCACAATTAAAATATGGCACACGACCAACGAAAGATCACAATCACAGTCTCAAAAAACCACGCCTTCCATTCCTTAACGAGTAGTCTATGGCCGAAAATGGTTCTGCAAACACAACAGAAGCTAGACTGGATTCTTTAACATGAAACCCAAAGAAAAATAGGGTACCGTGAATAGGTCATTAATGAGAATAGAACGGATTCAAAGGAAATCAACATATTCACAATTAAAATATGGCACACGACCAACGAAAGATCACAATCACAGTCTCAAAAACCACGCCTTCCATTCCTTGACGAGTAGTCTATGGCCGAAAATGGTTCTGCAAACACAACAGAAGCTAGACTGGATTCTTTAACATGAAACCCAAAGAAAAAATAGGGTACCGTGAATAGGTCATTAATGAGAATAGAACGGATTCAAAGGAAATCAACATATTCACAATTAAAATATGGCACACGACCAACGAAAGATCACAATCACAGTCTCAAAAAACCACGCCTTCCATTCCTTAACGAGTAGTCTATGGCCGAAAATGGTTCTGCAAACACAACAGAAGCTAGACTGGATTCTTTAACATGAAACCCAAAGAAAAAATAGGGTACCGTGAATAGGTCATTAATGAGAATAGAACGGATTCAAAGGAAATCAACATATTCACAATTAAAATATGGCACACGACCAACGAAAGATCACAATCACAGTCTCAAAAACCACGCCTTCCATTCCTTGACGAGTAGTCTATGGCCGAAAATGGTTCTGCAAACACAACAGAAGCTAGACTGGATTCTTTAACATGAAACCCAAAGAAAAAATAGCGTACCGTGAATAGGTCATTAATGAGAATAGAACGGATTCAAAGGAAATCAACATATTCACAATTAAAATATGGCACACGACCAACGAAAGATCACAATCACAGTCTCAAAAAACCACGCCTTCCATTCCTTAACGAGTAGTCTATGGCCGAAAATGGTTCTGCAAACACAACAGAAGCTAGACTGGATTCTTTAACATGAAACCCAAAGAAAAAATAGGGTACCGTGAATAGGTCATTAATGAGAATAGAACGGATTCAAAGGAAATCAACATATTCACAATTAAAATATGGCACACGACCAACAAAAGATCACAATCACAGTCTCAAAAACCACGCCTTCCATTCCTTGACGAGTAGTCTATGGCCGAAAATGGTTCTGCAAACACAACAGAAGCTAGACTGGATTCTTTAACATGAAACCCAAAGAAAAATAGGGTACCGTGAATAGGTCATTAATGAGAATAGAACGGATTCAAAGGAAATCAACATATTCACAATTAAAATATGGCACACGACCAACGAAAGATCACAATCACAGTCTCAAAAAACCACGCCTTCCATTCCTTAACGAGTAGTCTATGGCCGAAAATGGTTCTGCAAACACAACAGAAGCTAGACTGGATTCTTTAACATGAAACCCAAAGAAAAAATAGGGTACCGTGAATAGGTCATTAATGAGAATAGAACGGATTCAAAGGAAATCAACATATTCACAATTAAAATATGGCACACGACCAACGAAAGATCACAATCACAGTCTCAAAAAACCACGCCTTCCATTCCTTAACGAGTAGTCTATGGTATACTTTGACCGAGTCGAATGATTCGAAAAATGATTCGACTGAAAAAGTCGACTTCGAGTTATTCGAAAAGTCGAATATTCGAAAAAGGTAAATTCCCGAATTATTCGAAAAGTCGAATATTCGAAAAATTCAAAATCCCGAGTTACTCGAAAAGTCGTATATTCGAAAAGTTCAAAATCCCGAATTATTCGAAAAGTCGAATAATCGAAAAGTTCAAAATCACGAATTATTCGAAAAGTCGAATATTCGAAAAGTTTAAAATCGCAAATCATTCGCAAAGTCGAATATTCGAAAATCTACGAAAACATTCGAATTAATTCGATAGTCGACTTTTTTCGAATAAATTGTTCTTCCAGAACATTCCGTTGACCCACGAGCAGGTTGCGCGCCAAGGATGCACACTGACGCAAATCGCATACGTGTTTCGAAATCATGGTAGAGCGAAACGATCGATGTTGACTCACTCATGTGGCACTCGATTGGCGAGAGGGCGGCGGCGGTGAGTTTCAATACTTTTATCCCTTGTTTGTTTATCTGTTTGCTGAGCCATTTGAATCAGGGATGTGCCAAAAAAATATTTTTGGAAACAGAAAGCAGAAAATCTAGCTTGACAGAAAACAGAAAAAAATCTCCAAAAATGGGCAAAAAACAGAAATTTTCAAAAATCAATAAATGGTGTTCAGCATACACCAAACGAAAATTTTCGAAACATTGAACTTTTATACATTTCTTGACTGATCTATGCTTCTTTGATTGAAATTCAAAACCTTAGAGCAGAGCAAAAAGTATAGACGCTCAAGAAATGCATATTATGCGTGCGATGAAATGGCGAATGTTCATGGAACCTTCCTTTCCCCAGGCAATAAAAGCTCGATTAATCTATTAGAAGCTCAATACATAGCTATGTATGTATGTCTATGCAAAGAGTCGGAGCGAGCTTTCCTTTCCTTAGTGTACATATGTTGACACTGATTGTGGGATAACTGCTGAGTTGGACACTGTACTACTCCTCAGAGCTGAAAGTCACGCCCGTACCGCGTCAGGTCAGCTATACTCTAGCGGCCTGTGCCGTTAGAGTATAGCTGACCTGACGCGCTGTTCGCTCCAAACAGAGAGCCTCTCGTACCCCTTTGGCAGAATTATTACCTGCCTTATAGCCTCACCATCAATTTCTTGGCGTTTCACCTTAACTGAATTCTCTGCCATCTGCGTTGCAGTGAATTGAAACACGCATTCAGAGTTTTGCGTGCATGGCACAACTGGAGCCATCATCAGCCCTCTCCACCAAAGCGGGTACGCTGGGGAGTGGGTATGAATAAAGGGCGTTATGTAGTATCAATGGCTTATTAGTGTTAGTATCGAGTCACATTGCAGTTTTCCTTTCACTTGACTCCTTTGCGATACATTTGAGGGATGCGTCAACTATAAACCTCTGGGTAAAATTATCCACTATTAGATAAAGATAAGGAACCGGCTTCCTGAATTCCTACTGGAATGCGCAGCGCATTTGACGTCGTATTCGTAGAGGCTTGACTCTGAGAGAAATTGCCGCTGCGGCTCCGCGATAGCGCCGCTTTGGCGCGTACTGGTACCGAAGCGGCGCCGATCGGGGAGCCACGGCGGGGACTTGACAGTACCGTTTCGGCTCTGCGATAACGTCGCAGCGGCTCCAGCAGAGTCTTTGATATGAAGGTATTTAGGAATTTTAAGACAACTAGGGGGGCCTGATTGTAAAAACAAAAATTCGCATCTGTGGTCGTTACGTCCTTAGTCTGATAAGGACAGAGGTTGCCGCCGCTTATGCGCACTATGAAATACGGAATATACCTCAAACTTTGGTATATTGAACCGGTGACAATTTTATTCAACCAAACAGGACAGTACATCGTACTCCACGCGGGTTCGCTGCTGCATATTGGCGGAACCGGCGCGGCTCTAACGCGGAGCCGCTGCGGTACTATCGCGGAACTATCGCGGCACAGTCAAGGATCGTGGTACTTTTCCCGGCACTGACGCGGTAAATTTTTTCAGAGGAATGGGTATCCTGCTTATTCAGTGGTTTTCAGGGGCCAGCCGACTTCCCAACGAGTGCCTTCATCTCCCCTACATGAATCTGTTACCAATTGAGGAACCCCGGAGGGTTGGTTGGTTTGGTTCACCTCAGCGAGGATCGAACCTGATCGTGTGCAGCGGACAGCAGCGTTTCCTCCCACCAAGCCAAACGTGCTGTAATGTATAATCACTAGAGCGAGATAAAAGTGTCTGGCGCGGTACCAGTGCAGAGATCCTGGGTGAAGTACTCCCTTGCCCTATCGGCTTAGCTTCGATAAATCCGGCTACTTTTTCCTAGGACAATCCTGCTGCAGATCGCGGTACACGTTTTTTCTGTATTCTGTCCAATTTTGCCCATTTTCACAGAAAACAGAAAAATGGCCAAAAATGGGCAGAAAACAGAAAGCAGAAAATTCCGCACATCCCTGATTTGAATCACTTTTAGGTGTGACCCTTTACATCCGAAACTCGCTTACCCTCTATAAACGTCGTAATTCACATCATTCGAGGCGCGAGCGACGCCTCGGCCTCCGTCTGCCCTACGCTCTCTCACTTTCTCTAACCTCCGCTCCGCACCAGCATGTGTAGGAACCAAGTGAATTTCGCCGTTTTATAGCCTGTATCTTATATTTCCAGGCTAGAGACTAAGACGGGCAGAGGCAGATTTCAACGAGGAGTCGAGAAGTTTCGCAGCCAGCAATTGTCATCTTCAGTCGTCAGGAAAAGGTTAGTTCTGTGACTGTACATAAATGACCAGTGCTTGAAGTCAACCAAATGCCCCCGGGGATACCAAAAATGCTATTACCATTGCTTCACGAGAAGGTAAGGGTACCTATCAGAAATTTTTGGGGTGCTCAGAAAAAATTCCAAATTCGGCTCAAAGCATTCAGCTGGGGGTTATTCAGGGCGCTGTACCCAAATCTGGGGTCTATTCTTCTCCAGACTTAGAGTTACTGAAGGTTACTGCAGGCATAGTGCCCTTGAACTGGCGTTAATTACCTCAAAGATTCGAAAAATCGACCTCAAATTCGTAATCAGCGTTTCAAATAACACCCACTGTGAAATTTCAAGTCAAATCTTAGACTTCTAAGAATATGGGGGAAAACTGAGAAATTTCGAGTCGAATACAACATATAAATCTGAGACTTGGACCAAGCTATCGTATACCACTCGCAGCTATCCGTCACGGCGGCTGCGGGGTGTAACTCGTCCATGTGTGCAGGGTGCTCATGGCACTCGGGAAAAGGTATTGAAACCTCCGGGAGGTGATGATTGCATGTGCGCGTGGGACCCTTTACTGCTTTAAAAGAAAAGGAAATACCAACTTTGGTTTCATATTCGTGCTGTAAAAGGGACGCGGAGGACGAGTTGTTCGTCACCTCTTAAGAACACAACTCAACCGATTTCCTTGAGAATCGACCCAAGTCATGCCCCTGTTTTCCAGGAAGGTGAGGGTAAATCCAAAACACATTCGCGCATTTGGACGGATTTAGGTGCACGCAAATGAGGAAAAATATGAATTACACCCCCGCAGCCGCCGGCCGTGATGATTAGCTTCGAGTTCGTATACCCTCCATAATCTACCGCAATCTAACAGAAATCGAGAAAAAATCAAAAATGCAGGTTCGTGTTAGGCAGCCCATATAAATATGAATTACACCCCCGCAGCCGCCGGCCGTGATGATTAGCTTCGAGTTCGTATACCCTATGTACAAGTTTTGACGCGATTAGATCGTAGCATTATCGAATTTATCAAAAGTAGCGTTTGGACAGCAAAATTTCACCCATTTTCAAGCTTTGCACAGAAACAGGCGGACTTTCTGAAATATTGACAAATGGACCTGATTTTCAGAACTAGCACCCAAAACAACTAGAACTCAATCCGAGACATTTTTTTTTCAAACGATCTAAAAATTGGCGTTCATGTACTGTACTCCTCTGGGTCAAATTCCGATCCGCAATTGCGTCTCGACACGCTTCGCGGCCGCACACTTTCGAGTCGGATGAGTTTTCAGCACCGCAGCCGCCGATCTGTGGACTCTAGGTGGGTTTTGAAAGCTGGAAACCAAACAAGTTGTAGAAAACTGTATAAAAAAGTCACATCGAGTCAGCTTTGGCGCTGGATTGTCGACTGACACGAGCGTGTGCGGCCGCAAAGCGTGTCGAGACGCAATTGCGGACCGCATTTCGGCCCAGAGAAGCACAGCAACCCTTCTCACGACGCGAAGCTATGAAAGGCCGACTTTTGAAAATGTCTTGCAAAACTCTGAGGATTTAGCCGATTCTGATTATGGAGTATTGGAGCACTGTCCTCCCCCTAGAACATATTGAATATTTTGTGCAGTGTTGAATATTATACAGAGTAACACCGGCTCTTTAAAAATTTGTGGTGGTGCGAGGGGTCCTTCATAGGGTGCTATTACAGCACGGGAAACATTTTAGTATCGCGCTTGGCCACGGCCATCCTTCCTCGGACTCCTCTGATTTGGTAAGGGGAGGAAAACTCCTGCGTTTGTGTACTGTGCATTCCGGTCCGTCTCGACACGTTTTGCGGCCGCACGCGCTCGAGTCGGTCGAGTTTCCAGCGCCAAAGCCGACTTGATGTGGCTTTTTTTTACAGTTTTCTCCAACTTTTTTTTAGATTCCAGTTTCTAAAACCCACCTAGAGTCATCAGATCGGCGGCTGCGGCGCTGAGAGCTCTTCTGACTCGGGAGCGTGCGGCCGCAAAGCGTGTCCAGACGCAATTGCGGATAGGAAGTTGGCCCAGAAAAGCACAGTACCAAACGCGCGGCGGCACGAGGAAATGAGCGGGGACAAGTGCATCGCACCATAGTTACCCCTCCCTGATGCTATGGTATCCTCGTTAGTACGTCTTCTGCAGGATTTATAAGGTTAATGCACGTTGACGTAGAGCTAAAAAAAGAAATTTTCAACTCCAGTGCGAAAGTGTCAATCATTTCACAGAGGAATCACTTTTCCCCTATGAGGAGTTGCAGTTTCGAATAGCCTGGGTACTATTATTCAGGGTTAAGCAGACCGTTGCGTCAATGCGTCAGCTACGACCCCCCACCTGTTGACCAAAAGTTTTGGAGAAATTCCAAATTTTTTACAATTCCCCTACCGAGACAAAGAATTTCTTAAGCTTTTCAAGAGTGAAACAGTTGGAAAAAGTTCATAATTGTGGTAGAATTCGGTCAAATCGTACGAGCCCTCCCTCAATTTTCCTTTTTTTCAAAGCATTTTCAGTCATTTTACGACCCCTTGTTGCGCCGAGTCGCAACCCTGCCCAACCCTGCTATTATTTCATGATTCAATTGTTAAATGCACGCCAAGATGGCGGTAGTTATCATTTTGCAGTGCTTACGTCCTTACAATATCTTCACTCAAAAGCAGAATCAGTTTTACAACCATTGTATAGAATCTCTGCGCTACGAGGGCGGCGCCAAGCTTCGAGTAACTGTACACAACGGGTGATGTGGGTGGGTCGTAGAAATTTTGACTCGTAATGAGATCTCGGGTTCGAACAATTGTAGAATTTTTGGACCGAGAATGAATATTTGCATGGTGCTATCGCAGCAGGATGGCCCGATACTATGGGGCATGTTGATCAAATCCACACCGCGTGTATGGCTCTGAAGCAGTTCGGCTGGCACAAGCGCCCTGGGGCGCATTAAGCGAGCGCCAACTAGTTGTTTTTTCAGAGAGCCCAGGTTAACGCGCTCCAAGGACTCTTTACCATGCCATTTTCCGTGCCGCCGCGCAATCTGAATAACACCCCGGGGTTTCCTTAGGGGTCGTTTATACCCCCCGCCGCCGAGCGGTGCGGCGCTGCTCATTTCTTTAATATTGATCACATGGCTGGGCACGATCGATATTACAGGATTGCACTTCTCCGCGCCGCACGGCGGCGGAAGTATAAACGACGACTTAGGTCTATCTATGAGTACGATCGCCAAGCGATACAACGGCATTGTTGAAATGAGTATCGATCGTGATCGCGTCGTCCGTCAATTCTTTTCGAAAGAATGCTATTGCAGCGATCCGCGATGAAACTCTGAAGGAGGGCTTTCAAAATCAGAGGGGTCAGTCGGAAGATGGACATGGCCAACAACGGTATCAAAGTCCACCCTCCGCATAGCCCCATCGGACCGTATTCGAGTGTACTAGCAGTCCTAAGAGCTAGATGTGGATAAGAGGGCTTGTTCGGAAAACCTCTCTCCAATAAAAAGCCACGCCCGCGTCGAGGCGAGAATTGTATTGATTGGCTTTTACGTTGTTTTCTCGATTCTAGGCGTCTTTTTTTCATTCAATAAATGGGGAATCGCAAACTTATCGTTTTTTATTGTGCATAATTTACAGAAATTCCAAGTGTTTTCGAAAATTCTAGGATCAGAATTTGTGAAAATATAGTTCACAGATGGGTGCGATTTTTTTTTGACTTTTCTCAAAAACTTCGGTCACCAAGGGGGGGGCGTGGCGTCGTCGATATGTGGGACACAACAGCCAGGTTCAAGCGGGGGGGGGTGGGGTTGCTTATTTTTTCGAAATCTGGTGTGCGTTCCAAGAACGTCCCCACGCCCCCGCCGCCGGGGAAGGACAAGCAACCTTCCGATGAACAAATTTGCTTTCCATGGATGCGAATTATAACTGAGAATGGCTCCCACGCCGCCGTGGGTACGTTTCTATGGAAGCCTTTTGCCATGGGAATGATCTTGGAACACACTTCTGGGCGTATCCCTCCTCATCAATTTTCCTTCCAAAATACAAAGTTTTTTGCGCCCCCCCCCCCCTAAGCGCGATTTCTGAGCAGTTTATATTTCATTACTGCAACTGTCAGACGCCGAAAATTCGTTTAGTATTCGGGCGCAAGCGACTGCAGTGCTGCGGTCCTTCCCTTTACTGGCCGAAAATATTCAGAATTTTCGGAATATCTTCACTTAATTATTTTGTTTCTGGCCTGAAATTTTCGCGACCCTCCCGTAACCTTTATTTTTGGTCCAAATTTTTTGCGACCCAGCCATTGCGAAATTTTGCAATCCCGCTTGATCCTGACAACAGCCTGTTTGACTCTGATAAAGAAATGGGAAATATCATTTTATGCGTTTGGACGCGCTTGGTGCGGAAACTGGAAATTTTAACTTTATGTGTAGGTACGCACGGAATATCCTGATTTTCTCGCCCACGTTCATGAAAGTTTCTTCCAGTGAATCTCGCTCAGAGACGTAAGATAGTTGAATATAAGTCCGCAGGTGCGGACGGCAGCTACTGCAGCACGCAACTGCAAAATAGTCGTGCTGGGATCGCGCAGTCCAGTCACGATTACCCTAGGTTCAAGCACGATGCTGCTGGATTTTAGCGTCCAAGCAAGATTTTTGCGTGTTGCAACATCCGTTATACGCAACTGTGGACGAGGTTAAACTTGGAGAAATTACAGAGGATTTCAAAATGATCAAAGGCTATGGAAATCCTTCGAGGATTCTTTTGAATTTTGATCAGAGCTGTGTTAAAATAAGCTTTCGCGAATAGCTCATTATTTTCTCGTAAAGTGCGGCTTGCTGCTTACGTATCCACACTGCACGTCACATATCCCACGCTTTCGTACCACGCTTTTGTGTCCGAATCAGGTTAGAGACAGATATTCCTTCCGGGTTACTGCTAACCCATTTTCCACAAGCAAGGAAGCAGGTGCTTCGCGCGCGCGCGCGTGTGTGTGTGTGTGTGTGTGTGTGTGTGTGTGTCTGTGTGTGTGTGTCTGTGTGTGTGTGTGTGTGTGTGTGTGTGTGTGTGTGTGTGTGTGTGTGTGTGTGTGTTCGCGCGCTTATGAGTCTCCAAAGCTTGTCATATTGAATCATATTAAAATATGCGATGTTTCTGCATCCTTCTGTTTTCTTTTTCAGAGAAATGAGTTCCGTCTGGACTTTTTTCAAGAAGGAAGACGAAGGAAAAGCCGTATGCAGTTTTTGTGAGAGAGATTTTCGAATACCGAAGTCGAAGTCGACCACAAATCTCCTGGAACACATTCGTAGAAAACACAAACAAGAAGCCGAATGCTTTTCTAAGCTAGCATCGTCTAGAATCGAAGTCCAAGAACATAGTCAAAATAGTGGTCAAAGGAGACTGGATGACATCATCAAACGTAAAATGAATCTTGTAACACGCGCAAATCTGGACCGAAAAATGGCCATTCTTGTAGCTGGATCTTCCCTTCCGTTCAACATATTGACTCAGCAAAACTTCAAAGATGTTTTGCAATCACTCAATCCTTCCTACCCCGTTCCGGGCCCGCGACGCCTGGCAGCCATCATGAAAGACGAAGTAGAGTCTATAGAAAGGAAGAATAAGCGCATTGCATCTGCTCCTGGTTCTACCATTGCGATTACAGCGGATATTTGGGATTCGAAAAACGCCAATTGTTCGCTTCTGGCTCTCACAGGTCACATAACGACGAAAGATTTCTCAGAAAGGACAAATGTGTTTCTGGATGTCATCCCAATGAATGGCGAAAAGTAGGTTAACAGTGTGTATGCTGGTATTGCTGCACGTTTTCGACGTGAAGTACTTACTTTTCCAGCCATACCTCGGATGTAATTGCTGGAAAGATTGAAGAATCGTTGAGTAGGATGGAAATATCGGTAGACGACGTTTCTTTTTTGGTCGCCGATGGGGCTAGCAACATGATTAAAGCCGCGTCTATTTTGGACATCAAATAGTAAGCAGTTTGCCTTAGTTGTCCATTGTGCAAAATTTTAAAATTTATTTCAGTGTTCATTGTGTGGCTCACCTAATTCACCTGGCTGTGAAAGCTTCACTGAGTCACACATCGGTGGCAAGCACCTTGGCAAAAGTCAAATCTTTTGTCTCCAAACTCAACCATAGCGGGACAATGAAGGCCAAATTTCGGAGGTTGTATAATACTGATAACAAATCATGCGATGTAGCATTCATTACTGTGAATTCAGGTTCCTCAAAGAAGACTCCCTAGCGAACGCAATACCATCCAACGATTCAAAAACTAGATGGAGTTCTACATTTTTCATGATATGTGAAGTACTGGACACAGTGAGTTAAACAACATCGCGACTCATCTGAAATTGAAGTGGACTCAAAAAAATTAGGTATCTGCGATTGAAAAGCTGCAGCAGGCATATTCCCTTCCAACCTTTGAGGATGAAGACGTGCGAATTCTGAAGTACCTACGGACTTTCCTGCAACCTCTACAGATGGCTGTCAATCAGGTATACTTCATTGAATTTCGTTTCGGCTTCATATCCTTTTTCGTTTTGCTCACTCCTTGTCTTCAGGTTTGCTTTAAATCATCCTGTCTCTCGCTATACATTCCTATTGGAAAACTCCTTATCACGAACACAGAGGAGTGAGTTTCAGTTGACTGTTTTCGGAGCGGTTTTGGAATCTTCTATCTTGCCCATTCGCTTTCTTTCCAGAAATCTCGCCAATACTCGCAGAGGCGTCTCCTACGGACAAAGCTTGCTGGAGCAGCTTAATCACTACTTCCAGCCGTCGTTTCGCTCGAGATGGCTCAGATTCGCAGCTCTTGTCGATCCCCGATTCGGCTTTCTGGATACCGTGCTCAACAAGGCCGAGTGGAAGGAAACAAAGGATAATTTCGTCGATTTCCTAAGTACTTAACCATTTCACGCAATTCATTAGATTCTCAACTTTTTCTCATAAATCGCGATTTTTTTCTTTTAGTGACCATAAATCCCGAGATCGAGGAGGAACCTGTGCAACCTGAGGCCAACCTTGCTAAAGCGCCAAACTTTTGGAGCGCGCTATCATCGAAAAAGCCGTCAACTTCGTCTGCCACTTCCTCGACATCTGGAAGGAAAGAGGAAACCTTGCTTGTGAGTTTTTGTTGAATATGGCTTCTATTTCTTTGAACCGTCCTCTGAGCATTCGTTGATCTTATGAACGGGACTGATACGGGTGCGCTTTCTGCTCAACATTTCTAATAGTTCCGTAATTTTACGCAAAGACTACGCAATCCCTTTTATCGTTTTTGCAGAGTCGGGTCTCAAGAGCTAGAATGGGATCAAGGGCAGAGAGAAAGTTTTTAGGTGCAAAATTCACAGGTTGTGCCCAAAATCGACCAATGGCAGTGAATAAGGAGCGGGTTGCCAGAAAAAAGTTGGACGCAATGATGGTTCGAGGTTGTGTCAGACTCCGATAGCACTATTCGTGCTTTCACGGGGTTCTTCAGGTCGCAATTCTAGTCTGTTGTGTCCCACCGTTTTCTATGAACCTCTAGCCGCAATGTCTAGTTTAACCCATTCACGACCACGTCTAATTTTGGGTGGCTGCACGTTCAGGCCGCGTGCAATATTGCTTCACCGTATAACGTGTCCCACCGTTGGGACACGCTGGCTTCAATAGCGTCCCACGGGTAATTCCTCTTTCTTTATTGTGTCCATATTGTAGCTAGCAACGATGGTCGGACAGTGTCAGAGTTTGAGCTTCCAAGACGCTTTCGTTATCGAGAAACAGTTACTCAAAATTAAAACGGGGTCAACTGAGCTCCAACGCTTTCAGAAAAGTAAGCGAGTTTCAAACGATAGGTTTCCACTAAGCAACCTAAAAGCTAGAAATAGAAGAAAAAAGAAATCACTAGGTGCTTTTAGAGCTGCTTTGCAGCCGTTTTTTCCTCTTATTCAGCCCAACTGATTTTAGAAAGTCCTAAATATGTTGTTGTACTTGACCTACTGATGGTCCACGAGGTTTTTATTTAGGTCTTGGGTTGGTCAAGACATTGATCATACAGGCCATAAAACGGCCAAATTCTCACCGTCGACTGCGTACCACGCGCTGCGCGACCGCACGCGCGTGGTGCGCAATCGACGGTGAGAATTTGGCCGTTTTATGGCCTGTGTGTAGGTTCGAAAGTAGTTTCTTGTGGTGGATTTTTTTTAAATCGATTTTCAAAAAGGGCGTCCCACCGGTGGGACACGCGATCCGAAGTGGTAGTCAACGCGTGTCCATAACAGGGTATAAAAAAAACGATACTTACACCTATCTGCTAAACATAACAGGTATAATTAACTATATATACACTATAACGCCTACCATTCAGATGGAGCTGCAGCAATACACGCTGCTCCTAAGATGTGCGGAGACTAGGCCGGAACTGGATAGCGATCCCTTACAATGGTGGCGGCATCATAAAGCGGAATTCCCATCTCTGGCGGGAATCGCCCCACATTTTCTGAGCGCTCCCACAACTTCAGTGGATTGTGAAAGGATATTCAGGTTGGCACTCCTAAGTGTGTTGCCTTCATTTTGAAAAGTTCTAAATAGTACTTTCAGCACTGCGGGTATAATTTTCGGAAACAAAAGGCGCGGACGGTTATCTGAGGAGAAGGCACGGCTCCTACTTCTAATAAATGCGGATTCGAGAAGCGAAATTGGAAGGTAGGCTATTACAAAATGGAGCTAGTCGAAAAAAATTGAGAACTATTTTCAGGATCAGTAAGGCATGGAGCCAGCGAGAAGTAGAGAGATATGGAAGATGTGACGAAAGCGACGATACTTCGGATGACGACACTATCCAATCCTCGTCATCTGACGGGACCTATGAAGACGAGCAGGACCTATCGCTAGAAACGGAAGACTAAATTTGCCCGATGTTTTTTATTGTATTATTATAACATTGCTAAACATCCATACTTTTGAAGAGAAGCTATACGTGAAACCGGTGCTAGATTTGTTCTATTATTTTGTGCTTCCTATCGGAATTAAATGATGAGAAGATTTTATTTTTTTGTACTTCCTATCGAAGTTAAATGGTGAGAAGATTTCATTGTCTTGTACTTCCTTTCGGAATTAAATAATGAGAAACAGTTGTTTGCATTATTTGTCGTTTATACGTAACAATTCGTATATGTTTCTGATGTTTGTTCCGTATTCGACGGTATGGTTAAATCCCAGAAAAGGTAGAATATGGTAGCTGAAGTAATTTAGCTTTTTCTGGAAAGTAGTGGGAATGACAAATATTTTTTTGAGTTACTCGAAAAGTCGAACGAAAAAAATTCGAAAAATCATTCGACAGTCGATTGAAAAAGTCGACTTTTTATTCGAAAAGTCGAATATTCGAAAAGTTCAAAATCCCGAATTATTCGACAAGTCGAATATTCGAAAAGCTCAAAATCCCGAATTATTCGAAAAGTCGAATATTCGAAAAGTTCAAAATCCCGAATTATTCGACAAGTCGAATATTCGAAAAGCTCAAAATCCCGAATTATTCGAAAAGTCGAATATTCGAAAAGTTCAAAATCCCGAATTATTCGAAAAGTCGAATATTCGAAAACTCCAAAATTCCGAGTTATTCGAAAAGTCGAATATTCGAAAAAAATTTGAAAATGTAAAAGTATAGTCTATGGCCGAAAATGGTTCTGCAAACACAACAGAAGCTAGACTGGATTCTTTAACATGAAACCCAAAGAAAAAATAGGGTACCGTGAATAGGTCATTAATGAGAATAGAACGGATTCAAAGGAAATCAACATATTCACAATTAAAATATGGCACACGACCAACGAAAGATCACAATCACAGTCTCAAAAAACCACGCCTTCCATTCCTTAACGAGTAGTCTATGGCCGAAAATGGTTCTGCAAACACAACAGAAGCTAGACTGGATTCTTTAACATGAAACCCAAAGAAAAAATAGGGTACCGTGAATAGGTCATTAATGAGAATAGAACGGATTCAAAGGAAATCAACATATTCACAATTAAAATATGGCACACGACCAACGAAAGATCACAATCACAGTCTCAAAAAACCACGCCTTCCATTCCTTAACGAGTAGTCTATGGCCGAAAATGGTTCTGCAAACACAACAGAAGCTAGACTAGATTCTGTAACATGAAACCCAAAGAAAAAAATAGGGTACCGTGAATAGGTCATTAATGATAATAGAACGGATTCAAAGGAAATCAACATATTCACAAAACAAGATATTATATACAGTCAACGAAAACCCACAATCATTGTCTCAAAAACCGCGTCTTCCACTCCTTGACGAGAAGTACATGGCCGAAAACGGTCCTGCGAACACAACAAAAGCTAGACTAGATTCTGTAACATAAAACCCAAAGAAAAAACGGTACCGTGAGAGTCGAGAATTGGAGCAGTTCTGAGTCCAGGACACCCTTGGAAAACTATTTTTCTCTGTGGATGTTTTTCGCAATAAAATATGTCCTAAAAGCAAGCCTTATCAAAGAAAATAGCATATTGTAACTAGGAAAACCCTAAATGATATTGGCAGCTCTTAAGTCGGCTTTAGGAAACATTTGAATAAGTTACCCGCGACTTTAGTTAGGCTTCACGAAACTTAGTGCGATTATCTGACGGATGTCTTCCATTGAAGACAGTGTTCACGATGAATATCATATTCGACTTAGACTCAAAATTTGGGTTGTTCGGTCGTGAGCTATCACACTGTGAAGAAATCGCTGGGAAAAACGCTCAAAAATACTTTCGTACATCCCCAGGGCGCGGACTAGCTTATGCGCCCTTCTAGTTTCCGCAAGCGCGCGCTAATGGCGAAATGTGCACGAACTGATCAGGCTGGATGTGGCGAAGTTGCTTGGCGATTGGTGGTGGCCGTTGCGTATTCCAGTCCCTGAATAGGCGGGACAAACGGCCAGAGACGCACCTAGCGGGCTGTTGCTAGCCGCGTGTTGCGTCCAATCAGGGACCTCGCTCTTCCCACGCCCCTCCCCCGTTTCTCCCGCCTCTTTGGGAGTTGGAACACAATGACCACCACCCCTTGGTGACTAGCCATCGAAAACGTCTCCGGCGCCACAAGCTCATCAGATCGGGACGTGGAGGGCTGAACAGGCTTACTGGGCTAACAAAATCTTCACCTGGCTGCCGATTTTATCGATTTCTGGCCCGTTCTGGATGCTTTTCTTGACCCTGACACCTCCAGCATCTGACTTGGTGTTTTGCACTGAAAACTCAGAAACGAGAATTTTCGTGAACACAGCCTTGGGTTTGATTTCGTGTTACATGCGAGAACAATTACATGAAACCTAAAGTGAAGGGAAAAATAAATACGGGTTAGACACAGAAGTTTTGTGAAGCCTTCAAATAGCAAAAGTCGCAGATAGCTTGTTTAGGGGCTCTGAGATTGTGAGTAAGTTGTCGAACCACCCAAAAATTCTGAAACGTTCCAACGAACCCGCCGCGAGCTGATGACGCAAACAAATTAAAAAAAAAACTATCCCATTATGAAAGGGATATCACATGGACAAATAGAATTTTCAAAGGATTCCAGGACAGCACTATTCCTTTTTTCGTTCTCAAAGGTCGTAAATTTTTTTGTCCTAACTTCGTTCAAGGGGGTTATTTGGGGTAGTGAACACGAATATGTGTTCATTCGCTATTTTACCGCCAAACATGGTAGATATATACGGTAGCTATATACGGTAGCTTGGTCAAGGTCTCCGATAGGGTTTGCGATTGAAGCGGTCGTTGTGCTTTTTTCATTAGAAGGTAGGTCATCACAAACGGTAAAAGAAATGAAAATTAGGAGAGAAAAACGCGCAGAATAGAAATTGAAACGGCTGAGAACTGGGTGCCCGTCCGCCCTCGAATTAACAAGATTTTTATGAGTGTGCGTTTTTTCGTCTTTAATTTCGTCCTAGAAATAGTTTGTAGTCTCTTAAAAAAAACCCAGCAACTTTTTCAGTAGCAAAAAATGCGGCAAAACAAGCACTTGAAGATATCTCGCTACTCGGGGGGGGGGGAGCCGACACCGAGCAATTAGCCTTTCCAACTTGTTCCCGCGCGTTTTTCTCCGACCTTTCACCCATTTCCATTTTTGGTATAGTTAGATCTACCTTTTCATGAGGAGGGGCATAGCGTTCTTATATTGCTTCTAAGTCCTGATGCGCTCACCGTCAACTTCCGCCAATCTTAGTGATGCTAAGGCTCCGTCCATAGATGGCGAGAGCGTGCAGATACGCAAAATCATTGATCATAGTGAACACACGATTCGCTAGCCGCTCATAGGCGCACCTTCTCGCGCGCACTCGCTCGCTCGCTCTCGCTCGCTTACGCCAGCACCACAAAGCAAGCAGCAAGTTTCAAGCTTACTGCTCCTCAATAATCACACCACGGAAGTCGAAAACGGTGGGAAATCATCAGCCAGTGCGCCGACTCGAGCGATTGATCACCTGATCAAACGCTTTCAATCTAATCAACACTAGGTAGGGGTGCTTGCCTGTGTTAATTTCCTGGCAGCGTTGAGGAGCGTCGAGAGGCGCACAACAGTGGGAACGCCCGCTCTCGCCATGTATGGACGCTGCCTATCGTCACGGGAAAGTTCGCGATCAGGAGCTTGACAGAATTGTCATAGCCAATAAATTCGGCTGTAGTGGAAATTATCCTCAAGATTGAATTGTTAGCTTATTATGTAACAGTAATAAAAAGAAAGGCACCTCCTCCTTGCGCATTGTGCGCACGCATGCACGCGTCAACTCGGCATCCTCAACCTTTTTGAAAACATCGACTACTTTAAAACGAACTCCACAAGCGCGTGACGAGGGGGAGTTGTCCCTGAAAACAGACTAATTATTATTTACCATTCAGGTGATGAACTGCACTTAGATCGGAGGCTGTGGAAAGCACCTATTAAAGGCCGTGTTCACGATAAATCTCGTTTTCGAGTTTGTAGTGTGAAACACTACACTGGCAGATGCTGGAGGGGATAGGGTCAAAGAAATAAGCGAAAACGGGCGAGAAGTTGATAAAAACGGTCGCGAAGTGAAATTTCCGTTAGCCCAGTACGCCTGCTTATCCCGCCCCCCCCCTTCTGACGATTTTGTGGGGCAGCGGACGTTTTCGATTGCGATTCGCCAATCAACTCCGCCACGTCCAGCCTGATCGATTTGCGAACATTTGGAAATTATCGCGCGCTTGCAGAAACTAGCAGGGCACGTAAGCTCTTCCGCGCTCTGTAACATCGGCATGAATTCTGAAGAGACTTTGCGTTCCCTATTGGAGGTTGGCGCAAACTCGGTGCATCTATGTTATAGCATATGGCACCGAGTTTGCGCCAACCTTCAATAGTGAACGCGAGGTCTCTTCCGGATCCACGCCGACGTTACCTGTGCGTACGTTGAAAACCGCTATTTTAGCTTATTCTGAGGGCTTTCGTTCGTTGTTTCTTCTTTATTCGATAGCTCACGACCAGGCGACCCCACTTTTGAGACGAATTTGAATAGGATATTCATCGTGAACACTGTCTTAAAGAACATCTGCGCTGACGTCGCGTTAACTTTGCTATGCTACTACAACTTAACAACCTTAGAGCAAGTTCTTTGAACCAGTGCCGCTACCGACCACGCACCTTACCACAAACGTTGTGTATACGACTTCCCTCTGAAGCCGCTCAGCTTCACCGCATAAAACTCGTCCAAACTCCCTCGACCATAGAATTTCGCCTTTGTAGCTCTCATGCTTCTTGCAGCTGCTCACAGCGACGCGAGTCTTCAGCTTAAAATGATTATGATAAATGGCAAGTTAACGGCGCCCTGGCTACAACTTGTTCAACCATATCCATGTTTATTGAGAGATATGCATCAGGCTACGGTGCGAGGTGTGATACAATCTAACTTTGGTACGACCCCCATGAATCGGGTGATTTTGCTCAGCCCCCCCCCCCCGGGAGGATGTATGGCTGTTCGCATGTGAAAACGCACCCGGAATTTCATGAACGCACCTTCAAGCCGAAGAGCGCTACGTAAGGTGGGGCCCTTGAAAAAATGTTGAAGTCCGGGATTGTGATGAAATCTTCTTCTATTTCTTCAGCGTTTGCCCCACTCCAATGCGGGGTCCGCTTTTCTTATGCCCTGGCGCACCTTTTTCCCTGTCATGCGTCTGATCAGGGTGCACACCGGCTATTCTCAAATCGGTGTGCATCGTTTAATTTTCGACTTTAGATCTGACTGCAGTCTAGATAGTGAGGTCAACACTCGGGTCAGTGCTGCGTGGTTGAAATGGCGGTCAGCGACTGGAGTGCTATGCGACTGGAGTGCGGGCATCTTGCTGCCGCATAACACTCCAGCCGCTGACCGCCATTTCAACCGCGCAGCACTGACCCGAGTGTTGACCTCACTATCTAGACTGCAGTCAGATGTAGTCGTCGAAGCAAGACGTCAGCGCGAGGGAGCTCGATACCACCAAGTTTGATAGAGTCACGCTCACTTCTATCCGTAGTCAGATACTCAGTCTTCCTGACGTTGAGACGAAGCCCGTATGGAGCCAATCGGTCACTCTAGTCTTGCACCCGTCGCCCGAGATCATATCTATCTTTAGCTGCAAGCATCACATCATCCGCATATAAAAGCGTCCATGGCGCTGGCCTCTGCAGGTCTCTTGTGGTAGTATCCATCACGATGACAAATAGAGGAAAAGACAAAGCAGATCCCTGGTGCACGCCAACCGAGATGGGAAATTCGGCCGAAGCTCGCGCAGCAACATGAACCCGACTTCTTGGATCAGTGTAGAGAACCTTGACCCAGTCTATGAGCTCCTCTGGGACACCACGCTGCCCTAGTGCAGATTATCTCATGCTCAACTCGATCAAATGCCTTCTCTAAATGGAGAAAACAAGATTGAGCGGCTTCTGTTTCTCGCGGTGCTTCTAAGCTAGTAGTCGTGCAGCGAGGATAGAGTCCCTCGTGCCCCACTTGGTAACAAAGCCACACTGATTGCTCGTGATCTCGACGATTTCACGAATTCGACGATCGATGATGCGTTCAAACACTATCATGGTGTGAGACAGTAAACGTATTGGACGGTAATTCGCGCAATCCGCTGGATTGCCTTTCTTCTTCCAAATCGGAAAGGTCGTGCTTCGTTGCCAGTCCTTGGGCATTTCCTTTCCTGCAACGAACCTGTTGAAGAACTCTGCAAGCCATTCAGTGGAATCCCAGCATCGTGATTTCCACTCCTCCGCCGCCAGATCGTCTGGCCCGTCACCATTCCCGGCCTCATACGTTCCAACGCCATCTTCACTTCTTCGGCGGTGATAGGCCGGACAGATATATATATATATATATATATATATATATATATATATATATATATATATATATATATATGACTTACTTGACTTAATCGGTTGGCTTTCGCCTGACGCGGTCATTCCGCATATTCACCGAGGTGTACCGTCCTAGTAGTCAGCCGTGTCCATTTTTCACAGTCTTCAGCCACAATTTGAACACATCCCATCCAGCTGTCACTATCCCTTTCCTCGAAACGAAACATCGCGCCTGAACTGTCTTTTGATGCCGAGTGACTTCAAATCCTCTTTAACCACATCCGTCCAGGACTTTTGCCTAAGCCCAGGTGGCCGCTTCCAGCCAGGATTTGGAAGCAATTTTGAAGCGTGTTGTACGAGACGATCCGGCGTTCTTCTTAGTATATGCCCGAGCCGTCGTAGTCGACTTTCCATTGCTGCTTGAGATGGCGTTAGGAGATGCTGGCACCTCCCTCGTGTCAAGCGTTGATGTACTGCGTCGATTTCCTTGTAAACGTCTCCGTTATGGCATACACGCGGCCAGAGAAATACCCAAGCAAACGCCTAAAAAGCTTCCTCTCCGTGCAATCCAACCTTTCTATCTGCGTCTTTGGTGCTGCCCACGTCTCCGGTATGTACATCATGATAGGGCGAATAGCGGATAGGTAGACGCGCAACTTGACTTCCTTCGCGATGGTGGTAGACCAAAAACACTTGGTTAGAGAATTAAATGCAGACGTAGCTTTCGCACATCGTTGTCGAATATCCGCTGAATAACTACCATCGTTCTTCAGCAAACAGCCCAAATAACAGAAATCGTCCACCAGTTCGATACGTTGTCCCTCCACACAAACTCCCGTTGAAGGCCTCTGAGAGACACACATCTGCTTGCATTTGTCGGGACGAAGACGAAGTCCATAAGCTGCGGCAAACTTTGAAACGAGGTTCACAACCCTTTGCAGTTCCGCGTTGTTTTCAGCGAATAACATAATGCCGTCGGCGTACTCTAAGTCAACAAGGGATTGTCCTGATGGTGTTAGGATCGCATCCGCAGGAAACTGTTCTGCAGCTCTGCGCATGATGTCATCAACGGCGAAGTTGAAAAGAAAAGGTCCTGCAACGGCTCTTTGCCTTACTCCTGTTTTCACCTCGAAAGCTGACGTAAATCTGACAGGTGTACGAACTGCTGCTGTTAATCCTTTGTTCATGTCCTCGATTAACCCAACATACTTTTCCGGGACTCCATCTGCTCGCAGAGCATTGAGCAATCGATCACGATGAGGAGAGTTGAACGCGGCTTCAAAGTTCAAAAAAGCAAGCTGTAATGGCTTCGAATACCGCTGCCACTATTCAATTACTCTTCTCATGACGAACACTTGGTCGATGGTCGATCTTCCAGGTCTAAAACCGGCTTGCTCATCTCTGGTCGTTCCTTCACGATGTTTGGTAAGTCGCTCGAGAATGATACGTTCTAAAACCTTGTACATGACGCGAAGTAGAGAGATTCCTCTGTTGTTCTTAGGATCCGTGGCGGATAGCTTATTGTGAAGAGGTACGATGATCGCATGTCTCCATAAATCAGGTATCCTTTCGCTCATCCATATGGCACGGATGGTGTTGGTCATTTCACGAATCCCAGACGGAGGAAGAGCTTCCAGCTTTCCAGCAGTGATGTTGTCATCTCCACCTGCCTTCCCATTTCTATCTTCCGAATACAATCCAAAACTTCAGACTCAGTCGGCGGTTCCTCACTGACATCGTAATGTGCTCTCTGAACATACGGGAGCTCAGGTACTGATGGCACTGGACGACTCAATTATAAACTGAAATAATCCTTCCATATTGGCAGCGTCGCGTCACCAACTGCAAGTCCATTGGTAGTGTTCAAGACAGAGAACATCTCTTCATCTTCCCGCTACACTGTCGCAGCAACGTGTAGGCTTTCCATGGATTCTTCTCCTTCCAAGCCTTCTCGAACTCCTTAGCTCTACACGTCCACTCTCGTTCGCGATCACTTTGAAGCTGCGGACGCAGCTTTCTCCTCAGACCCTTCTCCTCCACGAAGTTTCCTGCAGTTCGGAGAGGACATACTCTGTTGTAGGAAGATGTTGTTTCTTCTGATACGTAATTTCGGATATTCGTCCGAATGATTTAAGATTTCGAGGATTCGGTATCCGAAACAACGAAAAAATGCGAAATCCGAACCGAACTGAAATCCGAATCACCGAAAAATGGCCAATCCCGAGTTGAACCGAAATCCAAACTACCGAAAAAAGGCTAAATCCGAATCGAACCAAAATCCGAATCACTGAAAAAAAGGCCAAATGCCAGTCGAATTGAAATCCGAATCACCGAAACGAGGCCTAATCCGAATGCACTGAGATCCGAATCAACGAACTACACCAGAATTCGATTCATGATTCGGATTCCGATAATCCGAAATGCGTCACGATTCGGTTCACTCCTGCTACTTCATGGTATCCAACAGTGACCCATAACGCGCTCCAATAGCGACGCAAACGCGCGCAACATTTCGAAAAGTTTCTAAAAGTTTCTGCTTACAGTCGACATGGATTCTGGTGATACTTTGCGTTCCCATTTGAAGGTTGGTCTAAACCCGGTGTCATATGCTACAGCATAGGTGCATCGAGTCTGCGCCAACATTCAATGGGGAACGCAAAATGTCACTAGGAACCATGCGGACTGTACTTGTTTGCTCACTTTTACTGTAATTGCTTTTTACCTTTGTGATTGCTAACTCGTATTGTTTCACATCATGAAATGCGAAAAATCTGTGGTGGTTGTGAGTGGGTTTTCAACGCGAGACATCCGATCTTTTAGACGCAAATTTACCACCGGCTTTATGCGAGTAAACCGCCAGACTTATGCGAGCTGATCAAACTTTCTGTTCGATTAAAGAACGTGCAGCACGCCGTAGACAGTATGCAGAAACAAAGTGGGAGTGCGCGTGTCAGGGGCTGTCTACACACCGAGGGAGGAGTTGTCCCGTTTTTGTAGCTTGAAACGTCACGCCACTCAACGCGAACGAAGTGGAATTAGAGCCGCAAAATGCGGGACAACTCCTTCTTCGGTGTGTAGAGAGCTCCTGTACCGAGTGCGCAGGATGTGCAGTATAGCTGTACAAATTCGAAAAAAATGTCGAACGAACGAAAATCAAAAATTTTTCGTTTGAAATGTTTTTGGGCGATCGAAAAATGAAAAAAATTCTTTCGAAAAATTTCGAACGAACGAAAAATGAAAAAATTTTGTTCGAAAAACTTTTGAACGAACGAATTTCAAAAACTTTCAAAATTTCGGAGGTCGAACGAACGAAATTCGAAAAACATTCCGTTCGAGGAAATTTCGAACGAACGGAATCTGAAAAAATTTTGTTCGAAGAATTTTCGAACGAACGAAAACGAACGAAAAAAATTTCGAAAATTCTTTTAAAAAGTTCTTTCGAAAATTTCGTTCCTGTACAACTATAATTGCAGGACATCAGTGGGAGTGTGCTGGACGTCGTGGAATGTGCAAGACCCAATTAGGAGTGTGTAGTACCCTACTTGGAGAGAGCAAGGCATCATGGAATGCGTGCAAGACCTCAGTGGGAGAGAGCAGGATGCACACATCACCCTATTGGGAGTGTGCAGAACCCAATTGGGAGTGGGAATTGATTTGTCACGAAGACTCATGTTTGTTCCAAAATGTTTTTATTACGAGAGCCCAAAAAAATTAAAACTCCAGCAGTTTGAAATGTCTGTGAAAACTTCTATTGGGAGTGTGCAGGACGTGTTGAAATGTGTGCATTACCCTTGTGAGAGCGTCCAGAATGTGCACAGGACCCCAGTGGGAGTGTGTATAACTTAAGTGGGATTGTGAAGGGACCTCATTCCAGCACGGCACGCAACGCTCTGATGACTGACCGACACCATGCTTTTCTGTTATCAAATACAGCAGAATAATGTTTATGTTTTTTTAAAGGCAATAAACGGTACGCTCATATTTCTCATGCATATAAGGCCTAGGTCATAGATTGTGGAAAAAGAGCCGTGACCTACCGTGGCTTGCCCGGTCGATACATATGAGAGACATAAACGAGGAAGGTTGGAAAAACATCCGGTGTGGCCGACGCGGTGGATAGGCATGAAATATGTAGGACGAAATCAGTGATATCATTTATTTCATGCCTTGCGCCATGCGAATATCGGTTGGTTTGGCCACCAGGTGTTTTTTTCACCCACTCTCAATCATGTCTTCCAAAATTATCGACCGGGCTGGCTATGCAGATTGGCCACCTATGACCAAGGCGTTAACCAAAATTACAACGGTTGGTGAACAGAAGTCAATGGACGGTTTAGGCGTGACGTAGTCGATGGGAGGGGGGGGGTAGTGAGTGAGAGAGCGGGGCAGGGTAGAGACATAATGTACTTCACTTTTTCCTCGAAGCACAAGAGTATATACACCTAGGGTCCTGTTTTCTCTCCCAACACGTGGTGTACAGTTTTCATGATTTTCTCTGACTAAAACCTTTTCCCCATAATGTGTGAGGCACTCTTACTCAGGAATTTCTGAACAAGGTACCTGAGACTATAACGCAAGTTGGATGATGGCTTCACCCAACTTGCTGAAAGTTTAGAAGCAACTTGAAGTGATGTTACGGTGTTACAGAGACTGAATACACACTGAGGGAGGAGTTGTCCCGTTTTCGAAGTTTGGGAAGTCACGCCACTCAGCGCGAACGAAGTGGTCCCGAGCGGAATTAGAGCCGCGAGAGGCGGGACAACTCCTTCCTCGGTGTGTAGAGAGCTCCTGTCCCGATGTTAAGTGTAAGTTGGCCAGATTTTCGATTGAAGTATCATGTAACTTGAGCTAATAATACACAACAAGGCGAGTAACAGTGTTAAAGTCCTCGGAATTTCTCTCCAATTTACTTTTTTTCGGAGAAAAAGATAGCATGAGTCTTTTTTTCGGATTTTCTTACACTACACAAAGCGTATTTTGTGGCTCATACGGTGGTGTGTATGCTTAAGTTTGGGTATTTCTGACTTCCTGCTCAAAAATCGTCGAATGAAAAGCTCGCGTTAAACTGCAGTTTACCTGCGAACTTATTGCGACTTCATTCGCGTTTTCAAACCCATTTACTTCCACCTTTGTATGTATTCTCAACTCAAATTTCTTACCTTTCATCCAATAAGAAATTCATATTATTCGCCTTCACTGCGACGTATCGCTCAGTCATGGTGATATTCACCATCTTTTTACGAAATTTTGCGCGATTTCGGGTAGCTAAAACTCCAGGCGGGTGAAATTCTAACGAATGTGTCAAGGCATTAATGGGTCTGCAGGGGCGTGGAAAAAAAGTACTCATTTCAGACCGTATATTGCACAACTGAGGGATGATCCTTCTCCAATATGTAATTTTTTTCTATTGTACCAGGCGCATTATCCGAATCAGGGATGAGCGGAGTTCCGCGTTTCGCGTTCCGAAACCCGCAGTTTCGCGCATTTTTGGCATTCCGCGTTCCGCATTCCGAAAACCGCAAAAAACGCTGCGGAATGCGAAAATATCGGGTCATCTGGGAGGAAGAAAATATCTAATAATTTCTGAATTTTTCCGCGTTTCGCGTTCCGAAACCCGCATTTCCGCGCATTTTCAGGCGTTTCGCACCCGATTTCCGAAACCCGATAAAAAAATTTTAGTTCCGAAACCCGAAAACCGATTTCCGAAATTTCATATTTTTGTTTCGCTCATCCCTGATCCGAATCCAGTATTCGGATCCGAATCACCGAAAATAGGGCAAATCCGAATCGAACCTAAATCTGAATCACCGAAAAAAGGCCAAATCCGAACCGAACCGAAATCTGAATCACTAAAAAAAGGCCAAATTCGGATTCAAATATCCGAAAATTTTTGCCTCGGACCCAATGTATAGTGATCAGGGATAGGAGGATGGAGGAATCCTTCCGTCGAGATTTTCTCGAACTAGTCGCGCCACCTCCTCATCACCTTACCACGGTTCATAAGCAGCTGACCGTCCAGAACCACGTTTCCTTATCAATCTTCCGTCGTCTGGGCTTCGTCACTCCGAGTTCAGACCGTGCCGAATCAATCATCGATTTGACTGCCTTCTGCCAAGATTCGCACACAGTCGTGACTGGCGGTAGCCGAACACTTGAAATGACGGCAGCTTCTCTCTCCTTCAGACGTCACCATTTTATTCAAGGTGGTCCGCACCGTTCAGCAATCTTACCCTTTGGCGGCATAATGCTCATCATGCAGATCAGCGGTCAATGCTGTGTGGTAACTGTCTCGTGCGGCACGACCTACGCATCTGTGACCATCTTCTCGTCGCGACGCCGAACAAGCACAAAGTCAATTTGTTTCATGCTGCTGCCACTGAACTGTTCCTTAGGCCATAGCCGAACCCTCTGTGGCAACCATAGAATTGAGTCGTTCCTCCGACGTGGCCGTGCATATCCCTCGCAATAACAACAATATTTTCTGATGGCCACTCAGCGGTCTTCTCATCGAGCATCATCCAGAAATCATTTTTCACTTGGTCGGAACAACCCGTCTGCGGGGCATACACAGAGAAGAAATGGACTCGTTGTTCCTCACTCACGATGACTATCTTCATTAAACGATCGTCACAACGATGAGCTTCGGTAATCGCGTCACGGAAGGGTTCAGACACGACAAAGACAACGCCGTTCGTGAACCTGAAGCCTAGTTTTGACAGCGTTGCTGCTGTTTTTCATCGCAGCGATTTCACACCCGCTGCTGCAGCGATTTAGCAGCGGCAGCGATTTCGTTAATAGCGCAGAGCCACATTGACGATCGAGGGTAATCAATCAATCGGTGGAAAGTAATGGCCAGTGACCATTAATAACATGCTCCGACTCGTAAACACTGATCTTGTCATGTGAAAGGGTCTACGTTTACTAGACGAAACGTGTCATTCGCTGGCAATCGCTCCATCGCTTCCATTTTTGCCGCGATGGAGCGATGGTCAGCGACCACTGAGAATCGCTCTTCAAGCAGCGATGCAGTAAAACATAGGATTTCGTCGCCGCGACCCAGCGATGTAGGACATTTGCCACGAAGCGATCACAAATAGAGCGCCGTTCCATTACGCACGATGAAAAAGGAACAGTTGTCCTTCGCATGGCCGCAGTGACCACCTGCAGCCAAAACTAGGCCTAAAGGCAGCATACACGCTTGAAAATGCTATCAATTTTATGAAATGAATCGAAGGTCTGAAGCTGTCAGTTTTCAGAAATAACGAAAAAACGGAAAAAATTTGACCGAAATGAAGGTATAACGGTTCGAGGAGCTAGCGACAAATTTGTTGGGATAGCGGCGCTAACGTACTCATTAGGCCCTTTCTGGAACGCGTACGCCATTAGAAGCGTAAAAAATTATCTATAAGGACCGTAATCGAGCATTGAATATCTGTATTGAGGGGCGGAGCCCGTATCGATGGGCGGAGAAAGGATGATTTTGTGACTCAAGACGGCTCAAATACGGCCATTTTAAGTAGTTAGTGACACTGGCAACTTCGTGAGGTGCCCTTCTAGGGCTTGCATAACCCCACTAATGTAAAGAAAAAATGGGCAACGCCCACTGGCAGGTTTCCGGCCTGTATAGGGAAGAGACGTGCGAATGATTTTGTTCAAATTCTATCTGCTGCTAATAACGTGAAAATACAGGCTCAAGACAACTCGTCCGCGAACTTATATCAGTTAAAAATCTAAATTTTTGAGGAGCCGTGACTCAGTTCGTAGTGAGTTCTGAGCGATTCTGGAGACACACCATTGTGATCAGCGTTACATTTTCTCCAAGCCAGACAGTAAAACGAAAAATCGATTCTGAGCTTGGACTGTGGCTTTAGGGCCGCCATGGTACAGGACCTTGCAGCCTCTGTCAATGTCCTTGGACTTACTACCATCTCGTCTCTTGCACCGCAGAGAAATCAATACGTCTACGCTCCAGAGCGACAACGAGTTCGCTGGAGCGGCCTAGCAACGTGCCGACAATCAGCGTTGCAACGCGAGTCTTGGAAACGTCAAACGACTCACGGACTAGTTTGGTTACCCTCCGATGTCGTCCTTGCAACGAAGATCCAAGCATACTTTCACCACTCAGCGGGCTCCGGGAGTGGGCGTCGGTAACCGCCGACGCCGTAACCTCCGCAGGAACTTGAAGCACCATTGCATGTAGAGTGCCAAGGATACATCGGCCGACTGTCACACGGGCGAAACGCCCTGGTATGTCGCGGGAACACGAAATTCCGCGATCAGCTCCCCGCGACAGAATCGAGGAGTTTCCAGTGGCACCAACATAGAGGAGCGGACTGCGCCACCTGCGAGATTGTCATGGAATATTTACAAGTACATATTTATCAAATTTCTAATTAGGGATTCTCGCGTTGCTACTACGTGCGGAAAACCTAGACCTGGGTCCAAGCAACTAATTTAGTTTTTTAGCATATTCAAAGCGGTCTTTCAAGACCCATTTTCAGGTAAGACATAATCCGAGTTGGCGCTAAGACGGCGTTCAGTGCTTTTGCAGCACGACGCTAAGACTGAGTCGCGCAGCAGTTCAGATGTGAACATTGCTCGAACGCTCGGCGACTACGCTAAATCGCGTACGTACGCAATATCGCGTACATTTTTTGTTGCAATAGCAACAGTCTTTCGTATTTGTTTGAGTGCATACAATCTCAAACGTGCTTATTTAATTGTTTTCATAGTTAAATTTGGTTGTGTAAACGGAAAACACTGAAAAAAGCAGCAACGAGCGTTCGCGCGACGTCCATCGCGTCGCGTTGCATTGCAAGGCGGCGCGATGGACAAAAATTGCGCGACTGTTTGCGACTAACTTAATGTATGCGTCCTTTCCTCTTCGCTGTGAAAACCTCGCGACGACGCGACGCGACATCGCTTGACCGATACGTAGGCTAATTCTAACGTCGCATCGCGCCGCGAAAGAACTCTGAACGCCGCCTAACGCAGTGCTAGGAACGCTATATCGGAGCGATCTGTTTCAAATGTACTGTCGTTCTCGGAGCGAAGTTCCAGTCCTCATTCGCGGACAACGGCCGTTGCATCACGCGGTTGGATGGTCCTTTCTCCCAGCACGATTATCATCGTGTCGCGTGATGCAGCAGCCGTAATTCGGCTCCGAGAACGACAGTATCTATTCATCACGGATATGATCGATACGGAGTAATGCACGCCCAAAAGTAAGCCGCGAAACCACTTAACTGTGCACGCTCGCATCTTCATGATGAAGTTTGTCTGTTTCTCTGTTGTATTACCGTTGAATAATCCGTTCCGATACGGAGTATTATTTACTCGAAGTACTGTGTGAGTACACATTTTCGGCCGACAAATTGTGCTCATCGACTTTGCATTTTTATTTTTGTTACTATTAATACTCCAATTCTCTTTTTTGCAAGGACTGGCCGGTTGGAGAAATAGGTATGTTGCCATTTTTTAAAATCTATTCTATACGTAAACCACTACCTCATAATTAGTTGCCTTCTTTGTGAAAAAAAAACAGAATTGAGACAACGTACCCTCACGCTTCCGTCGTCTGCGCGATAAGCAGGCATAACCTCAGGTCTCGCGAGTATTCTGCTACACTCGATTGAGCAAACGCCATCCATATCTATCGCCTCAATCACGAAGTGTATTTCAAACCCTACCGCAAGACTGAAAAAATGAGCATCTTATTAGGAAAAGAACTTATAAGTTTACTCACTGGAGTTTGCTTCGAATTGTTTCACTACAAAATTTTGAAAAACTCGATTTCCAAGAAAAGAGGACAAGTTTTTCAGAGTTCCAGAATCTACAGCTGCTCTGAGATTTTTGATGAAACCTTCAAGTCAGGTCAAAGAAAAAGCCTACCTATCCTTTGAGTATACCATCAGTAAGTATTTCTCCTCTGGACACCAAACTTCATGGATTTCAACGTGAGATCTTCTCAGCTCACGTTTGAGTTCACCGACAACAATGCCGCGCATCACTTTCTCTATAGGAGTTGCGTTAGAAATGCAAGACCTACAAGTTTTTATCATTCTGGAAAGCGAAGAACTTGCCTGATATTCTCTCCACCGCATTACCACCGTCAGAAATCCATTTGCACCCCTGAAATACGAATGATAGATTGCAACTCCTCATTATTGAGCCTGGGGAAAAATCTGGCTAAACTTTCTTTTTTGAGTCTGATAGAGTTAAATGCTGTTCTGAAAACAAGGTACTCAGACAGTTGCCGCAGTCAATGCGTGTCGAATATGCATTCAATTCGAAAACAAGGCGGTTTCGAGCACAGTCGGGGAACGTGAGCTCGTGCTCCTATTGTGCTACGAATCGAAACACGTGCTTGAACAATTGAAATGTTCAATGCGTGCATGATACACATTCAACTCGATACCCATAGTAGAATATTGCTCTCCTATATGGTCGCCTCATAAAGTTTCACTAATAGAAAAAAACTGGGGATGTTCAAAAGTCGTTCACGTACAGGTGCTTTGCTCGTCAGGGAATGCTAAGACTTTCTTACGAATCCAGGCTGAAGACACTGGGGGCATTGACACTTTGCAATCGGAGAAATGTGGCCGATTTGGTTCTCATGTATAAATTGACCACGCCGGAATTAGACCTGTCGCTTTGTGACTTGTTCAGTCTCTCCCCGTTCGTTCGCCTGACTAGAGGTCATGCTTTCAGAATCTCTCCTGATATGCCGAGAACTTCATCGTATCAACATACCTTTTTTTTAGAATAGCGACGCCATGGAATAATTAAGGTGCTGATGCTCTCAAATACAGACACTCATCTGGGTTTCAGCAGTACATCAGCAAGACTTTCCGTATATGATCCGCACTCGTCTCGACATTCCACCATTTTCAACTCTTGTCTTGTTTTTCATGACTTTCCCGTTTGTTTTCACCTTAGTGACCCAATCGCGTGCAGCAACTGCGAGGCTTGAGTAGTCCATTAGAGCGATTTCAAGGTTCTAGTAACAGAGGGCAATTTTGCTGCGGCTCGCTTCTCTGCTCGCCTCCTTATCAGGCAATCGCCCGGGGTGCGTACCAGTTTAAAGAGGTTCTTGAAAAACAGAACCCGCCCCGGAATGGTCCTCCAGTCGCGTGCCTGATAGGTAGTAGCACGTTAAGGCAGTAAAATAAGCCTGCTGTATGGTGAAGTCTATAAAGCCCAACAAGTGAGAAACTTTGTCACTCCTGACTTAAGCCGCTTTTGAACAATTGTTGCACCGAGTGGGAAAATGCTTGTGTATTTTTTAGTTTTTTTTTCTTTAGCTGCCGATAGTTCAATCGATGCATTGCTAATCCAGTACTCAATGCAGTTATTGGCAATAAACATGAGTGAATGAAGGAATGAATAACTAAACTACTTTCCAAAAAAAAAGTAGCATACGACGCACTTTTCAGTTCGGACGCAGATTTCGGTAGCGCCACCGATTGAATAACTCAAAATTGCGGAAGTTGGCTCGCCCTACCTCTGGCGGCCCCAGATGGTGCTAGGTGAGCTGATCGAATCGCATGTCCGCGTGCCGACCGCGTGGCGTGTCGGTGTGCTTAAAGGCATCGTACACGATGAAAACCGTATTTGGGTTTTTGATGTTTTCGTGTTGTACTATCCCTATAGTGACTAACGGTAGCAAAACGCCCTCTCAAAAACGTCAACTTTTTGAGAAAAACCCATTTTTAGAAAGTTCATAGCAAATTTGAATTTCGCGCCGGCATCAACTTGGGATAGTTGCGCAGAGAATGCAAGGAACAGTTTTGCGCTTCGTTCCTGGCGCAGCGTTGGAAGCACCACCGAGGATGCCGCTCAACTACGACTTCAGCTGAATTAAAATGGGCTACCCACCTGCTGCGTCCAGTGCTGCCGGCTGCTTTCGATCGATGCCGACTTCGAAATTGACTGGCGTGTGTATTGCGCCCTACGACGCGTCAAGGCACGCCCGCCGTCAGCAACCCAGGAGCTTTGTTCCTTGTAACAACGGATCGACCCCAAGGCCGGCCCCCCAAACCCAGGAAGCCAATTTGAGGTAAGCGAATCTTCAATCAGAGACGGTTTTGTAACTCCAAACTTTCTGAGTGACATTGTCATGGCCCACTAGTCCGAATGAACGCATAAACCCAAATTCGGTTTTCATCGTGAACGATGCCTTTAAGCATAGCGTTTGAATACCTGCAGCACGTGCTCCTACGATGAAATTTTGCAGTACGTGCTTCTGCGATGAAATTTTGCAGCAAAAGCTGCTGTTTGGAGCACGTCCCCTGCGATAGAGCCTTTTGATGGTTGTGGTTACTAGAGTTGAATGCATATTTTGAATGAGGCGTTTTTCTAGGTATGAGGATCAGAAATTACAAGGTCAGTCGGATTTCATACGTTCTGCCACGTACGACCACGCCAATGGACGTTGGGCGGCTCGGTTTTCTTTTCATATTGGTGGTAAAGACTGCGTCAATTCCCTTGTCGTGGAAAATTTGTGACTGACGTTCTTCTTTTTCTTTGCAGCCGCAAAGACGTCCAATCGCAACATTCAATGCCTGTGTGGAGTATGCATTCAAGTCGAGTGACCACTCTCATTAAAAAGCTCTCTCGCAGGGGCATGTGCTCCAAACAGCAGCATTTTCTACTTGATTTGATGGCTGGGGCACGTGCTGCAAAAACTATGGCAGGGACCGTGCTGCAAGGTAGCCCAGCGCTATCGTAGCGGCAGACCGACACGTGACGCAGCCGACCCCGCGACATGCGGTGCGGTAGTTTGCAGAGCGCCTTCGGGGGTCGGCAGCGGTTGGACGGGTTAAGTACCGCAAACTTGGGTAATTGAACCTGCTACGCTGCCGCCATGAGAGCCTTCTCAAGGGTGAGTCGTATGCTTTCCTTTTGTAGAATTAGTTTTGTCATCGACGCGCACGCATTGAACGCGTTATTTGTTTAGGCACTATAGGAGCTCATGCGCCCCTAGCAGCACATGCCCTGATTGTGCACGAAACCGTCTTTGTTTGAATGCGTATTCGACACGCGATGTATGTGAGATGTCTTGTCTGAGTACTCAGATGATCGCCGCGTTCAGTGCGTGTCGAATATGCATTCAACTCGACAATGTGGTTTCGAGCACAGTCAGGGAACGTGCTGCTAGGGAAGAACGTGCTCTTATTGTGTTTCGAATTACAGTGCGTGCCCCAACAAATAAGCCGTCCAATGCGTGCATGACACACATTCAACTCAATGACAAAACGATTATTCAAAAAAGGAAGTATACGATGCATTCCTTAGACGGAGCTAAGAGGTCGGCAGCTTCGCCGGTTTGATCACCCAAGGTTGCGGTGCTTTACAAGCGCTGACGGCCCCAGATGGTTCTCGGCGAGGTGGCAGCGTCGCACGTTGGTGTGTGCCACTACGATAACGCTGGACTACCTTGTAGCACGTACTCCTGCGATTGAATTTTATGGCATATGCTCCTGCTATCGAATTTTGCAGCACGTGCTGCTGTTTGGAGCACGTGCCCCTGTAATAGAGCCTTTCGATGGGTGTGGTCACTCGAGCTGAATGCATATTTGACACGCATTGAATGCGGCGGTTTTCTGAGTAGTCACAAATTCATGAAAAGGGTGACCAGAAATGGTTTCATCTACTAATCTATTGTCGTCAACGTTGCAGGCCTTTCCGGGCAGACTGTTTCAGAATGCTAATGACAAGCTGTTGCGCTGGTAGTTAGCAGTCTAACCTTACGGGTGGTGCGCGGACTTCAGCGCTCTGGCACTCGGGCACATTTTTTCTTCCAGATGTCGGACGACGGTACCGACCGGTTGGAAGAACTCGTGAGGATTCTTTTGTATAAGGATCGCCAGTCAAGCGACCATGGTAACGCAGGAGTGGCAGAACTGCTTTCGACGTTCAGCAAGCGCAAACGAGACCACGGTCAAGCGTCGCGGAGCCGGCGTAAGAGAGCTCGTGCGTCGCAGCCTATCGAGTCGCCAGTGGACCTGTCGTCTTCAGAGGCCTGCGAGAGCTCAGATTTGGAGGACTCCCACCCCTCGCTGGCCAGAAGGATGAAGGACCGTGAGATAGAGGATCTGAAAAAGTTCTAGTCGCCCTCGCCTCTGCAGGATGGAAAGGATAAGATCCCGAAAGAATTGATTTCCTTTCTAGTGTAGCTGAGGCGCCAGAAATCGTCGGTCTGGAAGAGAAGAAGCTGAGAGCTGGGGTGAAGATTGCAGATGGATTGTTGACCCACTTCGACATATGCTCGGCTGGCATGTACGTGAGCAGAGAGGAGAGATTGTCCTATTATGAGCGCCTCCCACTCGTAGCTTCACCATTAGCATCTATTCCTGTCCTTGATGATGGAATACGCTCGTCCATCAACTTTCGATTGCCAGTAGATGAGCAATCAATGGTAGCCAAACCTGAAAGCGCTATGAACACGCTGAATTTTCCAGCCATCAGTCGTCATGAAGCCGACGAGCACCGTTATGACAAGTCGGATGCGTACACCAGGAAGGTCATGGAACTGCTTTGCATTGCCCTGCACGATTTCAATGTTAATCGCAGAGAATCTTTTTTTTCAGGTAGATATTTACCTCCATTTCTTTTCTGTTGCCTCACAGTTTGCAACAATAGTTTTTTTAGGAACTATGGAGTGGATCCAATGAGGTCAATGCCCAACTATCGCCGTTTGCCCATCAAAATGCCGACACCTTCGGCGGACAGACATGGAACGAATATGCTCCAGGGTTGATCGGATTCAAGCTGGCCACCAGAGTGGTGGAAAAGTCCAATGCCAACGAATTCACCGAGGCTCTACTGAAGGAGCGCAAATCGTCTCACTAGAAGAAGGAGAAATCCCCGCGAAAGCAACAGCGGCCACTCACGAAGAAGGAAAGGATTCAGGAAGCAAGGTCGCTTGTATTCGAACCATCCTCTTCTAACGCTTCAGAGAGTGGTTGGGTAGCTGGCAGGTTTTTCTTCTTTGCCCAAGAGTGGGGTGCTTCGGGTATAGACCTGTGGGCTTGGGAAACCCTGCGTGGCAACAGGCTTGTTTTTCTTGGTCAGCCCCCAGAGCTAATATTACAAACCATCAACAAGTGCGGAGAGGTCCAAGCGCAGGGTGACTGAAAGAAAAAGATGCTTGAAAAAGGAGCGATAGAGCAAATAAGCTGGTATGAAAAAATATGGATATCCAGTTTCTTCTTAATCTCTAAAAAAGACGGCTCACTTAGTCCTAAAATCAACTTGAAACCATTGAACAATTTCATTGCACGAGCTCACTTCAAACTCGAGTCACTTAATTTACTCAGGGATGTAGCTCAGCACGGCTCATATATGGTCATATTGGATATGAAGAACGCTTATTTTTAGATTCCAATTCATAAAGACTGCCGGAACTATCTTTGTTTTCAGTACGGCGGTAGACTTTCCGCTTCCGTTCCCTCCCTTTCGTTTTGTCATCCGCGCCATACCTTTACACGCGTCTTACTAAACATGTGGCCAAGGCACTAAGGGAGCAGGGGATCAAGCTGGTGGTGTATTTAGACGACTGGATCCTGGTTGCCGATACGGCAGAGACTCTCCAACCTCAATTATCGTTAGCCGTAGCCCTATTCGAAAGAATCGGCTTCCTGATTAATCGTAAAAAAACCTAGCCTCATACCTTTTCGGGTAATCGAGTTCTTGAGTATCACTGTTGATGCTTCCTCATACCAATTCCTGTTGCCGGTGCAGAAGATTGCGCGTTGTTAAAAGGAAGCGTCGGAACTCCTTAAAGCTGACCAAGTGCGATTGGGAAACTCACCGGGTTTGTGGGCAGAGTAGTAGCATTCTCGATTGCCTGCAGGCTGTCAACCGACTTTTTAAGAAATCTTCAAATGTGGGTAAGCAGCTTCAACCTCATCGAATCGGACGACTACCAGGTGCACGCTATACTACCTCCTAATTGTCGAGAAGACTTGAGTTGATTCACTTCGGAATTACCCAGGTTTTGTGCTGAGTCCATCACACTATCTTTCCCCATCCTCACAGTAGCTCAGATGCGACTAGAGAAGGTTGGGGAGCGACATGCCATTTAGGTGGCACAGGTGGTAGATGGAGCACACACGAAGGAATTCTGCATATAAACGAGAAAGAATTAACCGCTGGTTACTTTGGCTTATGATATTTTGCGAAGAACCTCGGCATTACATCAATTCGCGTTGAGCTAGACAATACTTCTGCGGTGTGGTATCTCAACAAACGCGGGGGGTACCAAAAGCGGCGGCCTAAACGTAATTGCTCGCACCATCGCGCTCTGGGCAGCTAGGCGAAGAGTACACCTCATAGCTCGGTACAGGCCAGGAATGGATAATACGGAGGCAGACTTCCTATCCGGGAATTTCGCAGACTGCTCTGATTATTCCTTAGATAGTGCCGTCGTGTCAATGCTATTCCATAACTTAAGCAGTCCGCATACATATTGACTTGTTCGCTTCCCGCTCAAATGCGGAATGTAAGGAACATTATTCACTTCTTCCGGATCAACAGTCTACTCGCTTGAGGAGTCATGTTGGAGTGAGCCAGGGCGGACAAAAATCAATTGATCGGGAGATCACGGCCTCGAAAAATCGGGCTGATCTAACGGTAAATCAACAAACACCTAGTTTCTCGAAAAAAATATCGTTTTCTGGAGATTTACTCTAAGTTGTAGTTGCCAAAATACCGTATTCCTATCGTAACCTACAATAACCAACTTGAGTATCAATAAAGAACCTCATATTTACACTCAGCGCCCCAGGTAATGCCCCTAGACGACGTCTGTGCGAAAAAATCCGCCCTCGCAGACTCACGCAGGTGCTACCTCAGTCCCACTTTTGGGAGTTCAAATGTCGAATGTTTTTTGCTCTGAATTTTTTCAGGGTGGTTATTTGGGGGTGCTGAGTATGAATATGAGACCCGTTTTCGATTTTTTTGAAGATTTCGGTAGGTTACGACAGGTGTAATGCCATTTCGCCATATAAATCTATATCTATTTGGCGAGCTGCGCCTACGGCAACGTATGCAATGACTTTCGAGAAAAAGTCAAGGCTGGACCATGAGACTTCTTGAATTGTTCGTGTTCGCGATGGCGCTGTGATCCTTTGATGCCTACCGTATGGCCCTGTAGGAATGTGGGATGGATCCCAAGCGCGCTGCTTGCTATGAAGCTCGGGACTTTTGCAAATATGCCACTAACCAAGCATGATGCATGCGGAAGATGCGTGGACCCAGACTACCGTATAGGCCGAACATACCAATTAATCCAGAATGGCTAGTATGAAGTTCGGCAATCGGAAGACTTTAGCATCAAATGGTACCCCTCCGTCGGACCCAAGTTACGAGTCTCCCAGTGCATTTTTCAATTTTTTCAGTAAAAAAAGCTCGTATCTCCTTTCAGAGAAACTTCTCGCAGCCGCAATGTAAAAAATTGAGCTCTTTGTCAAAAAGTGATTCTAGAAACGATGATTACATCTGGAAGGGCCCCGTCATGTAATGATCCTTCCCTTGTAAGACCAAAACCTGACTAAGTCGGTCGCCTCGCTTGCCCGGATCCGCTAACCCGCACAACGTTGACGCTCGCCCCTTCTATCCTGACGCTAGCAGTGCGGTGCTTCCTTAACACCGCCGCTTGTATGATGAAATATATGTCACCTGGTCATATTCACAAGTAAAGTATACAAATCGTAGGTCGAGTCTGCGGAAACGAACTGTATTGATAGTATCCCTCGAGCATCTATAGTAAGACTACGCAGTACCTCGTCCCGAGCCGCTGGTTCCGAGAAGTTATACAGTACCGCGCATATTTTCTGCAAAAACGGCGTTTTGCGGCGTTTTTTGCGCGCACAAAGCGCCGCTTTGTCGTAACTCGCTTCAGAGTGGTCCAAAATCAATTTTGAAAATCTTTTTGAACGAGGGGGTTCTAACGGTATATAGAAGTATGAACTTTTATGAGAATTGTCAGCCTTTATTCTAGAAAAAACGAATTTTCAGCCCAATTTCTTCAATTTTTCGGATTTTCCCGTGTAAAACATGCCATGACGGATGTGTGAAATGGGAAATAGAAAGCTCTAAAGTATATTCTAACTAGGATTATACCTTTCATTCTGTGGGAACATTTTATAAGCGCTTCCAGAGCCCACAATGACTGGACCTCCATAACCCCAATTCTTCAAAGCATTATAACTTTTGTTAAATATGTTTGCTAGGCTTTATAAAGTATTCAATGAACTCCTCTCCTCACGGAGCATCCAAGCGGTGACAAGCATCCGGCTACCGCAGCGAATTTAGACAGATGATTTTAGAAAACCTCGAATTTTCAGCTGTTCGTTACCAAATTTTCATCATTCTCAGCGTTATTACATTTGTATAAGCCTTTATAAAGTTCGAGATAAGCAAATCAGGGGAAGTGTGATGACCCTAGTAGAGCAAAAGTCTCGTGCCCTAGTATCAATATTTTCTGTAGCATAACAGCTTTGATAGCTGCATTTAGTGATTTACCCGTTTTTAAGCTTCCATTTTTCAGTACTCAGCCGAGTGAAGAAATCCAAATTGTTAGGCTTTTTGAACGCTGGGCTACCTTCGGATTACATAACTCCGTCCTGCGTTCTGATTAAACATCGCAGTTTCTCCGAACCTCCAAGTTTCCGACTCTGAAGTTCTCACCAGCGACCTTTGCCAAGGGCCATGTTCAGAGGACCCTCTCGCCCGTTCCAGACGTCCTCAGCCGCAGTCGTCTCACTGTCGTAAGCTAGCCTAAAAGTTCTGAAAATGGCACTCGCTCCCCTCAGCGCCCCTCCGCAAAAATATACGCCCCCTCCCGCAAATACTCTCCTCGCCACACATTGCACGGAAACACTTCCAAAATCGCTCACTGTAGTACACCCCAATAACTTCATCCCTCAGAAATCGGCCAGAATACCACTCCAGCAATGACGCTACAACGAAATTCATCAACTATACGAAAAATAAGAATAAGTTAGATATAATGAAAATAAATAACTTGCATTTGCATTTCAAAAAACAGTTCAGAAAAAGACTGAAACCAATACTACAAGGGACTTCCTTCAGTAGGCAGTCTAAGATCCTGATACCTTATAAGAGTATAAGAGAATACCAGAAACACGTCATTTTCTGCCCTTTAGACAAAGCTAGCAATAATTACGGGATTATTTGTATGAAATATTATATCATAACTCTTATGAAAGAGCTGGGAATTAATATCATAAATGACAATTTTGAAAGAGACCAAGACCAGAATGACACATATAAGCTGATAAAAAATGCCAACAGACAGTAAACCATTTTAAAGCATAAGTTTTTCAATATCAAGGCCGGACTAAAATTTGATATAGATTGTGACCTACTCATCATCTACGCTTTACCGAAGTTACATAAGGATCCCATAAAATTCAGATTTATTACGATAGCAAGAAACAGCAGCATGAAGCCATTAGCAGTAGAAATGCAAAGAATTTTCTCGTTTCTCAAGACTTATTTCATTAATTATACCAATGTGGGATACCAAAGGAAGGGTGGACTCAAGACCTATTGGTCTATCTCCAACATTAACATAGCAGCAGAATTATGTGGGTTGAGTACCAATGCGGTTCAAGTTTATTCTGCTGATTTCACGGATATGTTTACTAACCTTCCACACAATTTTATTCTGTATAACATTAAAGAATTTTGGAAAATATGCTTCAAAAATGCTAATAAAAAATGGATAGTTACCAATGGGTACAGAGTATTTTATCGAGATTCTGAGCTAGATAAAGGCGGTTACAGGTATTATACCATCACAGACTTCATATATCACACTGACTATCTTTTACGCAACAGTTACTGTCGGTTCGGAGAACTTCTGCTTCAACAGATGAGAGGAGTTCTTCAGGGAGGTAACTTCAGCCCATTGTTAGCCGATATAACAGTTTCCATGTTGCATTATAGGTACTCTATTAGCGCGAAAATTGAAAATAACGTACTTTTCAAACCTTTTAGATATATGGATGACTTGCTTATAATCCATAAAAAAGATAAAACATTTGTGGACAGTCAAATTTCACTAATATACAAGAATGTTTTGGAACTCAAAAAGACACATCATAATCCCTGTAAATGCAATTATTTAGACATTAGCATAGAAATAATTAATAACAGAATACACACAAAATTGTATAATAAGACAGCTGATTTTAATTTTAGAGTTAAAAGATTCCCTCATGCTCATTCCGATATCTCTATAAAAGTCAAAGCATCTACAATTTATACGGAGACCTTGAGATTGGCTAATATCTGTTGAAATTTGGATTCCTATACGGAAAAACTCAAAGAAATGAAGACAATTTTAATTGAAAATCTATATACACCAGAATTCGTGGAGGTAAATGTGATTAAATGCTTCTATAAACAAAAAATGATAGCATATAAGTTTAACCTGAAAGATGATAAGAAAAGTATAACACAGTTGGTAAAAAGCATAACCTAATAAGTCCTTGCTCTGTATGGGTCGAATATACGGCATAGTGTGTTCGACACTATCCAGAATAAGGAGTTATGTTCTAATGGATTTTTAATTGGACTTCATTCTTCTATTGAGAGTATACGATAGCTTCTTGCCCTAATACCTCTTTCTAACGTTTTGACACTACTTCACTCTGCTTGGATCACACTTTTGCTTTCATCCTTCTTTCTCATCGACAGTTCTGTTCCTCACTGAGGAGCCCCGGCAGAGCTGTTTGATAAAGTTCGTCTGAGGCCAGGGGCGAAACGAACTTTGTCAACTTCTCCTTCATGCCCTTCCTTTTCTTGATTTACTTACTACTAGTATTTTGAAAATTGGGTCTAATATATTTATAAAATGGCAATCATTTCAGTGTCCGTACTTTATGTATATTCTTATACACATGAGCTTCACATACGCCGTAGTAAAATCAATTCGACTTTTCACGGCCCCACCCCACTGCCGCAGCTCACCCTCGCCCCGCCAGGCGATGGTGGGCCGACGGACAAAAATGGAACTCCCCCACCACCAAAATCGCATCTTCATTATTATACCCCGACGCTTTTGAGCCCTAGTGAGGAACCCCCTCTTTCTCCCCGCCGGGAGACTCCCCGCTTCGATGAATATGTTTGGCGTCGAATGCAATGCTGTGTGCAATCGCGGCGTGATGGTGTCACTTGCGCGCTCTCTATTTTTCCAATATAAAGCTTCTCTGTTCTTTGAGCTGCATATCGTGATGTCTCGACGTAACACCGAAATTCGAGGAGGAAAGATCTTCTTCTTCTCTCTCGCAAAGACCCCGCTCCAGTACAGGGTCCGCTTTTCTTATGCGCTGGCGTCATTTTTTCCCTGTCATGCGCCTGATCAGGGTGCAGGCCGGCGATTTTCAAACCGGTGTGCAGCGTATCAAGCCACCTCTGCCCTGGCCGTCCTTTGGGTCTTTTTCCAGGCACGTCGAGGCTGAGCCCAGCCTTGCAAACGGTGCCACTTCCAGCGCGAAGAACATGCCCATACCATCGCAATCCCGCAACCGCGCAGTTTCTCAGCGATCGGAGCGACACCAAAACGCTTCCTGATGTCGTCGTTCGTGACGTGGTCCAAGCGGGTGGCACCCGCTGTCCAACGTAGCATTTTCATCCACATTACACCGAGCCTTCGCTCTGCTTTCTTGGTAGCAGGCCAGCACTCTGCTGCATACAGCGCAACAGGCCGGACGACATTTCAGTAAATCCTCGACTTTAGACGGTCGGGAACCTTCTTGTCGCATAGCACTCCCGTCGTGGACCGCCATTTCAACCATGCAGCACTGACCCGAGTGTTGACCTCGCTATCTAGACTACCGTCAGACGTAATGGTCGAACCAAGGTATTTAAAAACCTCAGTGCGCAGGAGCTCAGTACCATCAATATTGATGGAGTTACGCTCACTTCTATCCGTAGTCAGATACTCAGTCTTCTTGACGTTGAGGCGGAGACCAAATGAGCCAATCGGTCCCTCCAGTCTTGTACCTGTCGCTCGAGATCCAATTTATCTTCAGATGCAAGCATCACATCATCCGCATACAAAAGCGTCCGTGGCGCCGGTCTCTGCAGGTCCCCTGTGATAGTATCCATCACGATGACAAATAGAAGGGGGACAAAGCAGATCCCTGGTGCACGCCAACCGAGATGGGAAATTCGTGCGAAGCTCCTGCAGCAGCTTGGACCCGACTTTTTGGATCTGTGTAGAGGACCTTGACCCAGTCTATGAGCTCCTCTGGGACACCGTGCCGCCGCAATGCAAACCAGATCACTCCATGCGGTACTCGATCAAACGCCTTCTCTAAGTTGAGAAAAGCAAGATGTATTGGCTTCTGTTTCCCGCAGTGCTTCTCAGTCAGTAGTCGCGTTGCAAGGATGGCGTCCGTCGTGCTACAGTTGGTAACAAAGCCACACTGATTGCTCGTGATCTCGACGATTTCACAAATTCGACGATCGATGATGCGTTCAAATACTTTCATGGTGTGGGACAGCAAACGTATTGGGCGGTAGTTCGCACAATCCGCTGGATTGCCTTTCTTCTTCCGGATCGGAATGATTGTGCTTCGCTGCCTGCCTTCGCTTTCTTTTTCGCAACGACCTGGTTGAAGAACTGCGCAAGCCACTCAGTGGAATCCCAGCATCGTGACTTCCACATCTCTGCCGCCAGATCGTCTGGCCCCGTCACCTTTCCAGGCCTCATACGTCCCAACGCCATCTTCACTTCTTCGGTGGTGATAAGCTGTACAGGACCGCTTGTGGGTGGGTGTTCAGGGATGTGCGGATGGGGGAATTCTTCCGTCGAGATTTTCTCGAAGTAGTCGCGCCACCTCCTCATCAGCTTACAACGGTTGATAAGTAGCTGACCATCATCGTCATTAACACTGTGGAACTTCTCGATGTCTTCAGTACCACGCTGACGGGACTTCGCAAGCCAGTACACGAGACGTTCACCGTTACGCGTGTCCAGCTTCTCATTCAGCTCTCCGTAATGCGTCGCCCTTGCTTTCGCAACGGCCCTCTTGGCAGACTTCTTCGCATCACGGTATTTCTGCCAATTATCGGCCGTCTTATTAGCAAGGTGAGCGTGGTAGATTTTCTTCTTCTCTTGAACCATCATTCGCACATCATCAGTCCAAATCCACGTTTCTTTATCAATCTTCCGTCGTCCGGGCTTCGTAACCCCAAGTTCAGACCGCGCCGAATCAATCATCGATTTGACTGCCTTCTGCCAAGATTCGCACACAGTCGTGACTGGCGGTAGCCGAACACTTGAAATGACGGCAGCTTCTCTCTCCTTCAGACGCCACCATTTATTCGAGGTGGTCCGCACCGTTCAACAATCTTACCCTTCGGCGGCATAATGCTCATCGTGCAGATCAGCGGTCGATGTTGCGTGGCGACTGTCTCGTATGGCACGACCTTCGCATCTGTGACTATCTTCTCGTCGCGACGCCGAACAAGCAAAAAGTCAATTTGCGTCATGCTGCTGCCACTGTAATATGTAACAAGGTGGGACTTCCGGAACTTCGTGTTCACAATGACCAGGTCATGTGAGTTGGCGTAGTCGAGAATGCGTTCGCCATCCGTGCTCCTTCGGCCGTAGCCGAGCCCTCTGTGGCATCTATAGCCTTGGCTCGTTTCTCCGACGTGGCCATTCATATATCCCGCAACGACAATAATATCTTCTGGTGGCACCTCTTCTCTCATTAAGCATCATCCAGAAATCATTTTTCACTTGCTCAGAACAACCCGTCTGCGGGGCATACACACAGAAGAAATGGACTCGTTGTTCCTAACTCACGATGACTATCTTAATCAAACGATCGTCAAAACGATGCACTTCAGCAATCGCGTCACGGAAGCGTTCAGACACGACAACGCCAACGCCGTTCGTGGTCCTAGAGTTGCCACGATACAGGATTTTGAAGCCTCTGCCAATGTCCTTGGACTAACTACCCGACCATCTCGTCTCTTGCACCGCACAGCTCCAGAGCAACAGCCAGTTCGCTCGAGTGGCCTGACAACGTGCCGACATTCAGCGTAGCTACGCGAGTCTTGGCAACGTTAAAGGACTTACGGACTACCCTGGTTACCCTCCGATGCCGTCCTTGCACCGAAGACCCTAGCATACTTTCACCACTCACCGGGCTCCGTGAGTGGGCGTCGGTTACCGCGGACGCCGTAGCATTGAAAAAGATACCTTAAGCACCATTGCATGTGGTGTGACAGAGATGACCATCGGCCGACCTGTCGCGAGGGCGAAACGCCCAGGTCTGTCGCCGGAACACGAAAGTCCGCGTTCAGCTCACCTCGACAGAATCGAGGAGTTTCTAGTGGCACCAACGTGGAGGAGCGGACTGCGCCACCTCGAGGAGGAAAGATGAAGACAATACAACAATGCATCTCGTCTTCTTTATCGTATTCTTGTACTTTTTCATTGCTAAGAAGAAATGCATTTTCTGAGAATATTTTTACACTTTATGGAGTTAGCGATGAACGAAGTTCAAAACTATTAATTATCAGTTCTGTTTTTTTTTTGGAAAAAAGCCGTTCTGTTGATGGAAGAATCGAATGCGAATAACCACCGGAGGTTGCGGTCAACCCACTAAACACAATTTTTTCAATGCGGTTTGTTTTGGATTCTGACTACAAAAAACTTTCCAATCTGTTGAAATAGCAAAAAAACGATAAGACAAACTCGAACACATCAGTTTCTCGAAGAAAAATGAATTGTGGGAAGTAACTGGAAATATTAGAAAAGTTTTTTTCGCAGGAAAATTGTAACATTTATGAAAATGAAAATGTTTTTTTTTCTAAAATGGAGAATATTTTCCGTAAAACTGCACTCTATAGAAAAATATGGTCAAGAATGCTGAAATTCTCCATCTCCCCCTCAGTCCGGAGTGGGGGACGTTAGGAGCCCCCGCAGGTGAGTTGGGGCCACTCGCCGGGGGCTATCGAAACATTAAGCACTACGAAACCCCCCGCAGGGTGCCCCTCCCCCGTGGCTGGGGCCCCCATACCCCGTCGGGGGCGATATGCATACGGCCCCAGCGCTCTTCAGCGCTCCCCAACGCTGATGGGTGCCCGATATCATGAGAGACATCGACAGTCATTTTCTGCCTCGTGTTGATTCGATTGTTAACGTTTGACCTGTTGATCAATCAATCGACTCGACTCATTGGCAGCTAATTAACCATGGTTTGTGACAGCCGTAGTGGGTCTAGGGATATGAGAGCACTGGTTTTGAACAAGGTTCAAAACTTATGGAGCTATAAGCATAAAACTTATTACATACCTTTCGAAGAAGGCGTGAGCAAGCGAGATTAGGCGTCAGTGAGCGAGAACGGGCGTGAGCGCGCGAGAAAGCAATTCGTTTGCCTTCGATGACAATCGATTTTGCCTCATCGCTCGCTTCCGCAACGTATGGACGCTGCCTAATGGCTAAAGTGCTGGCAGAGCTCAAACATTGGCGGTCGCCAATTTTTGACTACAAACAAATCGCGGAAGGGTGCACAACGCGAGTTTTTGCATAGCTGAACGACTGAAATTGGAAGGTTATGCTAAAACCATTGGTGACTACATACTGCACTGATGTTCCTGAGAAGTTATCACTTTTAATGTAGATTCGGGACTTCAAAGTGAGGGTTTCGCTAGGTTCTGAGCATAGTGGTGCTGCGAAAACTGGGTTAAGTTTGGTCAAAAATGGCACCACAGTGATGTCGTGGGCTAGAGCATTAGTAAAGTTCCCTACCATCCAGCGCTGTGTGCGGCCGACCTGCTTTCCTCTGCTGGCCAACGACTGATTTACCTCACCCTACTCACCCGAACTCCGTATATATCGCCTGGTATCTACGATTCCTGCTAGTCTCTGGAGCTTCAATTATATGGTCTGCTACTATCGTCCTTATTGAACAGTGGTTTCTACTCTATTTGTGACAACTGTGCGGTTCGACGGACACATTGCGTTTCCCCTCGGCGGCAGGGGTCCCATATCTTCTACTCATCGTGCCGCCATAAAAGGTTTACCTGTTCCGACGGTTTTCTGTGGTTGATTACGTGCTTTATCGTGCTTCTGGACTATTTTTCCGGTTTATTATGGCCGACGTTCCTGCGATTGATAATGGTGATGTGGTATCTCTGATCGATCGTGTAAAGGAAGATGGGTCACAGCCCGGCCATCTCAAAGATCTCTTGATGTACTTGTGCGATTCTAAAGAGCAAATAGACAGTATTGTGGAAAGAAATCGAATGCTCGAGGATAAAGTTAGCAAGCTAGAGTATGAAAATGCAATGTTGAAAGGTCAGTGTACATGTTCCGGTTCTTTTGAGGAGTCCTCGGAACCCAGGAGTGATCATGTGAATGTTGGTCGCACAAATTGTGGGCCATTGATCACACAGTCGTCTTCTAATGGTTCTGTAGACTTTCATGAGGCTGAACATCGCCGTTCCATTGTTCTCCGCGGTGTTCCTGAGAAGAAACGTTGGTCTGTTTCGGATAGGGTTCGCTATGATTTTCTGACTGTATGTAACGTCCTCCACTTCCTAAATATTGAGTGCAATCCAGTTGCTGTGTACAGGTTAGGAAAACCTGAAACACGCCTTCTCGAAATCGTGCTTCCTGCCTCAGTTTTCCAAAAAATCGCGATTCAGCGTGCTACCAAACTTCGTTTCTTTTATGGCGGAAAACTCTCATTAAGAGAGTCTCTTCCACAAGCGGAATTGAAGCGAGGTCGGGTGAGGCAAACTCCTTCATGTGCCGCCCACCCACACCCTCGCAGCTACGCTTGCCGCTATCATTCCTCTGCGGGGGAAGGTGGGTTGCTAGCTAACCTTTCTCAGGGTGGGCCTCTCACAGAGGGTTTCAATCAGTCTCAGAATGCTTTAAACTGCGGCTCCTTCTTTCAGAACCTTTTCTATTGTTTCTATTTTTTATAGTAACGTCAGATCAATTTCAAAGAATGGGAGCCGTATTGATTTAGTTTTAGGAAATTTTCACGATTTATACGTAATTTCTGAGACTTGGTTGAATTCATCTCATGTTTTATCTACATTGCTTTGTTGCCTATGCAGTGAATTCCATGCAATGCGTTGTGATAGAACTCGAAAAAAAGGAGGTGGAATAATCATTTTGATCAAAAACAAATACGGATATAGGGAAGTATTTTGTGAGTCAGCCCCTGATGCCTATGAATTACTAGCAGTAGATATCGTTTTTGACTGTTCTACGATTCGGCTAATTGCAGTTTATCGAGCCCTGATTGCCTAGCAATACCTAATGAGAGGCTTTCCAATGCCATCAGTGATTTGATCATTTGTGAACACTCATCTGTGATTATTGGTGATTTTAATTATCCCGACCTCAGCTGGAGTAGCTCCTCTAACAACATATCTTCTCTCGCCCGTACTTTCATGAATATGGTGGAGAATCACGGTTTGCGACAGTTTGTTAATGCGCCCACAAGAGGGGACAATATCCTCGATCTTATTTTGTCTAATGATCTCACGCTTGTGAACAACGTTTCTGTGGAGCCTCCGGTAGGGTCCAGTGATCATTCTAGTCTTAGTTTCTCCATGTCCGTTTCCTACTCTGAGCCTGAATCAACGTTCTGTAGACATTTGGGGGGGGGGGGGTGTGTGATTACTCCGCTATGTGTGAATTTCTATGGTCCGTGGACTGGAGGAACACATTTGATGCAATTGGGTCTATTCATGACAAATACGAAATGTTCTGGGCTGTACTGCAGCACGCCATTGATTCTTTTGTACCCTGGAAACGTGCTCTAGCAACGAAATTTGTCCTGCCCTTGTATCTACAAAACATGGCGGATCACAGAAATTGTTTGTTCAAGCTAGCTCATAGTTCACAAAAGGAAGATGATTGGGAAAGGTTTCGAAAATTTTCAGGGGATTTTGATATTCGTCTTCAGAAGTACAATAGGAATCTGGAAACTAACATTATTAGCAAGAATAATGACAAAGGGTTTTCCAAGTATGTTAGGAATAAACTATCAAATTCGACTAAGCTCCCTGGTTCGATAAAAGGTGATTACGCGGCGATTTCGGATGAAAGTAAGGCTGAGTTGTTAGCGGATAAATTCGCCGAAGTTTACACTGACAAAGACGATCATTTTCCGGTTTTTGGGCCGTCCGTTGACCATCGAATGAGTGTTTTTCCTTGGTTTGATGAAGTCCTTTTGTACGAGTTTCTGACTAATCTGCCACCCTCTTTTTCGGTGACGCCAGATTTTGTGCCTGGCATTTTTCTCAAAATTGTTGCCCGCGTTATAGCGGGTCCGTTAGCATTTAATCAGTCAATGTGCTCTTCGGAAGTTCCTTTAAGGTGGAGGCATTCTTTTGTCACACCACTACTGAAAAAGGAACCTGCCAGTTCTATCGATAATTATAGGCCAGTCAGCATCACATCACATCTCTGTAGAATTTTTGAAAAGGCGCTCAAAAAAGTTATAATGGAACATCTTGAGAGAAATGCAATTATCCCCGCTAATCAGCACGGTTTTGTTCCAGGTAAATCAGAAGAAACTAATTTGCTTGAGTGCATAAATGACTGGAGTGATTATTTGGACTCGAAAAAATGTTGCGATGTGATGTATTTTGATTTTTCGAAAGCATTTGATCGTGTGGACCACTCTAAACTTCTTTATAAAATTTCAAAACTAAAATTTCATCCAGTAATCGTTGAATGGCTCAAAAACTATCTTTCTGATAGGAGCTTTCAAGTGAAGATCAATGCAGCATCTTCATCGGTTAGGTCCGTAAAGAGTGGAGTGCCCCAAGGTGGGGTATTGTCACCAATTCTGTTCGCTATTTACACTTCAGAACTCCCGGGTCTCCTTGAGCTCTGTGGTGTTGAGTGCAAACAGTTCGAAGATGATATCAAGATATATAAAGAGATAGAATGCGAAGATGATCAGAGTATGTTGACTTGTGCATTGGAGGAAATTCTTGCGTGGTCCCACAAGTGAAAATTGCCGCTGGCTCCCGAAAAAACAGTGTTCATGAGACTGGGAATGTCGAATTTTCCGTGTACCTACACTTTAGATGGGCATGAACTGAACCCTGTAACCTCTGTTAAAGACCTGGGTTTTCATTACAACAGCAACCTTGATTTCTCCGACCATTACAAGCATTTGTGTAGTAAAGCATCTTCTAAAACATTCCTCATATTCAAGGCGTTGTCGGTCCGTGACAGAAAGGTGTTGTTAAAGGCATATAAGACCTACGTCAGACCTATCTTGGAATGTGGAACGACAGTTTTTTCACCGCAGAAAAAAAAGATGTGTTGCAACTGGAGAAAATCCAAAACAATTTTACACGTAAAATTTATGTAAGATCTCACATCCAGGCCTATGACAGAATTCCGAGTGCGGGAGTTAGAAATAGAGAGTTGAAACTTCATTCGTTAGAATCTCGCCGTCGACTTTATGATGTTTGCATGGTGTTTAAGTTACTGGCTGGCATTGCGAAAACTAATATCTCAAGATTCTATAGGCTAAGTCAGTCAAGGACTAGGGGAAGCAAGATTAAGATTTCATATGTAGCCCCGAAGGGCAATACGAGAGCCTTTTCTTTCACTTGTAGAGCCGGATCAACCTTCATCTCTCTTAACCTTGATATTACCCCTGTACCGATACCTTCTATTTTGCGGAGTTTGAAATGCATCGCAGGGAAGAAGCTGTTGTGCTTCTAAGGCAGAGTTAGGATCAATATTGTATTGTATTCCGTTCTTTCCGGTTCATGGTTTCTGTGCATAATCTTATTTTGGTGTTTATTGCGCTTGCCTTACGTAACGTACTCAATAAATAAATAAATAATAAATAATATGATATCACCAAGTATGTGGTCCAAAAAGATTGAATGTTTTACACGTAATGGCGGAGAACTTTTTGAAGGCGGAATACAAAAGTAATAAGCGACATTGAAGATGGCGGCTTTCGAGATGGATGCGAAATCGCCTGAATTTCGGATAAGCCATTCTTCAAAAGGTATTCGGGCCTAGTTCCGAGCGATGAAAGTGTTGGGGTGCTCTACGGAGAGCGATCTTGGGAGCGCTTCCGTGCAATGTGTGGCGAGGAGTGTATTTGCGGGGGGCGTATCTGTTTTGTGGAGGGGCGCTGAGGGGGAGTGAGGGCCGTTTCCAGAACTGTTTTCTGACGAGCCTACGACAGTGAGACGACTGCGGCTGAGGACGTCTGGAAAGGCCGAGAGGGTCCTCTGAACATGGCCCTTGGCAAAGGTTTGCTGGTGAGACATTCGTGAGGTGGTACATTTGGGGGTCGGAAATTCTGTGAATCTTGCTTGAAAGGGGTAACTAAACACAGTTATGGGAAGGTGAGAGAGTATTGTGTAGGCCAAAGCAGGCGGAGCGGGCTAGGATGCCGAGCGGCTGGAAAATGGGAGTCTAAATCGAGAAAAATCTGAAATGTGAAAAAAAATGTGTCATGAGTGGTTGAAAGGGACTAAATTTTTTAGTGAATCAAGGCCGTGTTAAGGCTCAAAAGTGTAGTAGTACAATGTAGATGCGAATTCGGTGGTGGAGGAGTTCCATTTTTGTCCGTCGGCCCACCATCGCCTGGCGGGGCGAGGGTGAGCTGCGGCAGTGGGGTGAGGCCGTGGAAAGTCGAAGTTGGCGACTATCAAGATGGACACACAATGACCTGGAGTTAAGGCATTGTTGGAGTGGTATTCCGGCCGATTTCCAAGGGATGAAGTTGTTGGGGTGTACTACAGTGAGCGATTTTGGAAGTGTTTCCGTGCAATGTGTGGCGAGGAGTGTATTTGCGGGGGGGGGGGGCGTATATTTTTTGCGGAGGGGCGCTGAGGTGGAGCGAGTGCCATTTTCAGAACTTTTTTTAGGCTAGCTTACGACAGTGAGATGATTGCGGCTGAGGACGTCTGGAACGGGCGAGAGGGTCCTCTGAACATGGCCCTTGGCAAAGGTCGCTGGTGAGAACTTCAGAGTCGGAAACTTGGAGGTTCGGAGAAACTGCGATGTTTAATCAGAACTCAGGACAAAATTATGTAATCAGAAGGTAGCCCAGCGTTCAAAAATGCCTAACAATTTGGATTTCTTCACTCGGCCGAGTACTGAAAAATGGAAGCTTAAAAACGGGTAAATCACTAAATGCAGCTATGAAAGCTGTTATGCTACAGAAAAATATTGATAGGAGCGTCTTTTGCTCTACAAGGGTCATCACACTTCACCTGACTTGCTTACCACGAACTTTATAAAGGCGAATACAAATTTAATAACGCTGAGAACGATGAAAATCTGGTAACGAACAGCTGAAAATTCGAGGTTTTCCAAAATCATCTGTCTAAATTCGCTGCGGTAGTCGGATGCTTGTCACCGCTTGGATGCTCCGTGAGGAGAGGAGTTCATTGAATACTTTGTAAACCCTAGCAAACATATTTAACAAAAGTTATAATTCTTTGAAGAATTTGGGTTATGGAGGTCCAGTCATTGTGGGCTCTGAAAGCGCGTATAAAAATGTTCCCACAGAATGAAACGTATAATCCTAGTTAGAATATACTTGAGAGCTTCCTATTTACCATTTCACACATCCGTCATGGCATGTTTTACACGGGAAAATCCGAAAAATTGAAGAATTCGGGCCGAAAATTCGTTTTTTTCTAGAATAAAGGCCGACAATTTTCATGAAAGTTCATACTTCTATATACCGTTAGAATCCCCTCGTTCAAAAATATTTTCAAAATTGATTTTGGACCACTCTGAAGCGAGTTATGAAAAAGCGGCGCTTTGTGCGCGCAAGAAACGCCGCAAAACGCCGTTTTTGCAGAAAATATGCGCGGTACTGTAAGCTCAAAACGGTCGTTTTTTGCACTTTTTGTACCCTCCAAAACGCTCTGTAAACGTCCGAAAATCTGGAAACGGGCCTCATAATCGTATTCAGCGCAGAAAACAACCCCCTCCGGAGCCACGTTTAGGTGAACGCATATTTCCCGAACTTTGTGCAGACTGACATCATTTGAATTTCGGTTGGGAGGGGTTAGTTATGGTTTCCGCTTCCATTTTAGTCAGACGCATGGACCAAGTGGCTGGCCGTGAGGGGTTGGCGGCCTTAACGGAGAATAGGGTTTCGATTCGCGCGGGGTGATCTACCGTCGCGGCCCCGTCCATTCATCAGACTAAAATGATTACGCGAACGCTATATCAAGTAGGAGTTCCGAAAGCGCTTCGGAAAAGTATTTCAGGTTTGACTTAATATTCTCCCACAGGACATTTTGGGGGTGCTGTCACGAACCAGTTGTTTATTTGTCAATTTCGTTTCTGGCTTAATTCGCAGAAAACATTCCAGCGGGGGAAAATTTTGAGGGCAAAACGCCACTTTCGAGATTTCCGGATTTCTCCGATAGATTTGCCTCAGAATCATTCTCTGGGGGTAGTTTGACGTGCTCAATACGAATTTGAGGTCCACTTGCCGAATTCGTACAGATTACGGTAGATTACGGTGGGTATACGGTAGTTTGATCAAGGTCTCAGATTTCACGCAGAAATTGGATGCGGGGGTTAATCGGGGTGGTGAATACAAATTTGATTTTCAATTTACTAGGGTAGGTTTTTTCCAAGAATGGCATATTACCTACCGCAACCTACAATAAACCTCAGGATTTCGAAAAACACCCAAATTCGTTCTCAGCACCCTAGATGGCCCCTACATACAAGTTTTAAGCAAAGTCCGAATTTTTTCCAGAACACTCCAAAGAATTTCTGGTGGCACCCTCATCTTTCGCAAAATTTTGGAAAGGCTCATAACTCCTCGGAACCAGCTGCTCGGGACGGTGTACTGCAACGTTTTACTATAGATGCTCAAGAGACACTGGCAATACAATCCGTTTCCGCCGATCCAACCTACGCTTTGTATACTTCCCTTGTCAGTCCATTCATCTCACATATAGCAAAGGCGACTGCTGTTTGCTTCCGGTGGGTTTAAATCGAGTTCCTGATTCTGGCCGTTTAGGATTTTCAGCACTCCATAATCCACTGGTTATGCTCACAAGTTGCGAAGTTCAAGACCTAATCCTTTGGCGGAAAAAGGGGAACCTATAATTTCGTAACGCATTGTATATTCAACACTGTAAGCTGACTACATCACTAAAAACGAAAATTTTCAAAGGTAGCATCAATCGAATACAGGCGCCACTGAAAACTCCTACACCACCATGGCGGAGCCGCTGAATTATTCACGCTCCCTGCCGGGTCGACCTATTTAGATGACAAGGGAGGTAGCAGTGAGTACGAATGGGTGGGGTATGGTCATACCGTGATTTTCCAAGACAGGTACGGGTTTTAAAAAAGGCTGCAGCACATAATCAGCCTATGTATGACGCAGAAAACGGCTCGTTTTTCTCGGTTCCTGAGGTCAGTGCAAAATTCCGAATCAGATCTCTAGCCGGACCTCCTTCTGAATACTAACCTCTTTGAAGTTATCGATGGCCGGCAAGCGGAATAGTTGTCGGGCTTCGTAACCATATATCTCTTCCAGCACAAAAGCGCAAACGAAATGTTTATGCTTCACTTTCTCCGAGAACGGCACACTAAATGGGGGGCTATCAAAGAGCTAATACATTGTGAACAAGGCTCTTCATTTGTCTATAGCGGGCAAACGTCCCGGGCTGGTCGTTGTCCAGTTCGTTGCATACACTTACAAACACCCCAAAATCGGCGTTTCAGAGAAACAAAACTTTTGAACAGGTCACCAGTGTGTTTTCAAGAATCTACGACCAGCGCTAAAGGCACACTCCTACCTCAGGGGTAATTTTTGATATTATATTCCGGCCGCCATGTATAGTAACCCTGCCAAGCGCGAAATCTCCATTCGCCCAAATAAGCGAGAAAAGGCAAGGAAAAAGCCGACCACGCCCCCTTGAAAGAAAAAATGGGTGACGCCCATCGACAATTTCCGATCTCATTAGGGGATAGAAGCGCGATTGATTTTTTCAAAATCTATGTTCTTTCATTTGTTTTCGGTCTGGCTTTATATTGTGACCTGATTCAGAACGATGGCTGCGAATAACGAGAAAAAACAGGCTCGAGACAACTCGTCCGCGAATTTCTCGCCGGTTGAAATCAGAACCTTTCAGAGGCTGTAACTCCGTTCGTAGTGAGTTCTGAGGGATTCTGGATACACCATTGTGATCAGCGTGAAATGATCTCAAAGATAAGTAGGAAAACGAAAAATCGATTCTGAGTTTGGTCTGTGTCTTTGATGCGGCGCAAAATATTTTTTATTTTAGATATACAATGATATCTGGTTCGACTACATTCGAGACATGAACGTGTCTAAAATACTTCTAGCTGGGGCACTGCTCAACCTCAGAATTCCAGTTCTCCTGCACGCCTTGGAGAGAATTTGAGCTGATCACAGTGGTGTCTTCAGAATTTCTCAAAAAACACTACAGACGGAGTTATGCCCCCATAAAAATGTTTACACTAGAGTGGTGAAAGCATCAGACAAGTTTTACAATGCCTGTATTGCCCGTCATTTGCATCAGATTCACCGGGGCGAACCTGATAATAAAAGTGGCTCAGAATCAAAGGAAGAACTAGGCATTCTATTGAAATCCATCGCGCATCTAGCCACTGTTGAGCTGAAGAGTTCGTCAAAGGGGCGTGATAAAGGTACTTCTTACAATGGGCGTGCCAGAAAGGCTCCTTCCTATAACTCGCTCAGGTGGCATCTAGACTTCTGCGAGCTGCAAACTGCATGCAGTGCGAGAGTCCTGCGTCAATAAGGTGTGTCCGAGTGAGAATGGCGGCCCATGCGGTTGGCCTGCTTGGCAGGCGGCCGACGCGTTCGCCGCTCTCGGACGAGCATGCGAAACGTCCCGAACACCATCGACTACGAACGGGGCCGGCACCGGCTGGCAGCAAGCACTGCGCCGATCAATCAGCTCTGCAGACGGCGGGAGAGGGGATGACCGTCGTTGGAATCCAACACTCGTCCGAGAGCGGCACATGCCACGGCCGCCTGCCAGGCACGCCGGCCGCGTGGGCCGCCAATATCATTCGGGCACACTTTACTCGTGTTTTCTCACTAGGGAACCTCGCATGGCCAACCCCACCATTTAAAGGCAGCAGACACGATCAAAAATGTATCGATTTTATGTCATAAATCGAAGGTTTGAAGCTAGTAGTATGGGAAACTCACGAGAAAACCGACGAAAAGTGCATGCAAATACAGGAATAACGGCCGCTTTTTGCTATGGCGTAAAATTGGACGAGTTACGCCCGAGCGGTCAAAATTGCTAATATTAACGATGTGACCTGATGTGAACGATGTGAAGAATGGAAAGGCAGGTGGAGATGACAACATCACTGTTGAAATGCTGAAAGCTCTTCCTCCGTCTGGGATTCGTGAAATGAGCAACACTATCCCTGCCATATGGATGAGCGAAGGGATACCCAATTCGTGGAGACATGCAATCATCGTACCTCTTCACAAGAAGCTATCCGTCACGGATCCTAAGAACTACAGAGGAATCTCTCTACTTCGTGTCATGTACAAGGTTTTAGAAAGTATCATTCTCGAGCGACTCATCAAACATCGTGAAGGAACGACCAGAGATGAGCCAGCCGGTTTTCGACCTGGAAGATCGACCATCGACCAAGTGTTCGTCGTGAGAAGAGTAATTGAATCGTGGCAGCGGTATTCGAAGCCATTACAGCCAGGGCTGGGCACACGTCCCGGCATGACGATTCTGAATATGCACCCCCCTTAGCTCGGTAATTTTTAGGCACCCCCTTATGGGAAATCGAAAACGGCTGTTTTCCGAATAGTTGGACAGCTATGATCTTGACTTCCTGATTTTGTTAAACAAGAATATAAGGGATAGATTTTTTCCCCCCTGAATAGAGAAAATTCCGAAAATGGCAACAAAAAGGGTAGTGTAATTTCTGAACTTGAAAACAACCCCATGAGGAAAATTTGTTAGTAGGACGGTAAGTTATGACAAAAGTTAAAACATTTTTCAATATAAAACAATTGAACAATTACCAACAACAGAACTACTTCTATTGCGATAATTGTTTCCTGTCGAATGTTTTCATAAACCTATGAAGGATTAGTTAATCTGTGTTTGATTGTTCTGATGTGGAAATCAGTACTGTTTTGTGTTGTGGAACAATGCTAAGATTCATGTGATTCGTAGGGAGTAGAAAACCCGAGTTTTACCCTCCTAGAATGCCGCAATCCCTTAAAAAATCGGCTTGCCCGTTCACTGTGGCGTCTGCGATGATGCTCTCAATTCGGGCCGTTCCTTTTGGTGTAGGGTTGTTGACGGTGCTACCCATGCAGGCATCACTCCGTCGACCTTGGATTTTGCGACTACGCTGTGTGAGCGACTCACCCCGTCCGGGATGCTTCCTGAATCGTTTCAACGGGAGTCTTAAATGTACTCGAGAGGACATTTAGCGAAGATCAATCTGAAAGCGCTGCGCCCTCTCTTTCGCCGCACTGTCTCGTGCGCTCTCACCACTACACAATCAGCGACAGCCATCTGTCGCTGATATTGGCAATCAGCGACACCTTCAAATTTGAGATAAAGATGATTCTGATTTGGAGCTGACTTGCTCATTAAAGGCAAGGTCCGGTCAAATTTTGACACTACCGAAATTTGGGTTAAATAGATTGGGCTGGCCTAGCTGAACTTCATCTGAACGTTTCACGACCTCTGATTCCTTAGTTCTGGAGAAAACAGCCTGAAAGTCAGGGATTACGGTATTCACAGCATGATAATCATGGCTGGAATGACCGATAATTACACAGCACTTTTGAAGAATGCGTGGACAACCGCTAAAATTTGGACGATGGCCACACTTTTCTGACTTTTCTGTATCATCGGCTAACGGAAGTGGCTGGAATAACTTGAGGAAGACCGGTTTTTACGCAGTTTCCGCATGTTGCTTGGGACTACCTGTAGCAAGAGCACCGATTTAGCGGGAAATCTCAAAATCGAAATTCTGCCCGGACCCTGCCTTTAAGAGTCAAGACTTTACCTAGAGCATCCTTATGCATTAAACAAGGTTTTTAAGCTGCTACACAGATGCCGCCCAGATGAAACTCAAATCAACGATTTAGGTTGCATATTAAGCCAGATTACTACCGCCCCTGTGTTTGATTGTTCTGATGTAAAAATCCAAATTATTCTGGGTTGTGGAACCATGTTAGGGTTGATGAGATGCGTAGGGATTGGAAAGCCAGCTCTGACCCACCTACTTTGAGAAAATTTGCCGCGTCAGTGCCGGGAAAGTACCGCGACCCTTTACTGTGCCGCGATAGTCCCGCGATAGTACCGCAGCGGCTCTGTGATCAGGCGAATATGTTGCCGTGTCTTGAGCCTCGACATCGCCGCGTTAGAACCGCGCCGGCTCCGCATTGGAATCGCGCCGGCTCCGAGAGGATGCAGCAGCGAAACCGCGTGGAGTACGATGTACTGCCCTGTGTATTCAAACAAAATTGCAGACGGTTAAATTGCCCAATTTTGAGGTACATTTTGATTTTTCTTGGGCTCAAAAACAGCAGTAACGTCTATCCTTATCAGACGGAGGACAAGCCAGCCGCAGCTACGTATTTTTGATCCTAGGCCCCCTTGAGTGTATTACGTTTCCTTTTTAACTTCGTATGAAATACTCTCCCGGAGCCGTGGCGGCACTAGCGAGGAGCCGCAGCGGCATTGCCGCGTTGCCGTTACGACTCCGCGGTAGTGCCACCGCGGCTCCGCTGTAGTGTCGCTTCGGTGCCTGTAGGCTCCGAAGCGGCACTACCGTGGAGCCGCAACGGCATTTTCTCTCAGAGTAGAATGCCGCAATCCCTTAGAGACTCGGCTTGCCGTACGATATGGTGTTTGTACGCAGCTACACAGCGCACACGGGAATGGACGCGCACGCAATATTAATAAAAAATGTATTTTATTACAGAACGGGGAGGAGAAAAGGATTGAAATCGAAGGAAATGGGAGACGGTGAAGGTAGTCTATTCTGGTTGTACCCATTTTAGAAATTTAATGTAAATTAACAAAGTTAGAGCGAGTGTCAATATTTGGCCGTGATAAGGTTCATTCAGACGAACCTAGTTGATCAAAACTAGCATTAAACTGAGAGCAAAGGATATTGTGAGAAAGAGAAGAATCTGGCAATTATTTTAGCATCAATGGGACCGGTTTTTAATATGATTTAAAGACCTTAAATCTCGTCCCGGTTTTACCCCGAAAACCGGGACAAAACCGGGACGAGTTTTAAAGTCCTTAAATCACATTGAATATCAAACCTATTGCTATTAAAATGTTCGCCCGATCCTCCTCTTTCTCTCAATGCTCTTAGCTCTCATGTTTATTGGTGTTTCTAATCAACTAGGTTCAATTGAATGAACCTTATCACGTCCAAAAAATTCACTCCGCTCCAACTTAGTTTGTTTACATTAAATTTCTATACTGGATACATTGAAGGACTCGGGTTTTTATGTACAGGGTACTTCTGAATGAGGGGGACACGGTCATTGGCTTCTTTCATAGTAACTTGCAGTCTTCAATTTTTACAGTTGGCTCTCTTCATGAGTCACATTCTCATGAATTAAAATCTGTAGACTAGTTGTGATGCTGACTGTGCTATCTGTACTTTCAAACTGTCGAAATAAATCCTAGCCTGCTCGGATGAGTCCGGGCAGAGTAAGCAGCGTAGCGGTCGGTCATGGCAAAGTATAACAGTGATAAGAAGATTTTGATATGATAAGCCCGATAGGCCTTGCTTCGGCCGGCTCAAAATGAGCGACCTAGGCTATACATCAGTTCGCTAATCTTGTTTTGAACTTGAATGATAGATTTTCTGGGCGCTGTCTTAGCATCTTTGCCTCGAATCGGTAGCCACCCGCGTAATCAATGAACGTTGCACCAAAGAAACATGGCACCACATTAACCCTTACTTGCTACAAGAAAACAGAGTAGTCTGTATTCCTTCACCAAAGCAAACTTTGACAGCAACTATGAATTATTGCGAACACAACCTGCATCTCTATCAATAATTTGAATTCTTTAAGTGTTCGACTCAAAAAGCGGGGAAGAATATATGACAAATCAGAAGAATAGTGCGTATTATTTTTTTCCTGAAATTTGACAGAACTTGCACTTCGTTCTTTTTTTTTGGTGTTCGGTTTAGGCACCCCCCTTTGCCCTCTCTGCAACGTCCAATATGCACCCCCTAAGGTTAGTCGGGACGCGTGCCCAGCTCTGATTACAGCTTGCTTTTTTGGACTTTGAAGCCGGGTCCGACTCTACTCATCGTGATCGATTGCTCAATGCTCTGCGAGCGGATGGAGTCCCGGAAAAGTATGTTCGGTTAATCGAGGACATGAACAAAGGAACAACAGAAGCAGTTCGTACACCTTTCGGATTTACGTCAGCTTTCGAGGGGAAAACAGGAGAAAGGCAAGGAGCCGTTGCAGGACCTTTTCTTTTCAACTTCGCCGTTGATGACATCATGCGCAGAGCTGCAGAACAGTTTCCTGCGGATGCGATCCTAACACCATCAGGACAATCCCTTGTCGACCTAGAGTACGCCGACGGCATTATGTTATTCGCTGAAAACAACGCAAAACCGCAAAGGATTGTGAACCTCGTTTCGAAGTATGCCACAGCCTCTGGACTTCGTCTTCGTCCCGACAAATGCAAGCAGATGTGGGTCTCTCAGAGGCCTTCAACGGGAGTTTGTGTGAACGAACAACGTATCGAACTGGTGGACGATTTATGTTATTTGGGCTGTTTGCTGAAGAACGATGGTTGTTATGCAGCGGATATTCGACCACGATGTGCGAAAGCTACGTCTGCATTCATTTCTCTAACCAAGTGTTTGTGGTCCACCACCATCTCGAAGGAAGTCAAGTTGCGCGTCTACCTATCCGCTATTCGCCCTATCATGATGTACGGATCGGAGACGTGGGCAGCACCGAAGATGCAGATGGAAAGGTTGGATTGCACTGATAGGTAGCTTTTTAGGCGTTTGCTTGGATATTTCTGGCCGCGTGTATGCCATAACGAGGACCTTTACAAGGAAACCGACGCAGTACATCAACGCTTGACACGAGGGAGGTGCCAGCATCTCCTAACGTCATCTCAAGCAGCAATGGAAAGTCGACTTCGACTGCTCGGCCATATACTAAGAAGAACCCGGATCGCCTCGTACAACACGCTTTAAGAATGCTTCCAAATCCTGTTTGGAAACGGCCGCCTGGGCGTAGGCGAAAGTTCTGGACGGATGTGGTTAGAGGATTTAAAGTCACTCGGCATCGAAAGACAGTTCAGGCGCGATGTTTCGTTTCGCAGGAAATGGAATAGTGACAGCTGGATGGAATGTGTTCAAATTGTGGCTGAAGACCGTGAAAAATGGACACGGCTGACTACTAGGACGGCACACCTCGGTGGTGAAGATGCGGAATGACCGCGTCAGGGAAAAAAGCAACCGAATAATTAAGTCAACGATGTGACCATATCCGTATATTGAGGGGAGGGGGAGGGTTGGAAGCTCATGGGCGTGGCTGGCGAAATTTTTTGACTCAAAATTTAAAGTTTTCACTCGTTTTTGACGCTTCTGTCGGCGTGAGCGTTCTACTAGGGGCCATGCGACCCAAGTAACGTAGTTATCTCAACAACTTTTTCAAGCGTGTTCGCTGCCTTTCAAAGATGATGAATGTTTTCTGTTCAATTCTGCTCCGCTGTCTCCGAATCTGACATCGGATATTGCTACGGACACTTCTGAACGGAAATACTGTGCTTCTCTGGGCCAAATTCCGGTCCGCAATTGCGTCTCGACACGCTTCGCGGCCGCGCGCATTCGAGTCGGAAGAGTTTCCAGTCAGCAGCCGCCGATCTGTTGACTCTAGATGGGTTTAAGAAACTAGAAAGCGAAAAAAATTGGAGAAACCTGTATAAAAAAGCCATATCGAGTCGGCTTTGGCGCTGGAAACTCGACTGACTCCAGCGCGTGCGGCCGCAAAGCGTGTCGAGACGCGATTGCGGACCGGAATTTGGCTCAGATAAGCACAATACCGTATTTCCTATAATTGAACACGGGTGAACTATTTTCCAACCTTCGCCAGAAGGGGGGGGGGGTTCACCTAGAAGGAGGGATTCAGATAGAGGGGGAGGCTCTAATTTTCACCCGGGGATTCAAGGGTCAATATGGGCAAACAATGTTCATTAGGCGAACCAAAGTGAAACAATAAATAAATCACTAGGCGAACTCCGAGAGATCATCATCAATAAAGCCATTGTTGAAGTCCTCAAAGTTAATTTCTTCGAAAATGTCAACAGGGCTCGGGGTTTCGACATCTCGAGCAGCCCGTACCAGTTCACGTCCGGTAGGACTGAGTCTCCGTTTTTTTCAGCTGAAGAGGGGCTTTAATAGAGGGGGTGTTCTATTTTCCAACCTCCATCGGAAGAGGGATTCAATTAGAGGGAGGGGTTCAAATAGAGGGGGGGGTGTTCAATAACGGCAAATACGGTATAAGCGTCTTTGAAGCTTCGTGAAAAAGTAAGGGTACCTACCCATAAGCCAATTTTATAGGGGTTCGAAAAAAATCGGATTCGGCTCAAAACTTTCAGCTGGGGGTTATTCAGGGAGCTGAACGCGAATCTGGGGGGGGGTTTGTCGCTAGACCTATGAGGTTACGGTGGGAATAATGCCTTTTAACTGGCATTACCTACCCCAAAATTTCAAACATCAAAAAAATGGACCTAAAATTCGTGAACGGTGTTCCAAATAACACCCATAAAGAAATGTTGAGCCTAATCGGAGACTTTGACCAAGCTACCGTGTACCCGCCGTAACCTACCGTAATCTATTAAAAATCGATAAAAGGATTGCAGATTCGTCTTCAGCACTGCAAATAACCCCCAGAGCAACAATTTGAACCATATCTGTCGCAGCACTAATTTGGAAAAAGTCGCGATTTGCCATCAAATTTTCCCCCCGATGGGAAGCTTTGAACGAATCAAGTCGAAAAGTTCGGAAAGTCGTGAAATAAACCCCAGATTTGTGATCAGTGCCCCAAATAGCCCATCTGTAAGGATTTTGAGCAAATTTCGCAACATTTTTTTACGCTTTCAGAGGTATAAATAAGCGCACAACTGAGAATCCAAAACGCTTTCAGTCTGTGCAAAGTTTGGAAAATGTGCCTTCACCCGAAAATTGCTCAGTGGGGTAGTTTTGGGTACTGAACACAAGCATGAGGTCCGTTTTTGGTTTTCGCAAACACTAATGCGCGCTTTCGATAGAAAAAAACATGCGGGAATAACGAACTTTGACAGGATATAACTTTTTTCGCGAATGTCCGTAGCAAAAGCCGAGTTCAGATTCGATAGAGGGCGTGCCAGAGTTGACTCGAAAACATTTATCAGCTTTCTCATCAGGGGGTACACCTTGCGAGGTTCCCTAGTCAGTACTTAGGTGTGGGCCCTGCTATGGAGCCACAGTGCATTTTAGAGAAGATGCACCGCACCAATTTTATTTTTTATTTTAGAATTTGAAAATTTCAGAGAATTTCATGAGGACCTGAAGGTTTCGTACGGTAGACTACAAAGCTTTTTCCGAGAGCCAGGATTTTACATTCTAGTACATTTGCTACTTACCTTACAACCCTTCTGAAATCCTGCTTTTTTTAAGAACTTGGAACTTTGATCAATACTACGTCTAGCGCTTCCCACGCCCATCTTACAAGGGAACCTCGCATGGTGTTCCTCCGAATCAGAAAGCTGATGAATGTTTCTAGTCAACTCTGGCACGCCCTCTTCAAATCTGAATTCGGATTTTGCTACGTACATCTGCGAAAAAAGTTATAGCCTGCCAAAGTTCGTATTTCTTGCAGCTGAGCTGAACGTGAAGCTTGTAGTTCTCGGATGAATTCGGCTAAAAAGTTTCACGAAGGCTTTGATTTGACGTACCGATTTGACGCACCAAGCTTGAATTCTATGTCGATTTCCTAATTTTTGAAAGAATGCGCTGGTGATCCATGAGTTACAGATTTCCTAGAAGGCTAGAAGCCTCTAATTGTCTGTTAAAGGCACAGAACACCTAGGAATTTATTTTTCCGGTTTTATGCTGATCTTGGAGAGAGTCGCACGCTGCGCTGATCACAGTGGTATCTCTGAATTTGTCCAAGACCCCCTATGAACAGACTTATGGCTCCTCAAAGATGCTCCTATTTTGTGGGTGAAAACTGCTGGACGAGTTGTCTCAGGCCTGTTTTTCTCTTCATTCGTAATCGCTACGCGAGTGCAAGCCAGGATAAGGAGACAGCCCGACAATGGGGTGAAGAACGGGGACTCGTTGTTATTCATCCATCCATGAAGCCGCTATCGCGCTCGAAAATCTGGAAGGGACGGCCACGTCGGAGAAACGAGTCAAGGCTATAGTTGCCACAGAGGGTTCGGTTTCGGCCCAAGGAACACCGATGGCGAACGCATTCTCGACTATGCCGACTCACATGACTTAGTCATTGTGAACACGAAGTTTCGAAAGCGCCAGTCCCACCTTGTCACTTATTACAGTGGCAGCAGCATGACACAAATCGACTTTGTGCTTGTTCGGCGTCGCGACGAGAAGATGGTCACAGATGCGAAGGTCGTGCCGTACGAGACGGTCGCTACACAACATCGACCGCTGATCTGCACTATAGGCATTATGCCGCCGAGGCGTAAGATTGGTGAACGGTGCGGACCACCTCGAATAAAGTGGTGGCGTCTGAAGGAAAGAGAAGCTGCCGTCATTTCACGTGTTCAGCTACCGCCAGTTACGACTGTGTGCGAATCTTGGCAGAAGGCAGTCAAATCATTGATTGATTCGGCGCGGTCCGAACTTGGGGTAACGAAGCCCGGACGGCGGAAGATTGATAAGGAAACGTGGCTCTGGACAGATGACGTGCGAATGACGGTCCAAGAGAAGAAGAAAGTGTACCACACTTTCTTGGCTAATAAGACGGCTGCTAACTGGCAGAGATACCGTGATGCGAAGAAGTCTGCCAAAAGGGCCGTTGCAAAAGCCAAGGCGGCGCACTACGGAGATCTGTATGACAAGCTGGATACTCGTGACGGTGAACGTGTTGTGTACCGACTTGCGAAATCCCGTCAGCGTGGTACGGAAGACATCGAGAAGTTCCACGGTGTTAATGACGATCATGGTCAGCTGCTTATGGACCGTGGTAAGGTGATGAGGAGGTGGCGCGACTATTTCGAGAAAATCTCGACGGAAGAATTCTCCCATCCCTGAACACCCACCTACAAGCGGTCCTGTCCAGCCTATCACCACCGAAGAAGTGAAGATGGCGTTGGGACGTATGAGGCCGGGAAAGGTGACGGGGCCAGACGATTTGGCGGCAGAGATGTGGAAATCACGATGCTGGGATTCCACCGAATGGCTTGCACAGTTCTTCAACCGGGTCGTTGCAGAAAAGAAAGTGCCCAAGGACTGGCAACGAAGCACGACCATTCCGATTTGGAAGAAGAAAGGCAATCCAGCGGATTGTGTGAATTACCGTCAATACGTTTACTGTCTCACACCATGAAAGTGTTTGAGCGCATTATCGATCGTCGAATTCGTGAAATCGTCGAGATCACAAGCAATCAGTGTGGCTTTGTTACCAACTGTGGCACTACGGACGCCATCACGCTGCACGACTACTGGTTGAGAAACACCGCGAGAAACAGAAGCCGCTCCATCTTGCTTTTCTCGATTTAGAGAAGGCGTTTGACCGAGTTCCGCATGAAGTAATCTGGTTTGCATTGCGGCGGCACGGTGTCCCAGAGGAGCTCATAGACTGGGTCAAGGTTCTCTACACTGATCCAAGAAGTCGGGTCCAAGCTGCTGCTGGAGCTTCGGCCGAATTTCACATCTCCGTTGGCGTGCACCAAGGGTCTGCTTTGTCTCCCCTTCTATTTATCATCGTGATGGATTCTATCACAAAGAGACCTGCAGAGACCAGCGCCATGGACGCTTTTGTATGCGGATGATGTGATGCTCGCAGCTGAAGATAAATTGGATCTCGAGCGACAGGTGCAAAACTGGAGTGACCGATTGGCTCAATTCGGGCTTCGCCTCAACGTTAAGAAGACTGAGTATCTGACTACGGATAGAAGTGAGCCTGCCTCTATCAAGATTGATGGTATCGAGCTCCCTCGCGCTGACGTCTTCAAGTACCTTGGTTCGATGATTACATCTGACTGCAGTCTAGATAATGAGGTCAACACTAGGGTCAGCGCCGCGTGGTTGAAATGGCGGTCAGCGACAGGAGTGCTATGCGACAGGAAGATGCCCGATCGCCTAAAGTCGAAGATTTACCGAACTGTGGTCCGGCCTGTTGCGCTGTATGCAGCAGAGTGCTGGCCTGCTACCAAGGAAGCAGAGCGAAGGCTCGGTGTAATGGAGACGAAAATGCTACGTTGGACAGCGGGTGTCACCCGCTTGGACCACGTCACGAACGACGACATCAGGAAGCGTTTTGGTGTTGCTCCGATTGCCGAGAAACTGCTTGAATCTCGATTGCGATGGTATGGGCACGTTCTTTGAGCTGGAAGTGATACCGTATGCAAGACTGGGCTTAACCTTGACGTGCCTGGAAAGAGACCCAAAGGACGGCCAAGGCAGCGGTGGCTTGACGTGCTGCACACCGATCTGAGAATAGCTGGCGTGCACCTTGATCAGGCTCATGACCGGGAAAAATGGCGCCAGCGCATAAGAAAAGCGGACCCCGCATTGGAGCGGGACAAACGCTGAGGAAGAAGAAGTGAAAATACGGGCGGGGCCAAACTTGCTACTCCTGTAACGGCATGGTGGGTCGTTATTGACACTTCAAAATGCGTAGGCGTTGTAATCTAGGCCATACCATTCTATTTCCGTAGTTATCTCAATCACGTTTACAAGCGTGTATGCTGCCTTTAAGCGCCTTTTTTCTATAAAAAAAACGAGCATTCGTCTTCGAAAATCTGAAAACGAACCCCATAATTGTGTTCAGCGCGTGAAACTACCACGTGAGCAAATTTTTGGTGAAGGCACATTTTCCGAACTTTGAGCAGACTTACAGCGTTTTGGACTTGTACGGGTTTTTTGTTTGGCGTTTATTTATACCGATAATTGGAGGGCTCTGAAAGCGTTTCAAAAAATATTCCTTCCAAGAAAGTTATTTGGGGCGCTGATCACAAATCTGGGATTTATTTGTCAATTTTTCTAAGTTTTCGGCTTGATTCGTTCAAAGCTTCTCGTCGGGGGAGGGGGGGGGGACTGGTGGCAAATCGCGATTTTGGACGATTTTCTGAACGGGTCAATAGGTAAGGCCCAAATTTTTTCTGTATGGATTTTCTGGAGTGCTGAGCACAAATCTGCAACCGTTTATCGATTTTCAGTAGATTACGGTAGGTTACGGTTGGGATACGGTAGCTTGTTCAAAATCTCAGATTTGGCTCAGAATTTCTCTGTGGGTGTTAATTGGGACGCCAAACACGAATTTGAAGTCTATTTTTCGATTTCCGAAGTATTAAGGTAGGTAACGCCAGTTAAAAGGCATTATGCCCGCAGTAACCTACAGTAACCTTAAAGGCAGTGTTCACGATGATTTTCGTTCCCGAGTTTTCCACTCAAAACAATGCGTTGGCTACCAAGTGTTACCAAAATTACGAAGAAACAGCGAGAAACGCACTAAAACGGCTTATTTCAGTGACATTGTTCTATGACTTGGACTAGTTGTCCGGTTGGATAAACATGATCATGGTGGTTGTCACCGGTGAAAATGGGGTCAATCGGAAATGGAACAACATTTTAGGCAAAACAGTAATAGTTAGGGAACGAAGGAAAGAAGGGCGCAACAGAGAGTAGAGAATTTCAAACAACAGGTCCATATAAGATCTCATTGTCACAACAAACAGTTCCTGTGAGAGTAGAAAGGCGGGGTGAGAGTAAAAGATTTCATGCCCTTCTGGTGCGTTTTTCTTGGTTTCTTCGTCATTTCGGTTCTACTCGGGGGCCAAACAATCGATTTAGTGATTAATCTCAAAATCGAAGATTATCGTGAACACTGCCTTTGAGTCTAGCGACAAACAGATCCCGGATTCAGCGTCTTGAATAACCCCTAGTTGAAAGTTTTGAGCCGAATCGGATTTTTTTAACACCTTGAAAAATGGCTGATGGGTACGCTTACCTTTTCTCAAAACTCTAAAAATCCTAATATTTTCGCGCAGCGGTGTCCGCAGCGAAATCCAATGTCAGATCCGGAGACAGCGAGCCAGAAATGACTAGAAAACATTCATCATCATTTGAATGGTTGGGATGGCCTTGCCAGGTTCCTTAGTGAGACGGTGGAAGTTGGCGTACAGGGCAAATCAATCAGGCTAGCCTCAAATATGCTACCCTCGTACCTCGTGCTTCGCAAAAACATGGACTTCCCGCGGGTTCGAACCCTCTCTCAAACATCCGCATTTCATTTCACAGAACAAGCACATAAATATACTCCTGCGCTTAGAGCTCTTTTCGACATAAATGCAACGATAGCTGTACTGTGCTCTCGTCCTCTCAAACATCCGCATTTTTCCGCAGAGGGCTGGCTTCAAGCATTCAATTTTGGTATTTTTTGAACCATTTGAAAACTCTAGTCTCACCATCCAAATATGACAAGAGTAATTGTACTGCAAATAAACATCAAAGGCAAACTTGCTGAATAAAATGTTTGGACACATCGGCTCCAGGAGGAGAGCGGTCGAGAATTGACCCATTCACGGTACTGGGGGTCTGAGCGAAATTAGCATTGGAGGGGCTGGCAGCAACACGTGCGCTGGCAGCAACACGTGTGCCTAAATTATTTGGTTTAAAGGCATAGTACTGGATTGCCGCCCTCTATTTTTGTACGCGCGACTTTTGCCGCTCGAGTGTGCAAAGGCATGAATAGGCTTCTGACCAGCGCGAGACTTCAGCCCGCTATGGGCTATGCAGTAAGCCGAGGGCGAAATTCATTCTGTCGTTTTCTGTGGATGATGTTGTTACTCACTAGTGAGCGAGGGTGCGATACCAACGGCCCTTTCTCATGCCCGGCAGGATTCTTACAAGTACTTCACCCAATTCCGCACATGGAACAAACGCGTAATCATCGTATACTCTTTTGTAGTAATCCAGGTTGACACAGGCGTAAATCTGAAATATCCATATTATAGAACACAAGTACAACAAAATTTTATATTTAATAACGAAGAGTCAAACCAGGCATGAGCGGAATGCCGATTTCCGTTTTCAGATTACCGCAGATTTTTAGACCTCGGAAATCTGCTTTCCGATTTCCGAAAAATGGGTGCGGAAATAGGAACAGAATGCGGAAATAATCTCAACCTGCGTTCTCTGACAGAATCTGACAATTTGAGACTCGCCAACTTCTGTCAAGGCCTGTCATAACAACAGATACAATACGCAGACCTCTGAATGAGAGCAGCGGCAATATTGCGGGCTTTGAAGGCACAGCCCAACCTCAAAACCCTTTTTCTCTTTCTCTGCTCATCTTGAAGACGGTCCCACGGTTATTTCAATGATATTTTTGAAATCGTACAAAACCCCCTGGAGACGGAATTATGGCCCCCCTTAAAATTGTCTAAAATTGAGCGAAGAAAGCATGGTGGACGAGTTATCCGATTCATAAAACTTCCATCATTCGCCTAAGAATGGATAAATGTGCTCATCTGGTCACTGTTGAACTTGAGAGGTTCTTAAAAAGGGCATGCCAAAGTTTTGCCACCGCGGAGAAATATTAGTGTTCTGACACGTTCGCATCAAGGTCAAGAATTTTTAGAGTTCTGACACCGATTTTGTCATATCAGGACCACCGGTGGGCTTTGTATCCCATTTCTTAGTCCATGCAGAGCTTCAACCGCTGACCTCTGGAGAAGGACTCTGCGTGAATGGAGGCACACTGCTCTTCACTTCTTTTATACCCTACCCTAAATGAAACAGATATCATCAATTCTGTTTACGAGGACGAATGGAGGGATGAGCTGCAGAACATTATTCTTCACCGCGCTGGCAAAACGTTAAAGGCAGTGTTTACGATAAGAATCGTTTTTCTGCTTTTCTACCTATCTTGAAGACGGCCCCATGCTGATTCCAACGATGTCTCTGATATCGTATAAGACTTTCTGGGAACGGAGTTATGGTTCCTCAAAGATTGAACTAAGGAAACATGGTGGACGAGTTTTCCGAGGCTTGTACCTTCCGTCTTTTGCAGCCGATCTATGCGAGCTGACCTGAGTAAAGAGAGAAGCTGAGAATGAAAGGAAGAACGGGGCTAATGATAGGAAATCATCGCTCATCTCACGATCTCGAGCATTCATTTGTTCACCTCGGTGGGCGTGGAAAGTGCATCTGGGGGTGACGAGCTGATGGGTGTCCAACTTTGGGGCCGTAAGGGACCGTTCCTAACTCAGTTTTTTCAACGTTAGGGTTCCGCTAGGCCCCACAGCTAACGATCTCCACCAAAAAATAAGACATGGTTTTACCGTGGACACTGCCGTTAACCTTCAGAACTTATAATCGACTTTTGCTGAGGGAGCGCTAAAGTGGAAACGAGCTGCAGTAACAGCGAAACCAACTAGTAAGTGCTTTAAATGGGACGTATCGAGTAAGTAGCAAGGAAACTACCCTGACCATGTGCAGGGCTATCCTACATCCAGCTTTAGGGTATGCTGCCCCGGTGAGGCAGCACAACCTGTCGGACACCTTCTGGACTAAACTGCAGCGAATCCTAAATTGGTATCGCTGCAGGTTGTGCTTAAAGCTCACCAGATCAGCATTAAAAGCACCGCATGCGAAAAAACCGTATCCTATTTTTTGATATTTTGGAAAGGCCTACGAGGATGTGATGTATAGCAAATAGGGCACACAGAACACCCAAGTTTTGAGGAAAAGCGTGAAAAATCACGGAGAAGCTAACTTTTTTATTAAAGCCCACCTTTGTGTGTTATGTGTAATAAACAAAGGTCGGAAACTCGAACGTCTAAAATGGTTTAGAAAAAAACCTTCTTAAAGGCAGTGTTCACGATGATTTTCGTTCCCGAGTTTCCCACTCGAGACAATGCGTTGGCAACCAAGTGTTACAAAAATTACGAAGAAACAGCGAGAAGGGCTTTAAAACGTCTTATTTCAGTGATATTATCCTATAACATAAACTAGTTGTCCGGTTGGATGAACATGTTTATGGTGATTGTCACCGGTGGAAAATTGGGTCAATCGAAAAAAGAAGAATATTCAATGCAAAGCAGGATTAGTTAGGGCCCTACGGAAAGAACGAGGTAATAGAGAGTAGAGAATTGCAGAGGAAGTTCCTATGATAATTAAAGGCAGCATACACGCTCGCAAAAGTTGTTGAGATAACTACACTAGTGGGGCCGTACGGGCCCTAGAAGAGCCCTCACGATGTTGGAAGAGTTGAAAACGAGTTGAAATGACCGTATTTGAGCCGTATTGAGTCACAAAATCATCCTTCCCCGCCCACCGATACAGGCTCCGCCCCTCAATACAAATCTTCAATGCTCGATTACGGTCATTTTCTCTCATTTTTGTTGTAAGAGTTCCAGAAAGGGCCTTACGAGTACATTAGCGTCGTCATCCCGACGAATTTTTCGCTAGCTCCGCTATTTCAGCCAACGCGGTAAAACTCGTCCACTTCTGGGTCAATATAGGACGAACCGTTATATCTTCATTTTAGTTGATTTTTTTCGGTTTTTTCGTTATCTCTGAATATTAACAGCTTCAGACCTTCGATTCATTCCGTAAAATTGATATCATTTTTGAGCGTGTATGCTGCCTTTAAGAGACGGGGTGATAATTGAAGATTTCGCGCCCTTCTGATGTGTTTTTCTGGATATATTTGCCGTTTTAGTTCTACCCGGGGGCCAAACAATCGAATCAGCAATTAATCTTAAAATCGATGATTATCGTTAACATTGCCTTCAAGATGTTGAAACCTTTTGGCTTTCCTATTGTTGGAAACTCTATAGGGATCAGGAGCATTCAATGCTGACGTTTGAATGTGAGGATCTCCCAAAAGGCCTGAAATCGTTGTGGGGCTTCTGTTCCCCATTCTATATGATCGACCTAAGACCCAGCCTCCCGGACCTAAAGAGCCGTTTCCACGGGCTATATATAGTACAGTGTGTTGCAGAAGTATACAATCACCCCCAAAATCAATGACATGTGTATCTCAAAAAGCCTTCGAATAATGTTATCCGTTTATATGTTATCTGCTACGCCAAAACGATGGATCATCTCATACAGTTTGGTAGAAAAGTGCTGAAAGCGACACCTATTACGCAGTAGAGGAATCAAAATTCATGCGCCATTTTGACATTTCATCTTTTATAGGAACATACAAAAATTCCATTTCGATCTGTCGATTCGTTAATTGTTTACAAATCATTTGGATTCAACGTGTCGGTATTTTTGACAATGGAAACAAATGAATACCCTGCAGTGATGAATTCTTTATTTTGGATGGTTTATCAGCTACAGAAAATCATACAAAAATGGTGAGCGTGTTAAAAGAATCTACTCCTTCATTTCCAACCGCACATCTATGGGGGTTTTGGAGTTTGAACATGGTTGTGGAGGCGTTGCTCAGATATTTGTGGGGAAGTTCCCGGCCCCTCTCCCCTCGAATTATACACAACGATAAGGCGTTCGAAACAGTCAACTTGGGGGAGTTTGCGAGGTGCGAGACCACCGCGCGACTAGCCCGTCTGCATGACCGTATACGCTGCGGCGTCGTTTTTGCGTTCATTACTCAGAAATTTGTGGGGAAGTTCCCGAGGACAATAGACCTGATTTGGTCGTTATCACTCGGTCGAGGGGAGAGGAGCGAAACGTCTCTCCCCCCCCCCCTCCCCGTAGGGAGACGCCTCGCCCCTCTCCCCTCGAATTATACACAACGATAAGGCGTTCGAAACAGTCAACTTGGGGGGGGGAGAATTTGCGAAGTGCGAGACCACCTCGCGACTAGCCCGTCTGCATGACCGTATACGCTGCGGCGTCGTTTTTGCGTTCATTACTCAGATATTTGTGGGGAAGTTCCCGAGGACAATAGAACTGATTTGGTCGTTATCACTCCGGTCGAGGGAGAGGGCGAAACGTCCCTCCCCGGAAGAACGGCTCGCCCTCTCCCCTCGAATTATACACAACGATAAGGCGTTGGAAAAACAGTCAACTTGGGGAGAACTTGCGAAGTGCGAGACCACCTCGCGACTAGCCCGTCTGCATGACCGTATACGCTGCGGCGTCGTTTTTGCGTTCATTACTCAGATATTTGTGGGGAAGTTCCGAGGACAATAGAACTGATTTGGTCGTTATCACTCGGTCGAGGAGAGGGCGAAACGTCCCTCCCCGGAAGAACGACTCGCCCCTCTCCCCTCGAATTATACACAACGATAAGGCGTTCGAAACAGTCAACTTGGGGCGGGGAGAACTTGCGAAGTGCGAGACCACCTCGCGACTAGCCCGTCTGCATGACCGTATACGCTGCGGCGTCGTTTTTGCGTTCATTACTCAGATATTTGTGGGGAAGTTCCCGAGGACAATAGAACTGATTTGGTCGTTATCACTCGGTCGAGGGGAGAGGAGCGAAACGTCCCTCCCCCGGAGGGGAACGGCTCGCCCCTCTCCCCTCGAATTATACACAACGATAAGGCGTTGGAAACAGTCAACTTGGGGGGGGGGAGAACTTGCGAAGTGCGAGACCACCTCGCGACTAGCCCGTCTGCATGACCGTATACGCTGCGACGTCGTTTTTGCGTTCATTACTCCAGATATTTGTGGGGAAGTTCCCGAGGACAATAGAACTGATTTGGTCGTTATCACTCGGTCGAGGGAGAGGAGCGAAACGTCCCTCCCCGGAGAAGAACGGCTCGCCCCTCTCCCCTCGAATTATACACAACGATAAGGCGTTGGAAACAGTCAACTTGGGGGGGGGGAGAACTTGCGAAGTGCGAGACCACCTCGCGACTAGCCCGTCTGCATGACCGTATACGCTGCGGCGTCGTTTTTGCGTTCATTACTCAGATATTTGTGGGGAAGTTCCCGAGGACAATAGAACTGATTTGGTCGTTATCACTCGGTCGAGGGGAGAGGAGCGAAACGTCCCTCCCCCGGAGGGGAACGGCTCGCCCCTCTCCCCTCGAATTATACACAACGATAAGGCGTTCGAAACAGTCAACTTGGGGGGGGGGGAGAACTTGCGAAGTGCGAGACCACCTCGCGACTAGCCCGTCTGCATGACCGTATACGCTGCGGCGTCGTTTTTGCGTTCATTACTCAGATATTTGTGGGGAAGTTCCCGAGGACAATAGAACTGATTTGGTCGCTATCACTCGGTCGAGGGGAGAGGAGCGAGACCTCCCCCCGGAGAGGGACGTCTTGCCCCTCTCCCCTCGAATTATACACAATGATGAGGCGTTCGAAACAGTCAACTCGGGGGGAGAACAACGGAAGTTCGCTTCACGGTTGTTCCCATGGCCTCCCCCCGAACATGATGAACGCGAAAACAAAGCCGCAGCGTATACGGTGATGCAGACGGGCTAGTCGCGAGGCGGTCTCGCACTTCGCAAGTTGAGGGGGTAGATCTGCCACTCAAGGACTACGTAAGGCATCTCTGCCTGGTTTTCAGAGGAGCTAATAAGCTTCTCTATAACCTTTAGTCAGAGGTTAATATTTTTGGACCGATCGCAGTTTCGCAGGAACAGGAGACTGCAGAAAACAGCGACTTCTAGCTAGCTGATTTTTGATCAACCATTGAACGAACAGAAGATCAGCAGTCGGAAGGTCGCGGGAAGACCTGCAGTCGGTAGGACAAGAGAACTCCTGCTGTAGGAACTTCCCCATTACTCTGCTGTCGAGACGTCTCCTTCGCCTTCCCCCAAATCGGGGGAAATTCCCCAGTTGTTTCGAGGTAAGTTCTGCTGTCGTTCTCGGGAACTTCCCCACGAATATTTGAGTATGTTTGGATGGAGGCCAAGAGAACAACCGTGAAGCGAACTTCCCTTGTTCTCCTCCCGAGTTGACTGTTTCGAACGCCTTATCGTTGTGTATAATTTAAGGGAACCTCCGGGGGGACGTCTCGCTCCTCTCCCCTCGATCGAGTGATAACGACCAAATCGAGTCTATTGTCCTCGGGAACTTCCCCACGAGTATCTGAGTCAAGAACTACGTAAGGCATCTCTGTCTGGATTCCAGAGGAGCTAATAAGCTTTGCTATAACATTTAGTCAGAGGTGAATATTCTTGGACCGATCGCAGTTTTTCAGGAACAGGAGACTGTTGAAAACAGCGAATTCTAGCAAGCTGATTCTTGATCAGTCATTGATCAATGGGAAGATCTGCAGTCGGAAGGTCGCGGGAAGACCTGAAATCGGGAGAGCAAGAGAACTCCTGCTGTGGGAACTTCCCCTATTACTCTGCTGTCGAGAGGTCCCCTTCGCCTCTCCCCAATTCGGGGGAAGTTCCCCAGTGGTTTTGAGGGAAGTTCTGCTGTCGTTCTCGGGAACTTCCCCACGAATATCTGAGTGAAGATGAACCACAAAGTGGACGACCAAAAACTTCAACAACATCTGTAAATCATTGAGCAAGTCCATAATATTTTTTAGTGAAGATGCGTGTATACAAGTCTGTTGGTACCTGCTCGCTGGTGCCCCTGCTTCTACTGAACCCAGCAGACGTTTGAGTGTACACAGGGAACGTTCGAGCGATATAGCGTGCACAACTATATCGCGAAAGTATCCCGCACATTGCATAAAGGTGTCGCCGTCCGGCACACCAAGGCCTCTGGTCCATAACACCTCAGGATCCGTACCTAGGAAGTTCATGGAGTCTTTGGTCACAAGCCACAGTTTCGCCACCCTGAACTGTCGATCGCTGTCGAGCGATATCCAAAAAACTGCGCTATCCAGACTTCTGAGCTATTTCCATGCACCGTTTGCTGCTTTGCAGGAAACCCGCCTCAAGGATAGACCCGTCATCAGCGTCGGAGAGTACACCATCTACTGCGGTAACGCTGACGATAGGAGAGTGGGAGGCTGTGCAATAGCTGTAAGGAAGGATTCTAATGGTATGGACAAGGAGTTCGGCTCAACGTCGTGTCGGAATGCATTTGTACGACTGCGGGATCACAGAGGATTCAATCTGTGGATAGTGAGTGCTCATGCGCCCACTGAAACCGCCGAAGACAATTCGAAGGATGCGTTTTATGAGGAACTAAATACGTTGCTGGCCAGGATACCTTGTCAACATGCTGTTGTCGTGGGGATTGACGCGAATGCGAAGATGGGACTTGATCAGGAATCCCAAGTACTCGGTAAATGGTTCTACCCAGTGGAGCAAACATCGGACAATGGCTACCGCCTTGTCGACTTTTGTGAACGCAGTGGTCTTATTATTGCATCGACATTCAAGAGGAATCATCGCCGCCATCAGCTTACGTGGCAGGGACCAACCCAGCTATCTCCAGAACAGCAGCGGAAGTGGAAGATGACAACTTTGAAACTACAGCTTGACTATGTCCTGACGAAGAATATTCTAGTATCGGACATTCGAAGATCTAGAGCTGTGTGGGATGTCGCATTCGATTCGGATCACCGTCCTGTTCTGTTGAACTTCACTGCGAGGATTCATAAGAGGAAGCGAGGGGCTCAGCCTCTCCAGAGGATTGACATGACAAGTCTCAGAGATGAAGAGTGCAGAAGGAATTTTCGACAACGCGTTTCTATTCACATCGTAGTACGGACTAAGAAGAAACTTTGCGACGCGGATTCTTTTGTCAAGTGCATCCAGGACGCTTCGAAAGAGGCTCTTCCGGTTGTACAGCCTAAGAAGAAGTTCGCCTACGTCTCAGAAGAAACAACATCTACCTACAACAGAGTATGTGCTCTCCGACTTGCAGGAAACTTCGTGGAGGAGAAGCGTCTGAGGAGGAAGTTGCGTCGGCAGCTTCAAAGTGACCGCGAGCGAGAGTGGACGTGTAGAGCTAAGGAGTTCGAGAAGGCTTGGGAGGAGAAGAATACGAGGAAAGCCTACACGTTGCTGCGACAGTATAGCGGGAAGATGAAGAGATGTTCTCCTGTCTTGAACACTACCAATGGAGTTGCAGTTGGTGATGCGACGCTGCCAATATGGAAGGATTACTTCAGTTCACTACTGAATCGTCCAGCGCCATCTGTACCTGAGCTCCCGCATGTTCAGAGAGCACATTACGATGCCAGTGAGGAACCGCCGACTGAGTCTGAAGTTTTGGATTGTGTCCGGAAAATGAAGAATGGAAAGGCTGGTGGAGATGACAACATCACTGCTGAAATGCTGAAAGCTCTTCCTCCGTCTGGGATTCGCGAAATGACTAACACCATCCGTGCTATATGGATGAGCGAAAGGATACCCGATTCGTGGAGACATGCGATCATCGTACCTCTTCACAAGAAGCTATCTGTCACGGATCCTAAGAACTACAGAGGAATCTCTCTACTTCGTGTCATGTACAAGGTTTTAGAACGTATCATTCTCGAGCGACTTATAAACAACATCGTGAAAGAACGACCAGAAATGAGCAAGCCGGTTTTCGACCTGGAAGATCGACCATCGACCAAGTGTTCGTCGTGAGAAGAGTAATTGAATCGTGGCAGCGGTATTCAAAGCCATTACAGCTTGTTTTTTTGGACTTTGAAGCCGCGTTCGACTCTCCTCATCGTGATCGATTGCTCAATGCTCTGCGAGAAGATGGAGTCCCGGAAAAGTATGTTCGGTTAATCGAGGACATGAACAAAGGAACAACAGCAGCAGTTCGTACACCTGTCGGATTTGCGTCAGCTTTCGAGGTGAAAACAGGGGTAAGGCAAGGAGCCGTTGCAGGACCTTTTCTTTTCAACTTCGCCGTTGATGACATCATGCGTAGAGTTGCAGAACAGTTTCCTGCGGATGTGATCCTAACACCATCAGGACGCTCCCTTGTCGACCTGGAGTACGCCGACGACATCGTGTTATTCGCGGAAAACAACGCAAAACCGCAAAGGATTGTGAACCTCGTTTCGAAGTATGCCGCAGCCTATGGACTTCGTCATCGTCCCGACAAATGCAAGCAGATGTGGGTCTCTCAGAGGCCTTCAACGGGAGTTTGTGTGAACGGACGCTGAAGAACGATGGTAGTTATGCAGCGGATATTCGACAACGATGTGCGAAAGCTACGTCTGCATTTAATTCTCTAACCAAGTGTTTGTGGTCTACCACCATTGCGATGGAAGTCAAGTTGCGCGTCTACCTATCCGCTATTCGCCCTATCATGATGTACGGATCGGAGACCTGGGCAGCACCGAAGACGCAGATGGAAAGGTTGGATTGCACGGAGAGGAAGCTTTTTAGGCGTTTGCTTGGATATTTCTGGCCGCGTGTATGCCATAACGAAGACCTTTACAAGGAAATCAACGCAGTACATAAATGCTTGACACGAGGGAAGTGCCAGCATCTCCTAACGCCATCTCAAGCAGCAATGGAAAGTCGACTTCGACTGCTCGGGCATATACTAACAAGAACGCCGGATCGTCTCGTACAACACGCTTTAAGAATGCTTCCAAATCCTGTCTGGAAACGGCCACCTGGGCGTAGCCGAAAGTTCTGGACGGATGTGGTTAAAGAGGATTTGAAGTCACTCGGCATCGAAAGACAGTTTAGGCGCGATGTTTCGTTTCGCAAAAAATGGAATAGTGACAGCTGGATGGAATGTGTTCAAATTGTGGCTGAAGACCGTGAAAAATGGACACGGCTGACTATTAGGACGGCACACCTCGGTGAAGATGCGGAATGACCGCGTCAGGCGAAAGCCAACCGATTAAGTCAAGTAAGTCAAGTGAAGATGCAAGTTTGACTGAGCGTGAATTTGCTAATACCATAGGCATCTCAGACAAACGAGTACTCTATCTTTTACATAAAGAATATCGTATGAACAAGCTGTTTGGAAAGTTAGTGCCGCAATCGTTAACAAGTACGTGTTCACTCAAGTGCTCTGACGATGGCGAAATTGAATGAATTAAAGTACGAATTGCTCCACCATATTCACCAGATTTGGCTCCTAGCGACTGATACCCTTTCAGAAACTCGAAAGAATTCCTTCGTGGGAAGCGTTTTTCATCGAATGAAGAAGCTATCTAGTCGTGGAACAGTATTTCGCAGAGCTTCCGGAAAATCATTACAGAGATGGCATAAAATTATTGCAGGATCATTGGAATAAAAGTATTGAAGTTAAAGGCATAGTGCACCCTCATACATGAATTTTTTGATTTTCATTTGATTGTGTTGTATACCCCTTCTGTATAACACTTGTCGAGGGCGAGATCTCAATTCTTCCAAATGGGACAACTCGTCCACCAATTCTTCGCCCTCAATTAACAGGCTTTATTGAGGAGCCGTAACTCCTTTCGTAGTGGGTCTTGAACGATTTCGAAGACATCAGGGTGTGACCGTCTCCCATATAGGCATGAAAACTGAAAAACCATTTTCTGGGTGTACTGTGCCTTTAAGGAAGATTATGTTGAATAAAAAAAATTTCAATTAAAATTTTACCCTCTCTCATGTTTGCTTTCAACACTTTTCAACCAACCTGTATTACCATCACTCCTCGATTTCACTACCAATAATGCCGCTGACGACATTTTTCGCCTGTTGCATGAGTATACGAACATTCTTGAAACTTAAAGTTATTTGCCGTTTTTCACTTGTAATGGATTTCAGAAGCGGGATGCCATGTGAGAAAAATTATTAATGCCCCACGTGGTTCTCATCTCTAGTTCGACGATCAAGCCCAGGATGAGGCTTCGAGCGCCGTTGGACCCGATGTTCGATAGAATCCCCGGCAGCTTGGCCGGTCAACGGCGTGCATCCGATACTTTTTGCGGTATCCTTGCTTGTATGACATCCTCTGTCGCTCAGGACGCCCGAGGAATCTCACTGTCCAAGATGGAAGACACATTGCTCGGTGAGCATCAAACACCATTGTGTCCACCTCGACGATTCGTTCGGAAATGGCACTGAATGTCTCGAGATCAGGGATGTGCGGAAATTTTCAAAAAAAATTCAGAAAGCAGAAATCAGAAAATAGAAAGGTCAAAACGGCGAGAAGACAGAAAACAGAAATCAGAAAAGAGAAAATTTTCAGAAAAATACTCGTTGCATTTAAATTTTTTTCAATTGAAGCAAACTCGGCGGAAATGTTCTCAAGCGGTTCAGCGAGAGACTTTCAGACTACTTTCTCAAACTGGTTTCATGCAGCTAAGCTGCAGTTTCAAACCTATGGCTTTTTATTTGTGATTTATGACAACGATTCGATAACTTGAAATGTTTTTGAAGTGTTCGTATACTTATAGAACAAGCAAAAAATGTAGTCTGCAGCATAATCGCAAGCCAAGTCGAGGAGCAATGGTAATATGTTGTGATCCACCGTTTTCGGCTTACAAGGGAAGTATACAAAGCGTAGGTCGGATCTGCGGAAATAATATATTGTCAGTATGTCTTTAGCATCTATAGTAAAACTTTGCAGTACCCCGCCCCGAGCAGCTGGTTTCAAAAAGTTATGAGCGTTTCCAAAGTTTCGCGATAAGGAAAGGTGATTTGAAAAAACTCGGAATTCGCTCAAAACTCGTATATAGAGGTAATTTAGGGTGCCGAAAACCAGTCTGGGTTTGATTGTCGGAATTCCGAGGTTTGCTGTAGGTTGCGGTAAGTAATATGCCATTTAGAGGGCAAGGCCTGATTAAATAGTTCGAAAATTGGCAAACGGACATCAAATTCGTATTCACCACCCCAAAGAACCCCCCGCATGCAGATTTTTGAGTCAATTCCGAGACTTTGATCAAACTACCGTATACCCACCGTAATCCTCTGTAATCTGTAAAAAATCGGCAAATGGACCTTGATTCGTGTTAAGCACATCAAATTACCCTCAGATAATGATTTTGAGACACATCTATCGAAGAAATCAGGAAATCTCAAAATTAGCACTTGCCCTCAAAATTTTCCCCGCTTGGATGTTTTCTGCGAATTAAGCCGAAAGCTTTGGATAATCCACAAGTTAACCCCAGATTCGTGATCAGCGCCCCCAAAAACCTCCCTGGGACCGTTTTAGGTCAAATCTGGGGCATTTTTCTCAAGCGCTTTTAGATTCCCTAATTGATAGATGTAACCGCTCAACCAAAAATCCGTTCTAGTTCAAAACGCTGTCTGCACAAAGTTTGGAAAAACATGCCTTATCCCAAACTTTGCTCAAACGGGTAGTGTTGGGCGCTGAACATAATTGCGAGGGTTGTTTTGGTTTTTTTTCGAAATCCTTCATTGAAGGGTTGTTTTGGTTTTTTTTCGAAATCCTTCATTGAACACGAACTACCTCCTTCAGAACTACCTGAAAAGTTGGAGCTTTGTTGCGAAAACCCCGGACTCTAAAATGAAGGATTTCGAAAATCACGACGAAAGCACACAGATTGCCCCTCCTTTCCTTGTACAAATACTGTTCTGAGTTTCTCCGCGCTTCGCAGCAAGCAACGTTTTCAAAAAACGATTGCAAAAACTATTTCCTTCAAAAACAAAGTGATTTTAGTGAACTACGGCACACAAGTAACATGATTAGGTAGCAATTTGATCTGCGAATGTGATAGCGTTTTCACAATTCGACAAAGTCTTCACTCAAAAATGTTACATGAATCGGACGTTTTTTTTTGTCAAGTTTGCCAGATGCTCCCCGTTTTTACAAAACTTAGCGCGGGTATTGTATCGAGTCAGACCTCTATAGACGTGTTAGGTGCGCCCGCTTCTCGGGACGCTGCTAGCGCTCTACCATGCTAACGTCATAGGCGCAAAGGAATGGCCATACTCATCGCATCTAATTAATTGCCTGATGAGACCGACTGCGTGCACTACAATGAATCTGGGGACTAATCCCACTCTGATTGCCCAGTTTTTGAACCTGTGAAAACAAACTCTTCGTGACTGCTAAGCAGAAGAAGACAATCGAGTCACGATTCTCCTTATAAGACACGTCATTCTATGGCTCCACAAATGTACAGGCTCTTGCCCGCAGCTGCGCTCAAATACAAGGCTCCCCAATCTTACAAGGAAACCACTACAATTGGTTAGGCTGGCCTATCCAAATAAAATGTACTTTTCTAGAACCACTTTTGAGCATGAAATCCAAATTTCTTCGTCTCAGCTGCCTAAAACCACTCTAAAAAACTTACGGACGCTTTTCCCCTGACTTTCGTACCCGAAGCACCTTCCGAAAATGCGCAGCAATCTCTCAAGAATCTGAATTCGGACCACATAATCGTGTTCAGCTCCTTAAATAAGCAACTGGGCTTAGTTTGGGTGCACAGACATTCTCCGAGTTTAGCATATAGTCTAAGCGTTTTGAACTTCTACGGATTGTTGGTTGAGCGGTTATTTGTATCCGATTGGGGGTTGTGAAAGCGCTTAGGAAAAATGTCTAAGTTTCGACTTGACCTCCCCCATGTAGGTTCTTTGGGTTGCTGATTACGGATCTCATGTTTATTTGTCGGTTGTTCGAAGTTCTAGATTCAATTCATTCAAAACTTTCCATCGGGGGAATTTTAGAGTCAAAACGCGACTTTCAAGGTTTTCCGGAATGCTACGGTTGATGCGGCACAAAATCTGTATCTGACGGTCATTTGGAGTGTTCAACTCGAATCCCATGTCCGTTTAATGATTTTCGACGGATTACAGTAGATTCTGATGGGTATACGGTAGTTTGGTCAAAGTCTCAGAATTTACTCAAAATTTCTATGTAAGGGTTGTTGTGGTGGTGAATACGACTTTGATGTTCAATTCTCGATTTCCGAATTATTAAGTTAGGGTTTGCCCCTTGAATGGCACGACACTTACCGTAATTTACAGTAAGCCTCAAAATTTCGGAAATTGGACCCTAGATTCGTGTTCAGCATCCTAGATTACCCCTACATACAAGTTTTGAGCAAAATCCAACAAAAAATTCAAAGCATCAAAAAAATTCCTTGATGGGGTGGCTACCCTTACCTTGCCTCGAGGTCTTAAAGGCATTGTTCAAGATAATCTTCAATTTCGAGATTATTCGCTATATTGATTAAATGGCCCTCGGGTAGAACTAAAATGAGGTAGATATTGAGAAAAACGCACCAGAAGTACACGAAATCCTTGAGTATCACCCCCCCCCCTCTTAAGTATCAGAGGAAGTGTTTGTTGCAACAATGAAATCATTTGTCGACTCGTCCTTTGCAATTATCTACTCTCTGTTGCTTTGTTCTTTCCTTAGGGCCCTAACTAATCCTGCTTTGCAAAAAATTTTCCTCTATTTTCAATTGACCCAATTTTCCAACGGTGACAACCACCATGAACATGTTCATCCAATCAGACAACTAGTCCATTAGAATGATGTCTCCGGAATACGACGTTTTAATGCGTTTCTCGCCGTTTCTTCGGAATTTCGGTAACACTAGGAGACCAATGCCTTGTTTTATGTGGCCAACTCGGAAACGGAAATCGTCGTGAACACTGCCTCTAAAAAACGCCTCTTATGATTTTTTTAGAGTGGTTTTAGTCAGGTGGAAGAACATACTCGAATTTTTCGTCCAAAACGGTTCTAGAAAAGCAGATTTCATCCGGAATGGCCAGGCTGACTAAAAGTAGTTCCCTTGTTAAAGGGCGCACTTGAATTTTCAGGTTCCCTTTTAAAAGGTGACCTCGAGTCATTTTCTGGAGGCAGTGAGGGTCCTAATGTTCCACAGCGGTGGAGGCTCCCGTGTTGTAGTTCGTGGCGGAGGATAATGCCCATGTTGCGGGATTGGGCCAGTATCCCTGTTGTGCTGGACCCAACCCCGATCAACGGGTGAAGCTTAAAGCGTTCGAACGCCTCGATCGCTTTGAGGAATTCCTGTGCGCGTGCGCCAAAACTTTTGCGCATGAGCACCACATGATCGGCCACGTGCTCATCGAAGCAGCACGTACTGCTGCTATACAGGGTGTTCCATGATTATGGGCGCGCTTGTTTGGTTCTAGTAGATCGTGATTTTCTAAATCTAGTTTCTTGTCTTTTCGCGTTTTTTTCTTCCTTCATATGTTAGCTTCGTGTTTTCGTCACTCTTTTGCTGATATTGTTGTTTTAAATTCGCGAAATGAGGGCTCATCCAATGCGCACCGCAATTGTTCAATTGCATAATGCAGGAAACGCGACAAGAAGCATTGCCGATTCGCTTTCCGTGCACATAAGAAGTGTTCAATAAGCAATCAACCGTGTCGCTAAGCTTGGAACACATTCGGACAGAGTCGGAAGAGGCAGAAAGCTTAGTGTGTGCACCTCACGAAATATGAAAAAGGTTCGAAGCCGGGTCAACCGAAATCCGCGACGATCAATGAGTAAGATGGCTAGAGATGGACGTTTAGGCGACAAGCATGTGGAGGATCGTGAAAAAGAAGTTGAACCTTTGCTCGTTTCGTATAAAGAAGGCTCTTTTGCTTCCTGGTGACAACAAGCTGAAAAGAGTGGGAAAATGCAAGAAGCTTCTGCGCCGTTTCATCGGAGTCTCACACCGTGGCATCGTTTTCTCAGATGAGAAAATTTTTTACGGTGGAGCCGATCTTGAACCGCTGAACTATCGACTTGTTGCCAGAAACACCGAGGCTACTGATTTGAGTGAACCACCCGAAGTACGGCTCATCCAGCTTCTGTTATGAATTGGGCAGGCATCACGAGTTATGGTAAAACTCCCCTCATTCTCGCGGATTCCGGCGACCCGGTAGTTTACAAGCAAGCGATCCTATAGAAGGTTCTGGAGCCTTGATTCACCTCCCATTTCCGCAGCATACCACGGTGCTTCCAGCAAAACTTCGCGCCCGCTCACGAACCCAAGTTTGTTCAAGAGTGGTGCGGTCGCGATCTTCCTGACTTCATCGCGTACGAAAATTGGCCTTTCTGTTCACCGGATCTGAGTCCACTTGAATTCTCCGTGTGGTAAGTGGTTAAGCCGAATGTCTGCGAATCTCGTTGCACAAATTTGGGCTCCCGAAAGGCTGCACTCCGGAAAGCCTTGGACGAATTACATGACGACTACCTTCGAGACTGCTGCGATGGGTGAAAAACTAGTCGTGGGAAATTGACGATAATGTTTTAGACTTTTCGGTTTCAGATGTTGTTTTCGTCAGATCTGAAGCTTTTTCCTTCTCAAATTTTGTGACTATCTTATTTGAAGAAAAATAGAAGAAATAGCTCCCTCTTCGTCTTTACTCCGATTTCGGACTGAACGTCCGCCACCCCTTCCGAAACCGACTTCGTGCCTGCGTCCGAGCAGATGGCGGACAATCTCTAAGATCTACTGGTTGTTTTGTGTTCAAAACAGTATCAATAAACGTAACCATACTTGTTTTTTTTTTGAAATCTGAATTCGTGTTTGAAAAACACTCCGATATCTGGGCTCCCATAATTATGGAACACAGTTTAGAGCCTTTCAATAATGCGAAGCGTTCTGTTAGAAATTGTGACCGAATGGAAGCCCTCCCCAGTGCTTGACTAGCACTTGCTTGAGAGAATTTGAACTTAACATCAATTCGCTCTGCGGAAGGGGGCCGTAAAGCGGGCAATAAGCTGCAGCAATTGCTCATTGCCAAAGATGTTGCGGCTACTGAACGACTCTCGATCAATGATGTCATACAAAGGAAAGTGTGACGGTGAACAGCTTCTAGTGAATCGAAGGACGATTGTCAAGATGAAACATAGGGCTGACGACTACCGGAGCAATGGCTTCCTAAGCAGAGATCGACCTCAGGTGTACATTACATACCTGAATGAATTCTCGCGAAATCGTGTATGATAGTCGTTTCGCTTCTGGTGGTACTGATGGTATCGCTTTCTCACCGAGCACCTCGTAAGTCTCCTCATCCCTCTTACCAAGGAGAAAATGCATGAGCTTTCCAGCACGCAATCTGAAATATGTATGCAGTGAGATGACATCAGGGCACTGTTCCGGCAGGTATAAATCGACTTCACCGAACTGACTAATAGAAAACACAATAGCAACGTACGGCTGTAGCGGACACACGTTGTACACGTATCCTTCCGCAAAATCATAAACAAATGCTGAGTTGGGGAAAATGTCGTCGGGTTCAGAGGATGGATTCAAGTCGTCGTCGACGGCATCTCTCTCCATCAAACATATTGATTGGAAATCGAAGTATACTGCTTCACTTGTTTGCAATAACCGCTCAGGACTTTCATAGCGCACCTATAAGAAATACAGAATTAAAAAAGAGGGGTTTGAATCGTGCTTTAAATAGGGGTAAAATAAGCCGCCTCTATGGAAGGCGGATTCATGAATAATCGGTGCGAGTAAGCGAAATGACGTGTGAATGGTTTCTAAAATTGCTAGTGAAATGGTGAGAGCCGACAAATCGAAATTTTTTGGCTTCGTGGCGTCCAGAACACGGGGTAGCTCAGAGTAAACCTTTTATGGTGTACCGAAAACTAGTCTTAGGTTGAACAGCTTCATCTTTAGAGCTGGATCTGCTTTTGCCTCACTGAACCTGAATTTCCAAACTGTCCCTAATTCTTTTCTATCATTTAAACGCAAGGCTTCAAATATTCCATTGTTTCGGTGAAATGTCACTTTGTTTTTCAGTGTTTCTCTTTGCTCTTCAAAGACGAAGAAGACGAAGAAGACGAAGAAGACGAAGAAGACGAAGAAGACGAAGAAGACGGAGAAGACGGAGAAGACGGAGAAGACGAAGAAGACGAAGAAGACGAAGAAGACGGAGAAGACGGAGAAGACGAAGAAGACGAAGAAGACGAAAAAGACGAAGAAGACGAAGAAGACGAAGAAGACGAAGAAGACGGAGAAGACGAAGAAGACGAAGAAGACGAAGAAGACGAAGAAGACGAAGAAGACGAAGAAGACGGAGAAGACGGAGAAGACGAAGAAGACGAAGAAGACGAAGAAGACGAAGAAGACGAAGAAGACGGAGAAGACGAAGAAGACGAAGAAGACGAAGAAGACGAAGAAGACGAAGAAGACGGAGAAGACGAAGAAGACGAAGAAGAACGAAGAAGACGAAGAAGACGAAGAAGACGAAGAAGACGAAGAAGACGAAGAAGAAGAAGAAGACGGAGAAGACGGAGAAGACGGAGAAAACGGAGAAGACGGAGAAGACGAAGAAGACGAAGAAGACGAAGAAGACGAAGAAGACGAAGAAGACGAAGAAGACGAAGAAGACGAAGAAGACGAAGAAGACGAAGAAGACGAAGAAGACGAAGAAGACGAAGAAGACGAAGAAGACGAAGAAGACGAAGAAGACGAAGAAGACGGAGAAGACGGAGAAGACGAAGAAGACGAAGAAGACGGAGAAGACGAAGAAGACGAAGAAGACGAAGAAGACGAAGAAGACGAAGAAGACGAAGAAGACGAAGAAGACGAAGAAGACGAAGAAGACGAAGAAGACGAAGAAGACGGAGAAGACGGAGAAGACGGAGAAGACGAAGAAGGCGAAGAAAACGAAGAAGACGAAGAAGACGAAAGAAGATGAAGAAGACGGAAGACGAAAGAAGACGAAGAAGACTTAGAACACGAAGAAGACTTAGAAGACGGAGAAGACGAAGAAGACGAAGAAGACGAAGAAGACTTAGAACACGAAGAAGACTTAGAAGACGAAGAAGACGAAGAAGACGGAGAAGACGGAGAAGACGAAGAAGACGAAGAAGAAGAAGACGGAGAAGACGGAGAAGACGGAGAAGACCGAGAAGACGGAGAAGACGGAGAAGACGAAGAAGACGAAGAAGACGAAGAAGAAGAAGAAGACGAAGAAGACGAAGAAGACGGAGAAGACGGAGAAGACGAAGAAGACGAAGAAGACGAAGAAGACGAAGAAGACGGAGAAGACGGAGAAGACGAAGAAGACGAAGAAGACGAAGAAGATGAAGGAGACGAAGAAGAAGAAGAAGACGACGATGAAGACGATGAAGACGAAGAAGACGAAGAAGACGAAGAAGACGAAGAAGACGAAGAAGACGAAGAAGACGAAGAAGACGAAGAAGACGAAGAAGACGAAGAAGACGAAGAAGACGAAGAAGACGAAGAAGACGAAGAAGACGGAGAAGACGAAGAAGACGGAGAAGACGGAGAAGGTGAAGAAGACGAAGAAGACGAAGAAGACGAAGAAGACGGAGAAGACGGAGAAGACGAAGAAGACGAAGAAGACGAAGAAGACGAAGAAGACGAAGAAGACGGAGAAGACGGAGAAGACGGAGAAGACGGAGAAGACGAAGAAGACGAAGAAGACGAAGAAGACGGAGAAGACGGAGAAGAAGAAGAAGACGAAGAAGACGAAGAAGACGGAGAAGACGAAGAAGACGGAGAAGAAGAAGAAGACGAAGAAGACGAAGAAGACGAAGAAGAGGGAGAAGACGGAGAAGACGGAGAAGACGAAGAAGACGAAGAAGACGAAGAAGACGAAGAAGACGGAGAAGACGAAGAAGACGAAGAAGAGGAAGAAGATGAAGGAGACGAAGAAGAAGAAGAAGACGACGATGAAGACGATGAAGACGAAGAAGACGAAGAAGACGATGAAGACGATGAAGATGGAGAAGACGGAGAAGACGAAGAAGACGAAGAAAACGAAAGAAGACGAAGAAGACGGAAGACGGAGAAGAAGAAGAAGACGAAGAAGACGAAGAAGACGAAGAAGACGAAGAAGACGAAGAAGACGAAGAAGACGAAGAAGAGGAAGAAGACGAAGAAGACGAGGAAGGCGATGAAGACGAGGAAGACGGAGAAGACGGAGAAGACCAAGAAGACGAAGAAAACGAAGAAGACGAAGAAGACGAAGAAGACGAAGAAGGCGATGAAGACGATGAAGACGGAGAAGACGGAGAAGACGAAGAAGACGAAGAAAACGAAGAAGACGAAGAAGACGAAGAAGACGAAGAAGACGAAGAAGACGAAGAAGACGAAGAAGACGAAGAAGACGGAGAAGACGGAGAAGACGAAGAAGACGAAGAGACGAAGAAGACGAAGAAGACGGAGAAGACGAAGAAGACGAAGAAGACGAAGAAGACGAATAAGACGGAGAAGACGGAGAAGACGGAGAAGACGAAGAAGACGAAGAAGACGAAGAAGACGAAGAAGACGGAGAAGACGGAGAAGACGAAGAAGACGAAGAAGACGAAGAAGAAGAAAAAGACGGAGAAGACGGAGAAGACGGAGAAGACGGAGAAGACGGAGAAGACGAAGAAGACGAAGAAGACGAAGAAGACGGAGAAGACGAAGAAGACGAAGAAGATGAAGGAGACGAAGAAGAAGAAGACGACGATGAAGACGATGAAGACGAAGAAGACGAAGAAGACGAAGAAGACGAAGAAGACGAAGAAGACGAAGAAGACGATGAAGACGATGAAGACGATGAAGACGGAGAAGACGGAGAAGACGAAGAAGACGAAGAAAACGAAGAAGACGAAGAAGACGAAGAAGACGAAGAAGACGAAGAAGACGAAGAAGACGAAGAAGACGAAGAAGACGGAGAAGACGGAGAAGACGAAGAAGACGAAGAAGACGAAGAAGACGGAGAAGACGGAGAAGACGGAGAAGGCGAAGAAGACGAAGAAGACGAAGAAGACGAAGAAGACGGAGAAGACGGAGAAGACGAAGAAGACGAAGAAGACGAAGAAGAAGAAAAAGACGGAGAAGACGGAGAAGACGGAGAAGACGGAGAAGACGGAGAAGACGGAGAAGACGAAGAAGACGAAGAAGAAGAAGACGACGAGGAAGACGAAGAGAAGACGAAGAAGACGGAGAAGACGGAGAAGACGGAGAAGACGGAGAAGACGGAGAAGACGAAGAAGACGGAGAAGACGGAGAAGACGGAGAAGACGGAGAAGACGGAGAAGACGAAGAAGACGAAAGAAGACGAAGAAGAAGAAAAAGACGGAGAAGACGGAGAAGACGGAGAAGACGGAGAAGACGGAAGACGGAGAAGACGAAGAAGACGAAGAAGAAGAAGACGACGATGAAGACGATGAAGACGATGAAGACGATGAAGACGATGAAGACGATGAAGACGAAGAAGACGAAGAAGACGAAGAAGACGATGAAGACGATGAAGACGGAGAAGACGGAGAAGACGAAGAAGACGAAGAAAACGAAGAAGACGAAGAAGACGAAGAAGACGAAGAAGACGAAGAAGGCGATGAAGACGATGAAGACGGAGAAGACGAAGAAGACAGAAAGAAAACGAAGAAGACGAAGAAGACGAAGAAGACGAAAGAAGACGAAGAAGACGAAGAAGACGAAGAAGACGAAGAAGACGAAGAAGACAGAAAGAAGACGAAAGAAGACGGAGAAGACGGAAGACGGAGAAGACGGAGAAGACGAAGAAGACGAAGAAGACGAAGAAGACGAAGAAGACGAAGAAGACGAAGAAGACGAAGAAGACGAAGAAGACGAAGAAGACGAAGAAGACGAAGAAGACGGAGAAGACGGAGGAGACGAAGAAGACGAAGAAAGCGAAGAAGACGAAGAAGACGGAGAAGACGGAGAAGACGAAGAAGACGAAGAAGAAGAAAAAGACGGAGAAGACGGAGAAGACTGAGAAGACGGAGAAGACGGAGAAGACGGAGAAGACGGAGAAGACGGAGAAGACGGAGAAGACGAAGAAGACGAAGAAGACGAAGAAGACGGAGAAGACGAAGAAGACGAAGAAGATGAAGGAGACGAAGAAGAAGAAGAAGACGACGATGAAGACGATGAAGACGAAGAAGACGAAGAAGACGAAGAAGACGAAGAAGACGAAGAAGACGAAGAAGACGATGAAGACGATGAAGACGGTGAAGACGGAGAAGACGGAGAAGACGGAGAAGACGAAGAAGACGAAGAAGACGAAGAAGACGAAGAAGACGAAGAAGACGAAGAAGACGAAGAAGACGGAGAAGACGGAGAAGACGAAGAAGACGAAGAAGACGAAGAAGACGAAGAAGACGAAGAAGACGAAGAAGACGAAGAAGACGAAGAAGACGAAGAAGACGGAGAAGACGAAGAAGACGAAGAAGACGAAGAAGAAGAAGAAGACGGAGAAGACGGAGAAGACGGAGAAGACGGAGAAGACGGAGAAGACGAAGAAGACGAAGAAGACGAAGAAGACGAAGAAGACGAAGAAGACGGAGAAGACGGAGAAGACGGAGAAGACGAAGAAGACGAAGAAGACGAAGAAGATGAAGGAGACGAAGAAGACGAAGAAGACGGGGAAGACGAAGAAGACGAAGAAGATGAAGGAGACGAAGAAGAAGAAGAAGACGACGATGAAGACGATGAAGACGAAGAAGACGAAGAAGACGAAGAAGACGAAGAAGACGAAGAAGACGAAGAAGACGATGAAGACGATGAAGACGGTGAAGACGGAGAAGACGGAGAAGACGGAGAAGACGAAGAAGACGAAAGAAGACGAAGAAGACAGAAGAAGACGAAGAAGACGAAGAAGACGAAGAAGACGGAAGACGGAGAAGACGAAGAAGACGAAGAAGACGAAGAAGACGAAGAAGACGAAGAAGACGGAGAAGACGGAGAAGACGAAGAAGAAGAAAAAGACGGAGAAGACGGAGAAGACGGAGAAGACGGAGAAGACGGAGAAGACGGAGAAGACGGAGAAGACCGAGAAGACGGAGAAGACGAAGAAGACGAAGAAGACGAAGAAGACGGAGAAGACGGAGAAGACGGAGAAGACGGAGAACACGAAGAAGACGAAGAAGACGAAGAAGACGAAGAAGACGAAGAAGACGAAGGAGACGAAGAAACAGAAGAAAACGCAGAAGACGAAGAAGACGAAGAAGACGAAGAAGACGAAGAAGACGAAGAAGACGAAGAAGACGGAGAAGACGGAGAAGACGGAGAAGACGGAGAAGACGGAGAACACGAAGAAGACGAAGAAGACGAAGAAGACGAAGAAGACGAAGAAGACGAAGAAGACGAAGAAACGAAGAAAACGCAGAAGACGAAGAAGACGAAGAAGACGAAGAAGACGAAGAAGACGATGAAGACGATGAAGACGAAGAAGACGAAAGAAGACGAAGAAGACGAAGAAGACGAAGAAGACGATGAAGACGATGAAGACGGTGAAGACGGAGAAGACGGAGAAGACGGAGAAGACAGAAGAAGACGAAAGAAGACGAAGAAGACGAAGAAGACGAAGAAGACGAAGAAGACGAAGAAGACGGAGAAGACGGAGAAGACGAAGAAGACGAAGAAGACGAAAGAAGACGAAGAAGACGAAGAAGACGGAGAAGACGGAGAAGACGAAGAAGAAGAAAAAGACGGAGAAGACGGAGAAGACGGAGAAGACGGAGAAGACGGAGAAGACGGAGAAGACCGAGAAGACGGAAGAAGACGAAGAAGACGAAGAAGACGAAGAAGACGGAGAAGACGGAGAAGACGGAGAAGACGGAAGACGGAGAACACAGAAGAAGACGAAGAAGACAGAAGAAGACGAAGAAGACGAAGAAGACGAAGAAGACGAAGAAACAGAAGAAAACGCAGAAGACGAAGAAGACGAAGAAGACGAAGAAGACGAAGAAGACGAAGAAGACGAAGAAGACGGAGGAGACGGAGGAGGCGGAGAAGAGGAAGAAGACGAAGAAGACGAAGAAGATAAAGGAGACGAAGAAGAAGAAGAAGACGACGATGAAGACGAAGAAGACGAAGAAGACGATGAAGACGGAGAAGACGGAGAAGACGAAGAAGACGAAGAAGACGAAGAAGACGAAGAAGACGAAGAAGACGAAGAAGACGAAGAAGACGAAGAAGACGAAGAAGACGAAGAAGACGAAGAAGACGATGAAGACGATGAAGACGGAGAAGACGAAGAAAACGAAGAAGACGAAGAAGACGAAGAAGACGAAGAAGACAGAAGAAGACGAAGAAGACGAAGAAGACGGAGAAGACGGAGAAGACGAAGAAGACAGAAGAAGACGAAAGAAGACAGAAAGAAGACGCAGAAGACGGAGAAGACGAAGAAGATGAAGGAGACGAAGAAGAAGACGACGATAAAGACGATGAAGACGAAGAAGACAAAGAAAACGAAGAAGACGAAGAAGACGAAGAAGACGAAGAAGACGAAGAAGACGAAGAAGACGAAGAAGACGAAGAAGAAGAAGAAGACGAACAAGACGAAGAAGACGGAGAAGACGGAGAAGACGGAGAAGACGAAGAAGACGGAGAAGACGAAGAAGACGAAGAAGACGAAGAAGATGAAGGAGACGAAGAAGAAGACGATAAAGACGATGAAGACAGAAGAAGACGAAGAAGACGAAGAAGACGAAGAAGACGAAAAAGACAGAAGAAGACGAAGAAGACGAAGAAGACTAAGAAGACTAAGAAGACGAAGAAGACGGAGAAGACGAAGAAGACGAAGAAGACGGAGAAGACGGAGAAGACGGAGAAGACGGAGAAGACGAAGAAGACGAAGAAGACAGAGAAGACGGAGAAGAAGGAGAAGACGGAGAAGACGAAGAAGACGAAGAAGACAGAGAAGACGAAGAAGACGAAGAAGACGAAGAAGACGGAGAAGACGGAGAAGACGGAGAAGACGGAGAAGACGAAAGAAGACGAAGAAGACGAAGAAGACGGAGAAGACGGAGAAGACGAAGAAGACAGAAGAAGACAGAAAAAGACGAAGAAGACGAAGAAGACGGAGAAGACGGAGAAGACGAAGAAGACGAAAGAAGACGGAGAAGACAGAAGAAGACCAAGAAGACGAAGAAGACGAAGAAGACAGAAGAAGACGAAGAAGACGAAGAAGACGAAGAAGACGAAGAAGACGAAGAAGACGAAGACGAAGAAGACGAAAGAAGACGAAGAAGACGAAGAAGACGAAGAAGACGAAGAGAAGACGAAGAAGACGAAGAAGACGAAGAAGACGAAGAAGACGAAGAAGACGAAGAAGACGAAGAAGACGAAAGAAGACGAAGAAGACGGAGAAGACGAAGAAGACGAAAGAAGACGAAAGAAGACGGAGAAGACGAAGACGGAGAAGACGGAGAAGACGGAGAAGACGGAGAAGACGGAGAAGACGGAGAAGACGGAGAAGACGGAGAAGACGAAGAAGACGAAGAAGACGAAGAAGATGAAGGAGACGAAGAAGAAGACGACGATAAAGACGATGAAGACGAAGAAGACAAAGAAGACGAAGAAAACGAAGAAGACGAAGAAGACGAAGAAGACGAAGAAGACGAAGAAGACGAGGAAGACGAAGAAGACGAAGAAGACGAAGAAGACGGAGAAGACGGAGAAGACGAAGAAGACGGAGAAGACGAAGAAGACGAAGAAGACGAAGAAGATGAAGGAGACGAAGAAGAAGAAGACGATAAAGACGATGAAGACGAAGAAGACGAAGAAGACGAAGAAGACGAAGAAGACGAAGAAGACGAAGAAGACGAAGAAGACGAAGAAGACGAAGAAGATGAAGGAGACGAAGAAGAAGACGACGATAAAGACGATGAAGACGAAGAAGACAAAGAAGACGAAGAAAACGAAGAAGACGAAGAAGACGAAGAAGACGAAGAAGAAGAAGAAGACGAAGAAGAAGAAGAAGACGGAGAAGACGAAGAAGACGAAGAAGACGAAGAAGACGGAGGAGAAGAAGAAGACGAACAAGACGAACAAGACGGAGAAGACGGAGAAGACGAAGAAGAAGACGATGAAGACAGAAGAAGACAGAAGAAGACGAAGAAGACGAAGAAGACAGAAGAAGACGAAGAAGACGAAGAAGACGAAAAAGACGAAGAAGACGAAGAAGACGAACAAGACGGAGAAGACGGAGAAGACGAAGAAGAAGTCGATAAAGACGATGAAGACGAAGAAGACGAAGAAGACGAAGAAAACGAAGAAGACGGAGAAGACGAAGAAGACGAAGAAGACGGAGAAGACGGAGAAGACGGAGAAGACGGAGAAGACGAAGAAGACGGAGAAGACAGAAGAAGACGAAGAAGACAGAAAGAAGATGAAGGAGACGAAGAAGAAGAAGACGATAAAGACGATGAAGACGAAGAAGACAGAAGAAGACGAAGAAGACGAAGAAGACAGAAAGAAGACGAAGAAGACGAAGAAGATGAAGGAGACGAAGAAGAAGACGACGATAAAGACGATGAAGACGAAGAAGACAAAGAAGACGAAGAAAACGAAGAAGACGGAGAAGACGAGGAAGACGGAGAAAACGAAGAAGACGAAGAAGACGAAGAAGACGAAGAAGACGAACAAGACGAACAAGACGGAGAAGACGGAGAAGACGAAGAAGAAGACGATAAAGACGATGAAGACGAAGAAGACGAAGAAGACGAAGAAGACGAAGAAGACGAAGAAGACGAAGAAGACGAAGAAGACGAAAAAGACGAAGAAGACAAAGAAGACGAAGAAGACTAAGAAAACTAAGAAGACGAAGAAGACGAAGAAGACGAAGAAGACGGAGAAGACGAAGAAGACGGAGAAGACGGAGAAGACGAAGAAGACGAAGAAGACAGAGAAGACGAAGAAGACGAAGAAGACGAAAGAAGACGAAGAAGACGGAGAAGACGGAGAAGAAGAAGAAGAAGAAGAAGACGGAGAAGACGGAAGACGGAGAAGACGGAGAAGACGGAGAAGACAGGAGAAGACGGAGAAGACGAAGAAGACGAAGAAGACGAAAGAAGACGAAGAAGACGAAGAAGACGAAGAAGACGAAGAAGACGAAGAAGACAGAAGAAGACGAAGAGGACAGAAGAAGACGGAGAAGACGGAGAAGACGAAGAAGACGAAGAAGACGGAGAAGACGAAAGAAGACGGAGAAGACGAAGAAGACGAAGAAGACGATGGAGACGATGAAGACGATGAAGACGATGAAGACGGAAAAGACGGAGAAGACGGAAGACGGAGAAGACGAGGAAGACGGAGAAAACGAAGAAGACGAAGAAGACGAAGAAGACGAAAGAAGACGGAGAAGCCGAAGAAGACGAAGAAGACGAAGAAGACGAAGAAGACGAAAGAAGACGAAGAAGACGAAGAAGACGAAAGAAGACGAAGAAGACGAAGAAGACGGAGAAGACGGAGAAGACGAAGAAGACGAAGAAGAAGAAGAAGACGAGAAGACGGAGAAGACGGAGAAGACGGAGAAGACGGAGAAGACGGAGAAGACGGAGAAGACGAAGAAGACGAAGAAGACGCAGAAGACAGAAGAAGACGAAGAAGACGAAGAAGACGAAAGAAGACAGAAGAAGACGAAGAAGACGAAGAAGACGAAAGAAGACGAAGAAGACAGAAGAAGACGGAAAAAGACGAAGAAGACAAAGAAGACGAAGAAGACTAAGAAGACTAAGAAGACGAAGAAGACGAAGAAGACGAAGAAGACGGAGAAGACGAAGAAGACGGAGAAGACGGAGAAGACGAAGAAGACGAAGAAGACAGAGAAGACGAAGAAGAGGGGGAAGACGATGAAGACGGAGAAGACGGAGAAGACGGAGAAGACGAGGAAGACGGAGAAAACGAAGAAGACGAAGAAGACGAAGAAGGCGAAGAAGACGGAGAAGACGAAGAAGACGAAGAAGACGAAGAAGACGAAGAAGACGAAGAAGACGAAGAAGACGAAGAAGACGAAGAAGACGAAGAAGACAGAAGAAGACGAAGAAGACGAAAGAAGAAGAAGAAGAAGACGACGACGATGAAGACGATGAAGACGAAGAAGACGAAGAAGACGAAAGAAGACGAAGAAGACGAAGAAGACGAAGAAGACGAAGAAGAACGAAGAAGACGAAGAAGACGAAGAAGACGGAGAAGACGAAGAAGACGAAGAAGACGAAGAAGACGAAGAAGACGAAGAAGACGAAGAAGACGGAGAAGACGGAGAAGACGGAGAAGACGGAGAAGACGGAGAAGACGGAGAAGACGGAGAAGACGGAGAAGACGCAGAAGACGCAGAAGACGAAGAAGACGAAGAAGACGGAGAAGACGGAGAAGACGGAGAAGACGGAGAAGACGAAGAAGACGAAGAAGACAAAGAAGAAGAAGGAGAGGAAGAAGAAGACGACGACGATGAAGACGATGAAGACGAAGAAGACGAAGAAGACGAAGAAGACGAAGAAGACAGAAGAAGACGAAGAAGACAGAAAGAAGACGAAGAAGACGGAGAAGACGGAGAAGACGGAGAAGGTGACGAAGACGACGAAGAAGACGAAGACGAAGAAGACGGAGAAGACGGAGAAGACGAAGAGAAGACGAAGAAGAAGACGAAGAAGACGAAGAAGACGAAGAAGACGAAGAAGACGGAGAAGACGGAAGAAGACGGAGAAGACGGAGAAGACGAGGAAGACGAAGAAGACGAAGAAGACGGAGAAGACGGAGAAGAAGAAGAAGACGAAGAAGACGAAGAAGACGGAGAAGACGAAGAAGACGGAGAAGAAGAAAGAAGACGAAAGAAGACGAAAGAAGACGAAGAAGACGGAGAAGACGGAGAAGACGAAGAAGACGAAGAAGACGAAGAAGACGAAGAAGACGAAGAAGACGGAAGACGGAGAAGACGGAGAAGACGAAGAAGACGAAAGAAGACGAAGAAGACGAAGAAGACGAAGAAGACGAAGAAGACGAGAAGACGAAGAAGACGAAAGAAGACGAAGAAGACGAAGAAGACGAAGAAGACGAAGAAGACGAAAGAAGACGAAGAAGACAGAAGAAGACGAAGAAGACGAAGAAGACGAAGACGAAGAAGACGGAGAAGACGAAGAGAGAAGACGAAGAAGACAGAAGAAGACAGAAGAAGACGGAGAAGACAGAAGAAGACAGAAGACGAAGAAGACAGAAGAAGACAGAAGACGAAGAAGACGAAGAAGAAGACGAAGAAGACGAAGAAGACAGAAGAAGACGAAGAAGACAGAAGACGAAGAAGACGAAGAAGACGAAGAAGACAGAAGAAGACAGAAGAAGACGAAGAAGACAGAAGAAGACGAAGAAGACAGAAGACGAAGAAGACGAAGAAGACGAAGAAGACGAAAGACGAAGAAGACAGAAGAAGACGAAGAAGACGAAGAAGACAGAAGACGAAGACGACGAAGAAGACGAAGAAGACGAAGAAGACGAAGAAGACGAAGAAGACAGACGAAGAAGACGAAGAAGACGAAGAAGACGAAGAAGACGAAGAAGACGAAGAAGACGAAGAAGACGAAGAAGACGAAGAAGACAGAAGAAGACGAAGAAGACGAAGAAGACGAAGAAGACGGAGAAGACGGAGAAGACAGAAGAAGACAGAAGAAGACAGAAGAAGACGAAGAAGACGAAGAAGACGAAGAAGACAGAAGAAGACGAAAGAAGACAGAAGAAGACGAAGAAGACGAAAGAAGACGAAGAAGACAGAAGAAGACGAAGAAGACAGAAGAAGACGGAGAAGACGGAGAAGACGAAGAAGACGGAGAAGACGAAGAAGACGAAGAAGACGAAGAAGACGAAGAAGACGAAGAAGACGAAGAAGACGGAGAAGACGGAAGACGGAGAAGACGAAGACGAGAAGACGGAGAAGACGAAGAAGACGAAGAAGACGAAGAAGACAGAAGAAGACGAAGAAGACGAAGAAGACAGAAAGAAGACAGAAGAAGACGAAGAAGACGAAGAAGACAGACGAAGAAGACGACAGAAGACGAAGAAGACAGAAGAAGACGAAGAAGACGAAGAAGACGAAGAAGACGAAGAAGACGAAGAAGAAGACGAAGAAGACGAAGAAGACAGAAGAAGACGAAGAAGACAGAAGAAGACGAAGAAGACAGAAGAAGACAGAAGACGACGAAGAAGACGACGAAGAAGACGAAGACGAAGAAGACGAAGAAGACGAAGAAGACGAAGAAGACGAAGAAGACGAAGAAGACGAAGAAGACGAAGAAGACGGAGAAGACGAAGAAGACGAAGAAGACGAAGAAGACGAAGAGGACGAAGAAGACGAAGAAGGCGAAGAAGAGGAAGAAGACGAAGAAGACGAAAGAAGACGGAGAAGACGAAGAAGACGAAGAAGACGGAGAAGACGGAAGAGAAGACGGAAGAAGACGGAAGACGAAGAAGACGAAGAAGACGAAAGAAGACGAAAGAAGACAGACGAAGAAGACGAAAGAAGACGAAGAAGACAGAAGAAGACGAAGAAGACGAAGAAGACGAAGAAGACAGAAGAAGACGAAGAAGACGAAGAAGACGAAGAAGACGGAGAAGACGAAGAAGACGAAGAAGACAGAAGAAGACGAAGACGAAGAAGACGAAGAAGACGAAGAAGACGAAGAAGACGAAGAAGACGGAAAGAAGACAGAGAAGACGGAGAAGACGGAGAAGACGGAAGACGGAGAAGACGGAGAAGACGGAGAAGACGAAAGAAGACGAAGAAGACAGAAGAAGACGGAGAAGACAGAAGAGAAGACGAAGAAGACGAAAGAAGACGAAGAAGACGAAGAAGACGGAAGAAGACGAAGAAGACGAAGAAGACGGAGAAGACGAAGAAGACGGAAGAAGAGAAGACGAAGAAGACGAAAGAAGACGGAGAAGACGAAGAAGACGGAGAAGACGAAGAAGACGAAGAAGACGGAGAAGACAGAAGACGAAGAAGACGGAAGACGGAAGACAGAAGACGAAGAAGACGAAGAAGACGAAGAAGACGAAGACGAAGAAGACGAAGAAGACGAAAGAAGACGAAGAAGACGGAGAAGACGAAGAAGACGAAGAAGACAGAAGAAGACAGAAGAGAAGACGAAGAAGACAGAAAGAAGACGAAGAAGACGGAAGACGAAGAAGACGAAGAAGAAGACGGAAGACAGAAAGAAGACGAAAAGAAGACGAAGAAGAAGATGAAGAAGACGAAGAAGACGAAGAAGACGAAGAAGACGGAAGACGAAGAAGACGAAGAAGACGGAGAAGACGAAGAAGACGGAGAAGACGAAGAAGACGGAAGAAAGAAGACGAAGAAGACGAAGAAGACAGAAGAAGACGAAGAAGACGAAGAAGACAGAAGAAGACAGAAGAAGAAGACGAAGAAGACGGAAGAAGACGAAGAAGAAGAAGAAGACGGAGAAGACGGAGAAGACGGAGAAGACGGAGAAGACGGAGAAGACGGAAGACGGAGAAGACAGAAGACGAAGAAGACGAAGAAGACAGAAGAAGACGAAGAAGACAGAAGAAGACGAAAGAAGACGAAGAAGACGGAGAAGACAGAAGAAGACAGAAGAAGACGAAGAAGACGGAAGAAGACGAAGAAGACGAAGAAGACGAAGAAGACGGAAAAGGCCGAGAAGACGAAGGAAGACGGAAAACGAAGAAGACGGAGAAGACGAAGAAGGCAGAAAGACGAAGAAGACGAAGAAGACGAAAGAAGACGAAGAAGACGAAGAAGACGAAGAAGACGGAGAAGACGAAGAAGACGAAGAAGACGAAGAAGACGATGAAGACGAAGAAGACAGAAGAAGACAGAAGAAGACGAAGAAGACAGAAGAAGACGAAGAAGACGAAGAAGACGAAGAAGACGAAGAAGAAGACGAAGAAGACAGAAGAAGACGAAGAAGACGGAAGACGAAAGAAGACGAAGAAGACGAAGAAGACGAAGAAGACGAAAGAAGACGAAGAAGAAGACGAAGAAGACAGAAGAAGACGAAGAAGACGAAGAAGAAGAAGACGAAGAAGACGAAGAAGACGAAGAAGACGAAGAAGACGAAGAAGACAGAAGAAGACGAAGAAGACGAAGAAGACGGAGAAGACGAAGAAGACGAAGAAGACAGAAGAAGACGAAGAGAAGACGAAGAAGACGAAGAAGACGAAGAAGACGAAGAAGAAGACGGAGAAGACGGAAGACGGAGAAGACGGAGAAGACGAAAGAAGACAGAAAGAAGACGAAGAAGACAGAAGACGAAGAAGACGAAGAAGACAGAAGAAGACGAAGAAGACGAAGAAGACGAAGAAGACAGAAGAAGACAGAAGAAGACGAAGAAGACGAAGAAGACGAAGAAGACGGAGAAGACGAAGACGAAGAAGACGATAAAGACGAAGAAGACGAAAGAAGACGAAGAAGAAGACGAAGAAGACGAAGAAGACGAAGAAGACGAAGAAGACGAAAGAAGACGAAGAAGACGAAGAAGACAGAAGAAGACGAAGAAGACGAAAGAAGACGAAAAGAAGACGAAGAAGACGAAGAAGAAGAAAGAAGACGAAGAAGACGAAGACGAAAGAAGACGAAGAAGACGAAGAAGACGGAGAAGACGAAGAAGACGGAGAAGACGGAGAAGACGAAGAAGACGAAGAAGACAGAGAAGACGAAGAAGACGAAGAAGACGAAGAAGACGAAGAAGACGGAGAAGACGGAGAAGACGAAGAAGAAGACGGAAGAAGAAGAAGACGAAGAAGACGGAAGAAGACGAGAAGACGGAGAAGACGGAGAAGACAGAAAGAAGACGAAGAAGACAGAAGAAGACGAAGAAGACAGAAGAAGACGAAGAAGACGAAGAAGACGAAGAGAAGACGAAGAAGACAGAAGAAGACGAAGAAGACGAGAGAAGACAGAAGAAGAAGACGACAGAAGACGAAGAAGACGAAAGAAGACGAAGAAGACAGAAGAAGACGAAGAAGACGAAGAAGACGAAGAAGAAGAAGAAGACGAAGAAGACGAAGAAGACGAAGAAGACGAAGAAGACGAAGAAGACAGAAGAAGACGAAGAAGACGAAGAAGACGAAGAAGACGAAGAAGACGAAGAAGACGAAGAAGACGAAGAAGACGAAGAAGACGAAGAAGACGAAGAAGACGAAGAAGACGAAGAAGACGAAGAAGACGAAGAGGACGAGGAAGACGGAGAAGACGGAGAAGACGAAGAAGACGAAGAAGACAGAGAAGACGAAGAAGACGAAGAAGACGAAGAAGAAGAAGAAGACGGAGAAGAGGAAGAAGAAGAAGAAGAGGGAGAAGAGGGAGGAGAGGGAGAAGACGGAAGACGGAGAAGACGAAGAAGACGGAGAAGAAGAAGACGAAGAAGACGAAGAAGACGGAGAAGACGAAGAAGACAGAAAGAAGACAGAAAGAAGACGAAGAAGACGAAAGAAGACGAAAGAAGACGAAGAAGACGAAGAAGACGAAGAAGACGAAGAAGACGAAGAAGACGAAGACGAGAAGACGAAGAAGACGAAGAAGACGAAGAAGACGAAGAAGAAGACGAAGAAGACGAAGAAGACGAAGAAGACGAAGAAGACGGAGAAGACGAAGAAGACAGAAGAAGACGAAGAAGACGAAGAAGACGAAGAAGACAGAAGAAGACGAAGAAGACGGAGAAGACGAAGAAGACGGAGAAGACGAAGAAGACGAAGAAGAAGACACGAAGACAGAAGACGGAGAAGACGAAGAAGACAGAAGAAGACGAAGAAGACGAAAGAAGACGGAGAAGACAGAAGAAGACGAGAGAAGACGAAGAAGACGAAGAAGACGAAAGAAGACAGAAGAAGACGAAGAAGACGAAGAAGACGGAGAAGACGAAGAAGACGGAGAAGACGAAGAAGAAGACGAAAGAAGACGAAGAAGACGAAGAAGAAGAAGACGAAGAAGACGAAGAAGACGAAGAAGACGAAGAAGACGAAGAAGACGGAAGACGAAGACGAAGAAGACGAAGAAGACGAAGGAAGACGAAGAAGATGAAGACAGACGATGAAGACGAAGAAGACGAAGAAGACGAAGAAGACGAAGAAGACGAAGAAGACGAAGAAGACGAAGAAGACGAAGAAGACGAAGAAGACAGAAAGAAGACGAAGAAGACGAAGAAGACGAAGAAGACAGAAGAAGACGAAGACGAGAAGACGGAGAAGACGGAGAAGACGGAAGACGGAGAAGACGGAGAAGACGGAGAAGACGGAGAAGACGGAGAAGACGAAGAAGACGAAGAAGACGAAAGAAGACGAAGAAGACAGAAGAAGACGGAGAAGACGGAGAAGACGGAGAAGACGGAGAAGACGGAGAAGACGAAGAAGACGAAGAAAACGAAGAAGACGGAGAAGAAGAAGAAGACGAAGAAGACGAAGAAGACGGAGAAGACGAAGAAGACGGAGAAGACGAAGAAGACGAAGAAGACAGAAGAAGACGGAGAAGACGGAGAAGACGAAGAAGACAGAAGAAGACGAAGAAGATGAAGGAGACGAAGAAGAAGAAGAAGACGACGATGAAGACGATGAAGACGGAGAAGACGAAGAAGACGAAAAAGACGAAAGAAGACGAAGAAGACGAAGAAACGAAGAAAACGCAGAAGACGAAGAAGACAGAAAGAAGACAGAAGAAGACGGAGAAGACGGAGAAGACAGAAAGAAGACGAAGAAGACGAAGAAGATGAAGGAGACGAAGAAGAAGAAGAAGACGACGATGAAGACGATGAAGACAGAAGAAGACGAAGAAGACGAAGAAGACGAAGAAGACGAAAGAAGACGATGAAGACGATGAAGACGGAGAAGACGGAGAAGACGAAGAAGACGAAGAAAACAGAAGAAGACGAAGAAGACGAAGAAGACGAAGAAGACAGAAGAAGACGAAGAAGACGGAGAAGACGGAGAAGACGAAGAAGACGGAGAAGACGAGGAAGACGAAGAAGACGAAGAAGATGAAGGAGACGAAAAAGAAGAAGAGGATAAAGACGATGAAGACGAAGAAGACGAAGAAGAGGAAGAAGACGAAGAAGACGAAGAAGATGAAGAAGACGAAGAAGACGAAGAAGACGAAGAAGACGAAAAAGACGAAGAAGACAAAGAAGACGAAGAAGACGAAGAAGACTAAGAAGACGAAGAAGACGAAGAAGACTAAGAAGACTAAGAAGACGAAGAAGACGAAGAAGACGGAGAAGACGAAGAAGACGAAGAAAAAGAAGAAGACGGAGAAGACGAAGAAGACGAAGAAGACGAAGAAAACGAAGAAGACGAAGAAGACGAAGAAGACGAAGAAGACGAAGAAGACGAAGAAGACGGAAAAGACGGAGAAGACGAAGAAGACGGAGAAGACGAAGAAGACGAAGAAGACGAAGAAGACGAAGAAGACGAAGAAGACGATAAAGACGATGAAGACGATGAAGACGAAGAAGACGAAAGAAGACGAAGACGAAGACGAAGAAGACGAAGAAGACAGAAGAAGACGAAGAAGACAGAAGAAGATGAAGGAGACGAAGAAGAAGAAGACGACGACGATGAAGACGAAGAAGACGAAAAAGACGAAGAAGACAAAGAAGACGAAGAAGACGAAGAAGACGAAGAAGACGGAGAAGACGGAGAAGACGAAGAAGACGAAGAAGACGGAGAAGACGAAGAAGACGAAGAAGACGAAGAAGACGGAGAAGACGGAGAAGACGGAGAAGACGGAGAAAACGAAGAAGACGAAGAAGACGAAGAAGACGAAGAAGACGAAGAAGACGAAGAAGACGAAGAAGACGAAGAAGACAGAAGAAGACGAAGAAGACAGAAGAAGACGAAGAAGACGAAGAAGACGAAAGAAGACGAAGAAGACGGAGAAGACGAAGATGACAGAAAGAAGATGAAGGAGACGAAGAAGAAGAAGACGATAAAGACGATGAAGACGAAGAAGACGAAGAAGACGAAGAAGACGAAGAAGACGAAGAAGACGAAGAAGACGAAGAAGACGAAGAAGACGAAGAAGACGAAGAAGACGAAAAAGACGAAGAAGACAAAGAAGACGAAGAAGACGAAGAAGACGAAGAAGACTAAGAAGACGAAGAAGACGAAGAAGACTAAGAAGACGAAGAAGACGAAGAAGACGGAGAAGACGAAGAAGACGGAGAAGACGAAGAAGACGAAGAAGACGAAGAAGACGAAGAAGACGAAGAAGACGAAGAAGACGAAGAAGACGAAGAAGACGGAGAAGACGGAGAAGACGGAGAAGACGGAGAAGACGAAGAAGACGAAGAAGACGAAGAAGACGAAGAAGACGAAGAAGACGGAGAAGACGAAGAAGACGAAGAAGACGAAGAAGACGAAGAAGACGAAGAAGACGAAGAAGACGGAGAAGACGAAGACGGAAGAAGACGAAGAAAGAAGACGAAGAAGACGGAGAAGACAGAAGAAGACGAAAGAAGACAGAAGAAGACGAAGAAGACAGAAAGAAGACAGAAAAGAAGACTAAGAAGACGAAGAAGACAGAAGAAGACGAAGAAGACAGAAGAAGACGAAGAAGACGGAGAAGACGAAGAAGACGGAGAAGACGAAGAAGACGAAGAAGACGAAGAAGACGAAGAAGACGAAGAAGACGAAGAAGACGGAGAAGACGGAGAAGACGGAGAAGGCGGAGAAGAAGGAGAAGACGAAGAAGACAGAAGAAGACGAAGAAGACGAAGAAGACGAAGAAGACGAAGAAGACGGAGAAGACGAAGAAGACGAAGAAGACGAAGAAGACGAAGAAGACGAAGAAGACGAAAGAAGACGGAGAAGACGAAGACAGAAGAAGAAGACGAAGAAGACGAAGAAGACGAAGAAGACGAAGAAGACAGAAGAAGACGAAGAAGACGAAGAAGACAGAAGAAGAAGACGGAGAAGACGGAGAAGACGGAGAAGACGGAGAAGACGAAGAAGACAGAAGAAGACGAAGAAGACGAAGAAGACGAAGAAGACGAAGAAGACGGAGAAGACAGAAGAAGACGAAGAAGACGAAGAAGACAGAAGAAGACGAAGAAGACGAAAGAAGACGAAGAAGACGGAGAAGACGAAGACGAAGAAGACGAAGAAGACAGAAGAAGACGGAGAAGACAGAAGAAGACGAAGAAGACGAAGAAGACGAAGAAGACAGAAAGAAGACAGAAGAAGACGAAGAAGACGAAGAAGACGAAGAAGACGAAGAAGACGAAGAAGACGAAGAAGACGAAGAAGACGAGGAAGACAGAAGAAGACAGAAGAAGACGGAGAAGACGGAGAAGACGAAGAAGACAGAAGAAGACGAAGAACACGAAGAACACGAAGAACACGAAGAACACGAAGAAGACGAAGAAGACAGAAGAAGACAGAAGAAGACGAAGAAGACAGAAGAAGACAGAAGAAGACGAAAGAAGACAGAAGAAGACGAAGAAGACGAGGAAGACGAAGAAGACGAAGAAGACGAGGAAGACGAAAAGAAGACGAGGAAGACGAAGAAGACGAAGAAGACAGGGAAGACAGAAAGAAGACGAAGAAGACGGAGAAGACGAAGAAGACGAAGAAGACGAAGAAGACGGAGAAGACGAAGACAGAAGAAGACAGAAGAAGACGAAGAAGACAGAAGAGGACAGAAGAAGACAGAAGAAGACGGAGAAGACAGAAGAAGACGAAAGAAGACGAAGAAGACAGAAGAAGACAGAAGAAGACAGAAGAAGACGAAGAAGACGAAGAAGACGAAGAAGACGAAGAAGACGAAGAAGACGAAGAAGACGAAGAAGACAGAAGAAGACGAAGAAGACGGAAGAGAAGACGGAGAAGACGAAGAAGACGAAGAAGAAGACAGAAGACGAAGAAGACGAAGAAGACAGAAGAAGACGAAGAAGACAGAAGAAGACGAAGAAGACAGAAAGAAGACGAAGAAGACGAAGAAGACGAAGAAGACGAAGAAGACAGAAGAAGACGAAGAAGACGAGGAAGACGAAGAAGACGAAGAAGACGGAGAAGACGGAGAAGACGAAGAAGACGAAGAAGACGAAGAAGACGAAGAACACGAAGAACACGAAGAACACGAAGAACACGAAGAACACGAAGAAGACGAAGAAGACGAAGAAGACGAAGAAGACAGAAGAAGACGAAGAAGACGAAGAAGACAGAAGAAGACGGAGAAGACAGAAGAAGACAGAAGAAGACGAAGAAGACGAAGAAGACAGAAAGAAGACAGAAGAAGACAGAAGAAGACGGAGAAGACGAAGACGAAGAAGACGAAGAAGACAGAAGAAGACGGAGAAGACAGAAGAAGACGAAGAAGACGAAGAAGACGAAGAAGACAGAAGAAGACAGAAGAAGACAGAAGAAGACGAAGAAGACGAAAGAAGACGGAGAAGACAGAAGAAGACGAAGAAGACAGAAGAAGACGAAGAAGACGAAGAAGACAGAAGAAGACGAAGAAGACGAAGAAGACGAAGAAGACGAAGAAGACAGAAGAAGACGAGGAAGACGAAGAAGACAGAAGAAGACGGAGAAGACGGAGAAGACGAAGAAGACGAAGAAGACGAAGAAGACGAAGAAGACGAAGAACACGAAGAACACGAAGAACACGAAGAACACAGAAGAACACAGAAGAAGACAGAAGAAGACGAAAGAAGACAGAAGAAGACAGAAAGAAGACAGAAGAAGACGAAGAAGACGAAGAAGACGAAGAAGACAGAAGAAGACGAAGAAGACGAAGAAGACGAAGAAGACGAAAGAAGACAGAGAGAAGACGAAAAGAAGACGAGGAAGACGAAGAAGACGAAGAAGACGAAGAAGACAGAAAGAAGACGAAGAAGACGAAGAAGACAGAAGAAGACGAAGAAGACGAAAGAAGACGAAGAAGACGAAGAAGACGGAGAAGACGAAGAAGACGAAGAAGACGGAGAAGACGAAGACGAAGAAGACGAAGAAGAGGAAGAAGACAGAAGAGGACAGAAGAAGACGAAGAAGACGGAGAAGACGAAGAAGACAGAAAGAAGACAGAAGAAGACAGAAAGAAGACAGAAGAAGACAGAAGAAGACAGAAGAAGACGAAAGAAGACAGAAGAAGACAGAAGAAGACAGAAGAAGACGAAGAAGACGAAGAAGACGAAGAAGACGAAGAAGACGAAGAAGACGAGGAAGACGAAGAAGACGGAGAAGACGGAGAAGACGAAGAACACGAAGAACACGAAGAAGACGAAGAAGACGAAGAAGACGAAGAAGACGAAGAAGACGAAGAAGACGAAGAAGACGAAGAAGACGAAGAAGACGAAGAAGACGAAGAAGACGAAGAAGACGAAGAAGACGAAGAAGACGAAGAAGACGAAGAAGACGAAGAAGACGAAGAAGACGAAGAAGACGAGGAAGACGAAGAAGACGAAAAAGACGAAGAAGACGAAGAAGACGAGGAAGACGAAAAGAAGACGAGGAAGACGAAGAAGGAGGTGCTCCCTCATTCAGCATATTGGCACGATGTTGAACCATCGACTTTCCACTTACTCCGAGTGCTGCAACTCTTTTTACCCTCTATAAAACGGCGTAATTCACATCATTCGAGGCGCGAGCGGCGCGCGCGACGCCTGGGCCTCCGTCTACCCTCCGCTCTCTCACTGTCTCTAACCTACGCTCGGCACCAGCACGCGTAGGAACCATGTGAATTTCGCCGTTTGATAGTCTGTAGGTGTAAAAACATCTGCGAATTTAGATTTTAAAAAAAGCCAAATGCCATCTCTAGATATTTTGCCGGAGAACCAATTTTTTATCGATCAGGGATTGAACATTTACTTACTAGACGGCGAAAGGCTATCGACATTTATGGACAATACATCATTGATTAAAAATAAAGACTTGTTAAAAATGCATGTTTGTATCTAGCGTTGGAAAACGACATTACTTTCCAGTCAACCCAGAGCTGCTTTCGAAGCATCGGCAAACAGTGTGCTGATAACTCTCTCTCTCTATCTCTATCTCTATCTCTATCTCTATCTCTATCTCTATCTCTATCTCTATCTCTATCTCTATCTCTATCTCTATCTCTATCTCTATCTCTATCTCTATCTCTATCTCTATCTCTATCTCTATCTCTATCTCTATCTCTATCTCTATCTCTATCTCTATCTCTATCTCTATCTCTCTCTGTCCCTCTATCGCTCTATTTCTCTTTCTCTTTTTCTAACGGGATCGAGTATGATTGAAAATGGGTGATCGAGCTGGTCAAGTATATTGATAGGACCTGGTGTTGACAGTGCTTCCTCACTCGAAGTACTGTATTTCCCGCGGCCCAATTCCGGTCCGCAATTTTTCGACACGCTTTGCGGCCGCACGCGCTCGATTCGGGACAGTTTCCAGCGCCACAGCCGACCTGATTTTGCTTTTTGTACAGTTTTCTCAATTTTCTCAAAGTTTCCAGTTTCAAAAACCCACCTAGAGTCAACAGGCCGGTGCCTGCAGACTGGAAACTCTTCCGACCCTGGAGCGTGCACGTCGAGACGCAATCGCAGGCCGAAATTTGACCCCAAGAAGCACAGTTCTTGAGTCTTAAGATGTGATTGTTTGATTGGAAAAATTCTAGCACAACCGACTCCTAAATTCGCCCTTCTCAGCATATTCGCAGAACATACGATACACTAGCACATATTTCTCAGTGGGCGACCAGATTAGTCAGCCTCGCTGTTGGAGTTTGAAAAGGTAAAGCTCATACGCTGTAGATGGCTGTCAGATACGAATCTAAACACGATACAATAGGACGTGAACATGCGGAAAACAGGGGAGGATTCTGGAGCGGAGTGTTTCGAGCCATACTCTGAAAGCTTTGAACGAGGCTCCTGGTGGGCTGTTTCCCGGCTGTTTCGCGACTTTTTTTTAGTTTTTTTTTTCACGAAACAGATAAGAATCAGCCGAGATATGACCAAGAACTACGATAACCAATCAAATGCAACCAAGACGCAACCAAGACGCAACCATCGCCGGCTCGTCGAGTCATCGACCGGGGCCGCCAGTGTTCGGGCGGGACCGCCATGAAACTGAGCAATGTCCAAGTACCTCAAACTCGGGTAATTGAACCGACTGAGGTTTTGACTTTTGAATCGTGCCTCTGGAATGCGCCGTGTACCTACCTGGAGAGCATTATTTCTCGGCTATTTCGCGGCGAGCATTTTTTGGCGGCTATTCCGCTGCAGGCAGGCATTTCTGGCTGACTTGCAGTTATTTCACGGCTGAAACTCTCAGAGTACGCTCCTGATTTTGGTTGTCGACAGGAATCTTTTATGACACGATTTCCTATAGGGATGCTGTCGAGCACTATTGGCTGAACAGTAGACTAGTAGTAAGCACAGAGATCCAGACTCGACTACTTACTGAGCCTACAGCGCACTACAAACTACTGAAAACGCAGCCATGTGAACCAATTCAGCTCACCTTGCTCAGACGATTCATGATTCGATCCGATTCATCAGGAAGCAGATCTTCCAACGATCCGTCACTTTCGAAATGAGCATAAGGAATAAATTCACTTGTTTCGACGCTGAACACGTAGATTTCAATAATCGAATTCAATAAGGACGTGAAAAAAACAATGGGAAACGGCACCACTCTTCAAAGCCAGTCATCTCTAACTGAATACTTACAAATGAACATGCGTCAAATAGGCGCGATCCCTTCTGGAGCCTTCAATATTATGAATAACAATAGGTCCCACTTCAAGCGATCGAGCAAACAATCTTGTCCCGTCAGCATTGTGTGACCAGTTAAAAGATATATGCGCTTCAATCTGCAAAACGCTTTTCTCGGGAAGAGAAGGTAATACCTTGTTATCAAGGAGAAGTAAAGCATAAGCAGGGTTACGCTAGGAGTGAGCTAAATCAATAAAGAGTGAAGAGTGGTCGGCAGAGTTGCACCGCGGCGAGTCTCGCGGCGGCAGGGCACGGATGAAGACTGGAAAAGGCCACGCAGCGGGCGATGGCGGCGACATGTCGCGCGGCAGCAGCGGCGTAGTGACCTCGCAGAGTGTTTTCGCCGCCTTTACAGCAGCGACTCCCGGAGCGATGCCGCCAGCAAGCGGCGGCGGAAAATGGTCATGACCATTTCCTGCCGCGACGAGGAACGGTGACATCAATCGATTCAAGCTCTCATCTTGATTTCTTCGTGAAATCGATCTCCTGGAGGCGTAATCTTTCAAAATTCAGCTCAATTTAAGAGAAAATGGTTGGAAAATATTTGAAACGTACCCTTTTCTAGATTGATCCCGGTTCTGTTTTTTTTTGTTTCCCTGTTTCATTCTTCTCCTTTTTGGCTAACGTTGCCTAGTGGTTCTGTACACAACTATTAGTAAATACTGAACTACTTGTGTTGTCTTGAAATCTATGTTTTAAGGCATAATAAATTCAGTAAACGTTAGAGACAGTTTAGCTTCACTGTATTTCACTAATGTTATTTTTCAGAGATTGTTCATGGGAACATTCAAAATTTTCAAAGCATAGCAGAAACATAAAAGCAAAATATGACGCCGGTTGAATTAGTGCGTACGCAAATGTACAATAGCTGGGCCGTCAGCAAACTCGCTGCAACTCTGCGAGGCCTTGGTGCCCAACGCCGCGTCATGCTTCGACCCGCCCCAACCCTCTCGCTCGGCGACGCACCGTCGGTCGCTGCAACTCTGCAGAGGGGTCGTTTATACTTCCGCCTCCGAGTGCAATCCTATGATTTCGATCGTGCTGCACCGCGTGATCACTATTACAGAAATACACTGTGCCGCGCCGCTCGGCGGTGGGAGTATAAACGACCCCTAAGAGCGGTTGCAGCATGGGTGCGAGGCGGTTTAGACTTTCTATCTTAGCGATTATATCGTTGTTGTGCTGGTACTTACGCGAAGACCATACCATGATTGCATCGTCGTGAAAATTTAAAAAAGGTGTGCGTTCTTTCATCCGCTGTAAATCACATCGCTCCGATTAGACCGGGATCATGCTTCTTGCTATTAATATCGACAGAAAATCGATAAGCTTGGTATGCAGTGTCGCTGTCGCTCGTCGCCAGAAGAATAATCCCGGTGTCGCGGGCGCACTAGGGCTGCGTCCATCGACAAGTTGGAGCTCAGCCAGAGTGGTCAGGCCATGGCCACGACCGAGCCCCGCGTCGGCGGTGTTCACGTCCCCGGTGACGTCTGACCTCGGGATTCGCTGCGTGAGGCGTCCCACACGCAGCTCCTCCGTCTACGGTCGTCGCGTCCAGCCGCCTTAGTAGGCTGACCAGAGTAGCGGACCTAACTCAAGCAGGGGTAGCCTCGGGATACACCCTTGGCAACCTCCGCATCCTAACCCGGCCTACATGCCTGCGGTGGCATGAATAATTAACAGGGGTCAAACTGGCGCGGCCTGCGGTAAGCGGGAACCGCTGTGCACAAACACAAATAATAATAAAAATAAAACACTAGAAAATAAAGGGTATACTGATTTATCCTAATAACATTAAAATCCTACGATACCTGGGATCCTTCCAAATCCTTAGAGGGCGCGTTCCGGATCTCCAGGTAGATGGCGAATATAAGCGGGTGAATACTAGCGAAGAGAATATGGCGCCTCGTGCGGTAGTTCTGCCTTCCCTCAGCCCTCCTTCAGTAGAAGGCTTGGGTGTGGTCTCTCACCTGACACCCAGCTGCGGTGCTGGGCCTGATTCCTCAACAGCAGCTAGCGGGTGCTGCTGGAGGCGACCAGTTTCCTCGCTGCAAGACTTATGCGAATAAAACGGGTATTAAATCCGAGAAAGTCTGGCCCTGGCGCTCGCCACCGCGGAGTGGCATTAGGAGCACCAGGTGCGGGGAAAACTGTCCACACCAGGGTAGACAGGAGCCCCAAGGGCTGGCGGTACATGAGCTCCAGCGCTCAAGCCAGCGCTGGATGAGCATGACTCATGCCAGCGCAAGCCGAGCGCGGTCGCTGCATGCGCCGCGCCGGTGGAGTCTGCTGAGGGGGCAGAGGCGAGGGGGGGGCGGGGCCGCCAGGCGCGGCTGGCAACGAGCCAACGCAGGGCGCCGATTAGCAGCCGGCCACAACCCATACCGCCTGACTAGAGCGCGAGGCCCGGCACAACGGTGCCCCTCACGAGGAACTAGTCGCAATCCGCGACACCCGGCCTTGAAATACACAACCACGTAATCGTGAAGTGACCTTCGCATTGCTATGACGGGGATCATATTCCCCGCAATTGCTCGCTGGTGCCATCTGAGCCCGCAATGCCACGCCCAGAGGTGGTGGCGGATGCACTATCGACTACTGTCATTATCGGAGCGAATTTGGGGTCCAAAGCTGGGAACCACCGCTGTTGCGACAAGGACGCCACGCAAGTTTGTGCTTGCACAACGGGTAGTCGTCCTGGGACTACGAAGTCACGACACGAATATCCTCTAACTGCGTGCCGCAACAGTGGCTGTCCGCAATTACGGACCACAATTTCGCTCAGAGAACGACACTACATCGGGCCAGGGCGGCGACGACGAGACAAGAAGAGCGACGAGCGGGGACCGCTGAGTTTTTTAAAGGCAGTGTCCATGAAGAAAAAGTTGCACGTTTTTTTGGCTAAAACGTGAGCTTTGGGTCCCTCTAAGAAGGTTAAGAACGGAAGAGCAACAAAAAACGGCCGGTAAGTGGGTGAAAATCTCGTCGGCCAGTCAACCCATTGGGCCACTCCGCCCACGTCCTATAATAGTTTCCCTGAATTCGTGGTTAAAGGCATCGTACGCGCTCAAAACCACTCATAGTTTTTTGAGTTTGAATCATTGGCTGGGCCCGCCTGTGCACGTGGGCAGGGTCAGGCACAGCGGTGGTCCGGGTTGTCCTGAACAACGACCCCCCCTGAGAGCGACATTTTTTCAGCTAGAAAACAACCCTCTAGGAAAAGTGAAAAAATTGAAAGACTTCACTAACTCATTTCATTTTGGAGGTTTTTTCAATTTTTGGGGCCTCACCATTCCAAAGGGGATGGATACCGTTTCATGCGCTGCCGATATTGGAAAACTTCAGCCAGACGAAAGTTTGAAAAGCACTTCAGAAACCGGAAAAATCTTTGCCCTCCGTTTTTGGCCCCTGTGGTCCTGTGGGGCTTTCGGACCACCGTGGGACCCCCGCACTTTTGACCGGTCATAACTCGGCTAAAAATCGATTTCATGAGCTCATCTCCGGACGTTAACGTTTTCTAACATCTGCCTACAGTTTCCACTCTTTCACTAGATCATGTATATAGACGACCCTTCTTCGATTTTTGGGCCGATTTTGTTTTGTCCAGAGGGGGGTAGGTGAAGTTCAGTTTTTGAAAAAAATTATTTTTTCACCTATCTAGAAATTATTTTTGGAACATTTCCAGTCGATTGGTACCCTCGTTATGGGTACTTTTTTTTGAAACTGACATTCGGCCATTTTCAGACTCGTTTCATTTTGGAGGTTTTTTCAATTTTCGGGGCATCACCATTTCAAAGGGGATGGATAGCGTTTCATGCGCTGCCGATACTGAAAAACTTCAGCCAGACGAAAATCTGAAAAGCACGTCAGAAACCGGAAAAATCTTCGCCCTGCGTTTTTGGCCACGGTGGTCCGGTGAGGCTTTCGGACCACCGTGGGACCACCGCACCTTTGACCGGTCATAACTCGGCTAAAAATCGATTTCATGAGCTCATCTCCGGAAGTTAACGTTTTCTAACATCTGCCTACAGTTTCCACTCTTTCACTAGATCATGTATAAAGACGACTCTTTTTCGATTTTTAGGCCGATTTTTTTGTCCAGAGGGGGGTAGGTGAAGTTCAGTTTTTGAAAAAAAAAATTTTTTCACCTATCTATAAATTATTTTTGGAACATTTCCAGTCGATTGGTACCCTCGTTATGGGTACTTTTTTTTGAAACTGTCATTCGGCCATTTCAAGACTTCATTTCGGCTTGCACAGTTTTGAACTTGTTTTGAATCTTCGAGTGCTAGTAAACTTTTTTAAAACGAAAAAGGTCGTCTATATACATTTTAGTCCTTGGCGAACGAAGATACAACTGAAATTATCAAAGCAAGATCTTTGGCTGCTGCGTGGACGGGCCCACGTTTCCAATTCCTTACCACGTGAGTCACACACTATTCCAGCTGACATTATTTTAAGAGAAACTACAATAAGAGGAAGGTCTCATAGTATAATATGTTTCTCGCTGGCGCTATTTCGACCACAAGATGGGATTCAAGGGCGGCAACATGGCGAATGTTGCACAAAGATTATTGAGAGACAATAACTTTTTGAAAGTGAAAAATCCCTTCAGCTTAAGATACGAAAGTGTGAGCACAGTTTCTCGATCAGTACTATACCTCTTTTGAAGGCCCAATATCTGAGTACCTGCTGTGTTATGACGGTAAGACATATAGGGGCCTTAGTGGACCAACATCGCAAAGCCATGAAACGCTCTCAATTTCGGAGTCCCAAAACATGAAGCCAGAAAAACAGAGATGAGGAGTCACACTCCATCAAGGAGACCAAGGCAACGCTTATCGTTACACCAATTACACTAACTTTAACATCGATGCTCTTAGCCATCGAGCCTTGGGTAAAGTGTATAACGAAGAAACATCTGTTGCTCCGGTTAGTACCACATCACTGGGTTTTACTCCACCTTTGCCAATCAGATTGGTATAATTTCTCAGGAGACGAGGATAACGCAGGAAGCAAGAGGATTTTCCCTATCCTTTGGGTCGTCACATACTGCTGAAGATGGTACATTGTGAAATAGGGAGTTTCAAAAACTTCAAAATGTATAAACCTACAAACGCCAAGTTCAACGCCAGAGATTGGCCCAAAAATATAGACTACGCGAACAAGATACAGATCACAGTACGCCTAGATTCGATTACGAACTCAATCGCGTCACTTCAAAAGCACTGTGTTCTACAGAATGCGATGCCATCGTGGGAAACCTTCTACGCTACCATTGGCAGTTCTGCACAAAGTTTGCAGTCGTGGCCCAACGAGTTCCTGAGCGATTAAACAGTCTTCACTCCTATCGGATTTTGCTAGAAAACGCCGGAGCAACGTCTATACCGAATGTTGTAGTCGAGATAATGTTGAGCTAGTACGCGCTTGATGACTTACTCTATTTTTTATTTGGAAACTGCCCTTGTTCCATCGATAATGTTTACCATTCCATGGTCAATAATCATGGCCCCAAAAAATTTTACCTCAAGATTCAATTTTTCAGCGATACAGACATTATTTCAGATGGGTCGAAAAAATAACGACCCCCCCCAAAATTTTCAAGTTTTACCAAAAAATAACGACCCCCCGGTCCCACGGTGGTCCGCGGACCACCGTGAGCTTGACCCTGCACACGGGTAGAGTAATTCGGGTCACCGACGCATCATTGGGAAGATATGGGAGATCGAATGGCTTGAATTCCACCGAAAGAGGCCGGCTTTCCGACAGCCATGTGGCCTCAAATGAGAAAAGAAGGTAGCTTATCAACAAATGATACATCAACTTCCACTCATTTGCGCTATGTAACTTGTTGAAAAGCTTTTTCTTTTTCATTTTATGCCACATGGCTGTCAGAAGGCCGGCCTCTTTCGGTGGATGTTGAGGCATTCGATCACCCATATCTTCCCAATGATGCGTCGGTGACGCGAGAAACTTTACCCACGTTCTCATGCGGGCCCAACTAACGATTAAAACTCAAAAAACGGTGAGTGGTTTTTAGCGCGTACGATGCCTTTAAATGAGCGATGGTTCAGGCCAGCTCGCACACATCGGCTGCAAAAAACGGGAGTTACAAGCCTCGGACAACTCGTCCACAATTCTTCCCTGACTGAATTTAGAGGGGCCATTACTCCGTTTCCAGGGGGTCTTGTACGATTCCAGAGACATCATTGAAATCAGCATGGGACCGTTTACAAGACAGGCGGATAAAAACAGGGAAACGACTTTTACGTGAACACTGCCTTCAAGGTCGCGAAGGTTCTGCGTCACTGCCAGCAAGCGGCAGCTGCCGTTGTGATGATAATGTTCAGAAAAAATTTCCATCGCTGCATCGAGGATGACGCTCGGCGCCCAATCGCCGACCGCAGCGACTAACCCAGACCCTTTCACGCTTGCACGTAGTTATCGATGAGATAGTAGCAGCGACGAATCGCGACGGCGGGCAGTATGAACGGAGCCGTAGCAGCACTATGGAGCAGAAGCAAACCATGGTCGCTTATACTCGCACAGCGACAGAGCGATACGATGACAAAATTATCGCTGCGTCTTCGAGCGCCTCCAATCGACGCGGCTTGATTACGACGGCAGGAAGGGTGAACCGGGCCTCACATTTTTTGGGGCTAGCTCAAATCGATATTTAGTCCAACCAGATAGTGGGCTTATTGGCAGTGTCCACGATGACATTTTACACCGGAAATTGAAAGGTTTGGGCCAACGAGAACATAAATGTCGAAAAAAAAACGGCAAAAAAAGAGCCACAAGTGTTCTACACGGTCCTGAACTTCTCTCTGAAGCGTGGACCCCGCCCACTTCACTCAATAGCCACTGATCTAAACAAACAACTGAAAAATCGACCTCGAGAAAAAAAACATGTTCAAATGGGGTGGATTTGTTCCATCAGTGCATCATGAGGAATAGTTTTGAGCATCTGATCATCGTATGCTCAGACAGTCGTGGGGTAGTACGTCGGCACAATAAGGGTTGCACCGGGTTACAAAGAGATTAGCAGCACCGCTGCTGTAGCTACTGCTAACAGCAGGTGCTGCTGCCAATTAGCAGCAGCTCCTACTGTTTGTGCTCGGACTCAACCCCTTCGCTTACCCTGGCACGCGTGAGTTCGGCAGTCCCCTCTCTTAGTTTCCGCTAACCAGGACTAAGCGGAATTGTTCCGTTTCCAATTCCGTTTCGGCATTTTCGGCGTTTTTAGGGTGTTTCGTTCTTTTTTCGTTCCCGAGTTTTTGGGTCCGGGAATAGATTAAAATAGTGCCATACGATCAATGGTGGTGGGTCTAGGCAAGGATTTCTGAGGTTATCATGAGACTCTGAAATTCACATCTCTCCTCTTGTGTTAAAGCGAATATCTGAGCTTAGCTGAGGTCATTCACGAAGTTTGAGGTCCTGAAATGACGACCCCATGAATTCCAACATGAAATGGTTGTGGCAGGAATCTGAACGCCTTTTGGGGACTCTGTTTAAAATGATGGACACAGGTGGAGATGATCACGGGCAGTGGTACAGCTCGTTTGTGGCAGATTACCAGGGAATTTTCCTACTCTCGCCTGAGAGTTTTGTTTCACTTTTCTAAAAACGCGATCATCTGGTGTTCACTCCAATGCGCTATTAGAGTTACAGAAAATACGCTGCTTAGAATCGGAAAATGGACTTCTAATCAGCGTTGAAGACCCAACGCAGGCTACCGCGTTCTTCTACGCGGGCGCCTGCGAACCGCTTAGACTACTTTCTGGTAATCAGCGTTGAAGACCCAACGCAGGCTACCGCGTTCTTCTACGCGGGCGCCTGCGAACCGCTTAGACTACTTTCTGGAGAACAAGCTGTACACCAGGGGTTTGCGGCAACAAAAAATAAAATTCCCTCAAACGGTAACGGTCAAATCGTAAAACGGTCAGCAAACTCCAATCGGGCAAACAGCAATTACCGCACACCCCTTCTGTACACTATTTCGAGGGGCGGCGACATATAATGATCAATTTTATGAATTGCCTTTTCGGGCTCTCAAGGCGGGGATTCGAATCGTCAAATTCCTCGTAATGAAACTTTATTTTGAATAACTAATAGTTCGTCGACTAAAACAATTGCGTATTGAATGAAAGCTGCAGGCGCAATAAACACCGACGAAACATGACAATGAAGGGGTCTGCAGAGTCCAAGTTGCAGCGTTTCTCGCAGCGACGAGCAACGCTGGGGGATGCAATATCGATCACTTTCAGCGACGGGGCGACCGACGTGGCGTAAAGGGCGACGAAGAGGCACCGCAGAGTGTATTGACGCCGCGACGGTCCTGAATCACTGCCAGCAAGCGGCAACCGACGCTGCGACGATATTGTTTCGAAACATTTTTGTCGCCGTGTCAAGGCTGACGCTCGGCGACCACTCGCCGTTCTCTGCAACTCTGCAGATCCCTTGAGGCAACCCAAAATTTTTCTGTCTCTTCCGTTTCCGTTTCCAAACTTCCGTTTCCTGCAAATTTTGACCATTTTTCTTCCGTTTCCGAAAATCTTGAGAAAGATTCCCGCACAGCCCTGCTGCCGACACTTTTCTCCATTATAGGCACAGAACACCCAGAAAATTACTTTTCAGAATTTATGCTGATCTTGGAGAGAGACACACGCTGATGACAGTGGTATCTCTCAAATCGTTCGAGACTCCCTATAAACAGAGTTATCGCTTCTTAAGAATGCCTTTATTTTAAGGGTGAAAAATTGGTGGACGAGTTGTCTCAGGCCTCTATTTCACTTCTTTCGTAATCACTGCCCAAGAGCGAGCCAGCTTAAAGACACAATCCAAGCTCGGGGGTAATTTTTAATATTATATTCCGACCGCCGGGTATAGCATCCCTGCCCATCGCGAAATCTCAATTCGGTCAATGAAGCGAGAAAAAGCGAGGAAACGCCCCCTTGAAAGAAAAAATGGGTGACGCCCACCGAGAAGCTTCCGATCTCAATAGGGAAGATAAACTCGATTGATTCTATTCAAAATCTGTGTTCTTCCGTTTGTTTTTTGGTATAGCTTTATACTGGGACCTGTTTCAGAACTATTGCTTCCATTAAAGGCAGTGTTCACGATATATTTCACTTCCGATATCTCAACGGTTTACGGAAGGTCTGGTGCCCTATATAGCAAGACATGCCTAAAAGTCGACGCGAAAGTCGGGTTTTTTTAGCCAAAATAGGCCCTCTCTTGTTTACGTTGATTTTTGAGCGTGGAGGAATCGACCGCTAGAAGGATGATACCTATCACTGCAATGAAGCAAACAGCTCACTTATCAGCACTTCCTTCACTTGATCATTCCTGTAATTTAAGTCTTCATTTGTTCTTATTGAGGGGAGGATCTGGGGCACGGGGCGTGTCTGGGGCACCAAAACGCTTGTTTGCAGCCGTTATTTTGCCGCTCCTGGCTCGTTTTCTACCGCTCTTTCGACACTGGGAGCCTAGGATCCTTCTCGCCTATCATTTCACTGTGGAAAGTCAACGAGGATTATCATCGTGAACGCTGCCTTTAAAGGCAGCATTCACGCTCAAAAATGATATCAATTTTATGGAATGAATCGAAGGTCTGAAGCTGTTAATATTCAGAGATAACGAAAAAACCGGAAGAAAATCGACTGAAATGAAGATATAACGGTTCGTTCTATATTGGCCCAGATGTGGACGAGTTTTACCGCATTGGCTGAAATAGCGGAGCTAGCGACAAATTTGTTGGGATAACGAAGCTAATGTACTCTTACGGCCCTTTCTGGAACTCTTACGACCTTAGAAGCGTAAAAAATGAGCCGAAATGACCGTAATCGAGCCTTGAACATTTGTATTGAAGGGCGGAGCCCGTATCGGTGGGCGGAGAAAGGATGATTTTGTGACTCAATACGGCTCAAATACGGTCATTTTAACTCGTTTTCAACTCTTCCAACTTCGTGAGGGCTCTTTTAGGGCCCTCAAGATCCCATTAATGTGGTTATCTCAACAACTTTTTTGAGCGTGTCTGCTGCCTTTAACGAGAAAAAACAGGTTCGAGACAACTCGTTCGCAAAATTCTCACCGTTCAAATTTAGAACATTTAAGGGGTCATGACTCCCTTAGTAGTGAGTTCTGAGCGATTCCAGAGACACCATTGTGATCAGCGTGAAATTTTCTCGAAGATAAGCAAGAAAACAAAAATTCGTTTCTGAGGTTGGACTGTGTCTTTAAAGGCAGTGTTCACGATGGAAAAAGTTTTCAAAATTCCACTAGGATTGGATAGTGGAGCGACACTCTGTAACGTTGACGTCGAAAGAACGCATGAAAACGAGCCAGGAAGAGCCCCAAAAGAGCCCGAAGTTGCAACTTCGAGCGCATCGAAAACCCCAAAAGCGCATCACACGCCCACCGACGTGAACAAATGAATGCTCGAGATCGTGAGATGAGCTATGATTTCCGATCATTAGCCCCGTTCTTCCCTTCATTCTCAACTTCTCTCTTTGCTCAGGTCAGCTCGCATACATCGGCTGCAAAAGACGGAAGTTACAAGCCTCGGAAAACTCGTCCACCATGTTTGCTTAGCTCAAACTTTGAGGGACCATAACTCCGTTCCCAGAAGGTCTTGTACGATTTCAGAGACATCATTGGAATCAGTATGGGGCCGTTTTCAAGATAGGCGGAAGAACAGAAAAACGATTTTTATCGTGAACACTGCCTTTAAAGACACAGTCCAACCTCAGAATCGATTTTTCGTTTGTTTGCCTGTCTTGGAGAAAATTTCACGCTGATCACAATGGTGTCTCCAGAATCGTTCAGCACTCACTACGAACGCAGTTTCGGCTCCTCAACAATTTCAATTTTGAACGGCTAGAAGTTCGCGGACGAGTTGTCCCGGGCCTGTATTTTCTCGCTAGTCGCCGCCATCATTCTGAAGCAGGTCACAGTATGAAGCCAGACTGAAAACGAAAGGAAGAACATAGATTTGAATGAAAAACATTCGCGCGTCTCTTCCCTATTGAGGTCAGAAACCTGGCAGTGAGCGTTATCCATTTTTTCTTTGAAGGGGGCGTGGCCGACTTAAAAAGCTTTTTCTCACTTACTTGAGCGAATTGAGATTTCGCGCTTGGTAGGGTTGCTAAAGACGGCGACCGGATCATGGTATCAAAATTTACCTCTGAGGTTGGACTGTGCCTTTAAGGAGACAGTTTGGAAATAGACTGAAGAACGACGACTTGTTGAGAATTCATCCATCCATCTACCCAAAATCGAGTTCGGAAATCTGGTAGGGGGTGTAGCCCGTGGTGATGAGCGAAGGAGGGCGGGCCTGTGGCTGTCGCTTATATCTCGCTTATTTGGAGAAATTGAGATTTTGCACTTGGCGCTATATAGGAGGGGTAGACTACACAATCAAACAAAAATTACAAAATTCATGTCCGAGGGTGTAGTGTGCCTTTAATTCGTCTGATACAAATGAACACGGCGGCGGGCATATAAGGCTGCCACTCTCACTGACAGGGAGGATCCCTGGGGTAGAAGACGTCATGAAAAAAGTTCTTCTGAGCGTTGTGGGGATGGATAGAATAACATTACTGTAGATAGGGTTTTCACTATGGACCTCACGGTAGAGCGAAAAATAGGAAAAACATGAAAAGTTAGCGGGGGCATTCTCTTCGAGCGGCCACCATGGCTTCGCTTTCGGTTTTTCAGATGCGAAAATCGTTTGACTACTACATCTAACACGCGTCTGCCACAATCTGTCCTATTTGAATCAATGTGGGGAAAAAATTTCGCCTTTATTTCGTCATCTACCCTCGAACTCCAGATACTAGAGCAAAAAAATTTATCCGTGATCGAGCCAAGTTTAGTAGTTTTGATGAAGGGTTTGCAGACGTATAGGGAAACCGATTGTCGCCTTTTGAAAAATGAAAACTGCACCCATGATGATAATTTTTGAGAAAGGGTTCATCGCTATGCTCCTTACAATGGCAATGTTTTTCTACGCTGATTCGCAAACGACTTTGATGTGTTTAAGAAAGGTGTTTTCCTTTATTCGAGCAAAGTAATACGAAGTTACAAGATGCCCACATTACAATATTTCTCAATGAGCCCGAAATGCTAGCACAAGAAGGTGAGGAGGATCATTTTCTGAATAAGGTAAAGAAATGCTAATATATCACAGGTATTCACGCGATAGAAATTGTAAAATGAAAAAGATTGGACAAAGCTAGTTAAAATGTGAAGGAAAAACCTCGTGGATAAACGATCGAGTGAATGCAAAAGAACTTTTTCAGAAGACCCATTGCGAGAATCGAACCCGCACCACCAGCATTCCTTTGTAGTTTGGTATTCCCCAGCGTTACCCTCTCGACCAGGGGTGTGCGGAAATTTCGATTTTCTGTTTTCTGCCCATTTTTAGCCATTTTTTCTGTTTTCCATAAAAATAAGCGAACACTGGACAGAAAACAGAAAAATTGTAGAGCGATTTGTAGAAGGATTCCCCTAGAAAAGGTGGCCGGATTCATCGAAGCTAAGTCAATAGGTTGAGGGTGTATTTCACCAAGGCTCTCTGCAGTTCTTCCACGCTAGACACTTTTATCCCGGTCTAGTGGTTATCCAATAGGCCGCGCGCGGCTTGGTGAGAGGAAGCGCTGCTGTTCGCTGTACACGGTCGGGTTCGATCCACGCCGAGGTAAACAAAACCAACTATCCCTCTTGGTCCTTTGATTGGTAACAGATTCATGTAGGCAGATGAATGCACATGTTGGGACTAGGGATGGGAACGTTCGCTCCGACTGCATCTACGTACTCTTTGCACAGAAATATTGAGCTTCTGATAAAGTTCTCGAGCTTTCATTTCCGGGGGAAAGGAAAGTTAGAGAAACATATTTCACCTCTTCGCACTCATAGTCTACATTTCTTGGGCGTCTATACTTCTTGCTCTGGCCAAGTGTAAGTTTTTGAAATTTCAACGAAAGAAGCTTAGATCACTAAAAAAATGTATAAAAAAGGTTTAAAATTGCGAAAATTTTCGTATAGTGTACGCTTAACACTCTTTAATGATTTTTGAAAATTTTCTGTTTTCTGCTCATTTTTCGAGATTTTTTCTGCTTTCTGTCTAACTAGATTTATCATTTTCTGTTTCCGGAAATATTTTTTCCGCACATCTCTGCTCTCGATCATCCCAGCTCGTGGGCTATGGCCACTTCCATCACATGATACGAGGAATGGAACGCACAGTGAACTCAAAAACGGCTTATATCTAACGAATGGGCCAGAATCAAACCGTCAAACCTTGTACGAGGCAATTTTATTTTAACTAAATGTGTGCCGAGCTTATGATCTCACTCCACCTGCTCTGATTGGGAGGCTACAGGTAGTTTCAATTGGTTTTTTCTTTTTTACTGGAATATCGGAAGGTCTGTAGGGAAAACCAACATACATTGTTAGGGACCTTTGTGAGGGGGCAGGTGATCGTCTGAGGTCGGTCCGAAAAGGTGGCCTTGCGTCACTTTCTGGACGTCAGTTTTGAACGATGAGGGGATCGTCCCCATAGCCCATCGCGAGTGAAGCCTCCTCGTTGTGAACCGTGGCGAAGATGATGCCTTTGCTGCGGGCCGTGGCAAGGATTATACTCAATACCGCAAAAGCATGTGGTTGTCCAATTTCCTTCTCTGTTAGCGGAACAGGCTGTTGATAACGAGGATCTGAACCCCAGCATACGTTGACAGCATCTACTGCCGTTTGCAGCAGCTCCTGCTCACAATTAGGGGTTTAACCCCAGCCGACGTTGGCAGGATATGCTGCCGCTAGCAGCAGCTCCTGCTACAAAGCGGAGGTTTACTCGATTTTTGCCGAGGGATACAACCCCTATTGTGCCGACGTACTACGCCACAACTGTCGGACAATGAGTGTTTTGCTGAAGTCGATTTTTCAGCTGTTTGTTTGGATCAGTGGCCGTTGAGTGGAGTGGGCGGGTATTCCGTTGGAGTTCAGGGCCTTGTAGGGGTAGTTGGGGCCCTTTTTTTGCCATTTTCGTCATTGCTGTTGTCATAGATCCAAACTCCGTTCACCCCGAACCTTTCAAATTCTGGTGAAAAATCGGAGACGGTTTTTGTCTTGGACAGTGCCTCAAAATGTATGATGAGATTTTGGGTTTATCCGAAAATTAACGTTTTCAGCGGAATGGATTTTAAATAGTTGCATTTTTGAGTTATTCGCATAGATAATCGAGCTTTGATTCTAATTCAGTGTAAAGCCTGTGTATTCTCACAGTATACCCATCTTCTGTTCCAGTAGAAGAGTTTATCGCAAGCAGCTACAGTGCGCGCCTTGATGCGTCAGGATACCCGTCAATTAAGGAGTTGTAGCTGACAGCCACGTGCTCGTACTACAAATCTGGCAATAAAATTTCACAATAAAAAAGTAACAGAGCGATTTGAAACAAACCTCCAGGTGAGGTTTCTTTAGAATCCATTCTATACAATCATAGCGTCGGGATGGCGCGGACACCTTTGTCTGGTTTTTCACAGATAAAATACCAGGGAAGATTTCGTGAACGTCCAGACTGAGCCATGTTCCTGCTTCGAATCTTAAATAGGTAATAAATATGTCAAAGCGAAACCCAGTTTGTTCCCTCACGTCCGTGTGCATGGCCTGAGGATAGACAGCGAGAGTGTGCGGGGAAACAAGAAGTAGCATACGAGCGCACACGCACGCGATGGACCCGAGTAGATTTCGCTCCCAACTAGAGGGTACGATGACCTCCTACAGTACAACATTTATGGTCAAGCTGGTACTTCACATGGTTCCTACGCGTGCTGGTGCGCAGCGGAGGTTAGAGACAAAGTGAGAGAGTGGGGGGCAGACGGAGGCTAAGGCGTCGCGCGCGCCGCTCGCGCCTCGAATAATGTGAATTTCGACGTTTTATAGAGGGTATTTCACAAATGGACAAATGGACATTAAACTGGTATTCAGCTCTTTCGAATAAACTCCGCGTAGAAGTTTTGAGTCAAATCTGAGACCTTGACTGGACAACCGTAAAGCCACCGCAACCTACCGTAGCTGTCGAAAATCGATAAACGGAAACGTATTAACACTTATTAGGGAACTCCGTTTGGTCAAACCTACCATTCCAAATGAAATGTACTTTTCTAGAATCATTTTTGAACAGGAAGTTCGAATATGCTCGTCGCAGCTGCCTAGACTCACTCTGCAAGGAGTAATGGGTGATGTCAGAATTCTTACTTGCCTTTCATGCTTTTGCGACAGCGGCAAATGCCGCACTTGGACCCACGGCAAAGTCAGCGTTTTGCGACATCTGCCGCGAATCGGTCGTGCGGCGGCGGCGTTTGCCGCGAATTAACGTGGTGGGACCAACAGCAAACTGGGCATTTTGCCAGCATTCGCGGCGATGGCAAAATCAGCTGATTCCTTCACATTTTTCGCGTCGCTGTCTCCGTTTGCTTGTATTTCGCGCTTTTCGCATCGCCCGGTGTTTTTTGTTATTTTCTAGTAGTTTTGGTACTTTCTCCTGGTATTGAGGGGTTTGCAATGATTGTTGGCTTTAAAATACTTCATGCTGCCCCATTTTTTCTGTATAGGAGGCGTTTTCTGCGTTTCAAATCCTCTGTTTCTCAGAAGATTTGTGAAACCTGCACACCAATATTGATTTGAAGTAAATTATTCAGCAAACTGGATTTTTGTGCGATTTTAGATTGATTTTGCAATTTTTTTGGATTTGCGATTTTCGGAGCGCCAAAGGCCGAAAAAGCGTGAAACCGGGGTATGGAAACGTGAAACGCTTATTCCCGTGTGTTCATATTCTGTGTTCAATATTTGGGAAGGCTTAAGTACAATATATGATCGAAACACCGATTTTTTCGCAAGGGATGACGAAGATTTGGCCTGAAATCGCTACCGAACAGAAAAGGTTTTTGTAAACGAGCTGATTTTAAATGAATTTGCAGTCGTTTTTACTAAACTAATTCGAATCATTCATGTTCAGGAGGAAGTCACCGCTCACAATCAGGTGGCTCTTGATGATTAGCTGAAACGATTAGGACTCAGGACCACAGAAGCAGCGTATGCGAGAGTGGATGCAAGTCAAAGAATCTATCAAGGTTGGTTTTGTTCTGAAAGTTTAGGGGTACTTAAGGGAGAAAGTGCGGTTTTTCGTTATCTAGGTGGTGCAGAAACATATATCCGACTCGGATTTGTTACGTACCGTGATGTATTTTGTCGCAGTCTGCATGTACACGCGTCTGTGACTGCCGCAGAGTACATCTAGGTATGTGAAAAGGAATTCTGCTTCGACCAGGCTAAGGTATAGTGCTGTGGTGAGTGGTGGCCGGCGCGAGAACTGCGACTGCCACAGTTCCCATCGCCCAGAACTGCGCCCTCCCTCCTGTATGATAATCACAACGTCAGCCGAACCCTGGTGTCGACCGTACATCGCCGCTGCTAACTAAAATCGCGCATTCTGTTGAGACCTCAACTCCATCCCTATTAACCCTTTTTTAACTAGAGAATCCATTAGGTGAAAAATGCCGCTTCAAACGAATTTTTTAACTGTTAATGTGATTCACTGATGTTTCAATCCATGTTTGTAGCTGCTAAAGGCTTCTGTGAACCGAGTTGTGGTGGATTTCTTCAGTTGGGCGAAGCGGCAATGGTAGCCACAGGGCTGGGTCAAACATACCGTTGTGTAGGACCCCAGCGGGGCTACGACCCCTGTTAGCTATCAAAATATTCAGGAACTTCCACGATCCCCTTCTCATATTTTCGATTTTGGGCCAAACTTCCTGCTGTCTCCACGCGAAATGCTAATTTTTGGGTTGAAATTTTCTCGATCCCTTTCAACCCTGCACGCAAGGTCAAGTAAACCGCCATAACTCGGTTAAAGAAGTGTTCAGCAGTTACAAAATATGGATTTGAAATTTGTCTGCCTAGGCACGAGTGAGTTGTTCGGCCAGTGTGAGTTGAAGTTGAATTAACTTTCCAAGGTTTGAAAGTCTAGCATATCATTTTTTGATCGAGCAAATGTTCATCCATTACACTATGCTATTGTGGCGATGAGTTGTGGGATCACGATTTGATCTTTATCATTTTATATGTCATTTTATATGCGGTTAGGACAGACTTCATTGAGGGAAAGAGTCAACCCTGCGGTTTATTCCAGCTATCTTCATGATTTCCATCTGTAAATGGACTGATGGAAATCAAACGAGAGATCAGGGTTCGGCGTGGGTGGTTAGCTCTTCAGGAGGGGAGGTCTGAGCTGTGGATGGGTGGAGGGGGGTCTGAGCTCCGCTAGGAGACCGACTTCTAGTCCTTCCTGAAGAAATCACCCGTCCACGATCTAATTCATTGTTAATGTCTTTTTTTTTAACAAAATGTTCCTCTTAAAAAAATAAAAAGAAACAGATCAACTAACGCTCCAGTGGTGGGTTTCAGTCAAATTGAGCTTCTCCATAGCTCGCCCAGAACCCTGTGGCAGATTGATAAGACCATCACTTCTTGAAAAGGTTTCTGTCCATATCCTAGAGAAGGCTTGGTATCTTGCATTTATCATGTTTTGGAAGATAGTTGATAAATTTCAGGTCAAGAATTTCCTTGTTGTCGGCAGTCTTGCGAAGCAGATCTTGGAGGAAAATCGAGCATTATTGAAGCTCATATAGCTACCGTCGAGATGCGAGCATTCATAGTTCCTCTCAAAATTTTTCGTTTATCCATTAATGTGCTAGCGCTTGACGGTGGCCATATGCGGAAATTGGTGCTATATGAGCGGGGGGGCACTGTCGTATCGCGCTTGGCCACGCCCATTTTTTCGTGCCGCAATGACTCTCCTGATGTCGGCAGCAGGGTTGAGCAGGCCGTTGTGGCGATTTTTGTGGCAGCTACGACTCCCCCAAATTTTCATTTCTTTCCAAAAAATTTCCAACATTTTACGACCCCCTCAGGGGGCCCCTGGCACCAATTTTTTTTAGCTCTATTTAGTGTCAAATTTTAAAGAGAAGCGACAGTTGTAATATTTTCTAGGGTCCAGTTCGGTAGCGGCTGACGTGTGGACGCGAAAGAGTTACGTATTGAAAACTTTACGACCCCCTCCAAATTTTCATTTTTTCCAAAAATTTCTAAACATTTTACGACCCCCGTTGTGGCCGGTCACAACGCTGCTCAACCCTGTTCGGCAGGGAGGGAAACGACGGGTAGGTGCTCAAATTTAGTGCGGCACTGAGAAATGGGCGCATATAATCAAGGTCGACCTGAAATCAATATGCCGGGTGGTGGCCATCGTGTATCAACACCCCCGAGGAGGCGGGAGAAACGGGGGAGGAGCGAGGTTCTTGATTGGACGCAACACGAGGCTAGCCCATACTGCGTCCAATCAAGAACCTCGCTCCTCCCCCGTTTCTCCCGCCTCCTCAGGGGAGTCGATACACGATGGCCACCACCCCAATATGCCTAATATACATACTCGCAGTGGCGGGGATTATGAAACCGGCTTTCAGGGCGGAATTTACCTGGTTCCATAGCGCGCTGTGTCTCAATCTCTCGGGTTGTGCTCTAAATGCACAAAAATGGAGCCGTATTGTAGTTTCGGTTCGATTTCCACACGGGACCACTTGCGTGAATCTACTAGCCTGATGTTTCGAACTGCAAAAGACGGGTCAAAGCCTTCTTTTTTTTGTATTGAGGCCACAACCCCAATCTCTCGTTGTCCCTTCCCCTCTTTCAGCGCTCACAAGCAACGAAACCAAGTAAATTCCGCTCTGAACAAGGGTGTGACGGTTTATTATGGAAATCATGTCATGTCCTGCCGCTTCGATGCTCTCATTGAACAAGTCATCAAGCGGAAATCGTAAGAGAAAAAGTGGTCTTCTGGTTGTGCACATATTAAAGGCAGTGGTCACGATGAAAAACGTTATCGGAAAAGTTACAAAAATCAGCTTAGATCAAAAACAGCTGAAAAACTATGAAGGTAGAGCGGTGAAAAACGGGCTAGAAATAGAGATTTTAAGGCCCAAAATCGCCACTTCGTGCACACGTGCACAGCGATGACGAAAAAGATCGCCGTCTCATGCCGAGCAATCAAAAATCATCGACTCTCAGAGGAAGAAATAAATGTAAATTTACCTAATATAACCAGTTGAGCAATGAAAGAAAGCGTTCCAGTCAATGTTCTTGACTAGTTGCGTAAATGAATCCGAAGGTTCAGTGATTGAAATTTAATTTCAAGCCAGCTGATGTTCTTGATATAAGAGGTCATCGGTGCCGATGTTGTGGAGTGGGCTCGTCCACCATCAAAAGACAAGAAATCTCAGGCTTCAATTTCGGCCCAAAACAGTGTTTTTTCGCGATTTTTTCTTATAGGTCCTACTACTCGAGACTCAGAAAAGGGTTTAGAGAGAAAAAGACGACAAGCATATTTGATCGCGTCTACTGCCTTTAAGAAAGAGCAGAACATCAGGAAAAACCATAACTGGAGCAGGGTTCTCGTAACACGCCGAACCTGATTTCATTTATTCAGGAAACCCCAGCGGGCTCCGCTGAAGACAAGGGCTTCCACGCCTCCGGTCGCCATGACCTGTTTTGGCGGATAAGAGGATGAAGAAGATTAGAAGACTGCCCCGCATACGCCTAACTCAGCGACCGGTCCTTCTCTTGGACATTGTGTATGACGAATAAGATTTTTCTCGTCTAAATAAACTTGTAATTCTATTGCTTTTTTTCTGAAGGTTGATAAATGTCCTAATAGCAAGCGACATTTTTAGTCAGGAAAAAATACCAGCCTACAATGCAAATGATGTGAACGAATAACACAGGAGGTTTAGGAAGTCGCTGGCGGAAATTTCGAAGACGTCAAAGTTTATATTTCAATAATATGTGAGAGTCGTAGAAGGCCCCCACTCCGAAAGTATGCAATACCGAGACGATATCAGAGAGTACACTTGCTATAGCAGCGTAGCTCGATGATAAAGATTCGGCGAAAGCAAGGATTGAAGTTTCATTGGGGGGAGGTGGTTAAAGGAGCCAGACAAAGCGTTTTGTGCCTAATGGAAGCCAGAAAAAATATTTTAACTAGTAATGAATACGTTCGAGTGATCTATAGCTGTCATTGGCACTCCTAAGCACGCTGAATGTTTCTAGAACCAAGTTAAACCCACACTGAGATGAGGAATGACATTGTGAGGTGGCATAATTTACCTTACTGTCTATAACCATCATCTTGGTCATAATATCGTAGCCAAGCAGGAAGCAAAACATCAGTTAAAAATTAAGTTCAAAAATGTTTATTTGTTTGAAATGTTCCCAGTGTTCCGTCTCAGCAGAAAATTTTCTGGCGGTTTACCGCTGATTTACGGGAGAATCGCCGCTACCTAGTGGTAAATGCTGTTTTTTACCATAGATTTACGTCTGGATACCGAACTGACAGAAATTCTGCCAGAATTCGAATAAATTACCACAAGTTGTACCAGAATTCTCTCGAATTTCAACGTAAATCGCCCGAAAAAATTGCGATTTCTGGTAGAGTGATTTTTTCAACCGACTAGTGTTAAAGTTCCCGTAAAATTTAAATTTCTCCAAAACGAGAAGCATAAAACTCACAGAAAGTGAAGGAGCTCACAGAAAGTACGCATATGCTGCCAGGAAATGTGAAGGACCTCACATGAAGTGTGCAGGACCTCACAGAAAGTGTGTAGGTGCTCACAGGAAGTGTGCAGGACCTCACAGGAAGTGTTCATTGGCTTACAGGAAGTGTGCAGGACCTCACAGAAAGTGTGCGGGACCTCACAGAGAGTGTGTAGGTGCTCACAGGAAGTGTGCAGGACCTCACAGGAAGTGTGTAGGCGCTCATAGGAAGTGTGGAAGTGCTCACAGGAAGTGTGCAGGACCTTATAGAAAGTGTGCATTGGCTCACAGGAAGTGTGCAGGACCTGACAGAAAGTGTGCGGGACCTCACAGAAAGTGTGTACGGCGCTCACAGGAAGTGTGCAGGACCTCACAGGAAGTGTGTAGGTGCTCATAGGAAGTGTGCAGGACCTCACAGAAAGTGTGTAGGTGCTCAGAGGAAAAGTGCAGGACCTCACAGAAGGTGTGCAATGGCTCACAGGATGTGTGCAGGACCTAACAGGAAGTGTGCAGGACCTCACAGAAAGTGCGCATTGGCTCACAGGAAGTGTGCGGGACCTCACAGAAAGTGTGTAGGTGCTCACAGGAAAAGTGCAGGACCTCACAGAAAGTGTGCAATGGCTCACAAGATGTGTGCACGACCTCAAAGAAAGTGTGTAGGTGCTCACAGGAAGTGTGCAGGACCTCACAGGAAGTGTGTAGGTGCTCATAGGAAGTGTGCAGGACCTCTCAGAAAGTGTGCAGAAAATCAGAACAGCCGTGCCGGATTTCATGGTTAGTATTTTAATCATATATTTATCTATTAAAGGCAGTGTTCACGATGAAAATCGTTTTTCTGTTTTTTTTTCGCCTATCTTGAAAACGGCCCCATGCTGATTCCAATGGTGTCTCTGAAATCATACAAGACCTTCTGTGAACGCAGGTATGGTCCCTCAAAGATTGAGCTATGGAAACATGGTGGACGAGTTGTCCGAGGCTTGTAACTTCCGTCTTTTGCAGCCGATCCATGCGAGCTGACCTGAGTAAAGAGAGAAGTTGAGAATGAAGGGAAGAACGGAGCTAATGAATGGAAATCATCGCTCATCTCACGATCTCGAGCATTCATTTGTTCACGTCGGTGGGCGTGTGATGCGCTTTTGGGGTTTTCAATGCGCTCGAAGTTGCAACTTCGGGCTCTTTTGGGGCTCTTCCTGGCTCGTTTTCATGCGTTCTTTCGACGTTAACGTTACAGAGTGTCCCTCCACTACCCAATCCTAGTGGAATTTCGAAAACTTTCTTCATCGTGAACACTGCCTTTGAGCTTTATGAACAGGACTTAAAATTTGGAAACTTTGATGGCATTTTTAACGTGTTTTTATACATAGGTCTGTTTTTATGATATTGAATTCATTTTTTTTAAATTTTTAATTGGAAGTTCGTTTTCATCTCCCTCGGAACACAACTCAGTTAGAAATGAACAAATGTTCAAAAAGAGGAAGGTAAACAAAATTACCTCCAATTTTCGAAAATATTTCCGAGGTATAAAAATGTGAGGAAAGAGGATGGAAAGGATAGAACGGGAAAAGAGAGATGAGGAAGAAGTGCTGGCCGAGGGAAAATAAAAAGCTGCGCCACATCGATAGGTTTTTCCATGACGGCGCCACCCACACTCGACAATAGCAACCCCGGACTCGACGCGGCTGCCCGCCGTCTAGAGAACGATTATACCTACACCCAGCATGGCCAAGCTTACTGTCTCTGACGACTTTACAAAACTGAAAGCATCTCGCCTCCAAGGAAACATTATTGAAAGCGTTTAATAGGATGTCAAGAAATTAACAACCTGCTTTTTTGAAAAGAAAAGTTTCTGTTCATTTCACAATTTTTTTCCCGATAAATGATTTCAACCCAAGATTGGATCCGTGATTTTGTTGACTCAAACTTAGATTAACGAGCAGATTTATTTGTATTATGTTTTTTCTTTTTCAAAATTTTTTAAAAAACTTTTCAGAGGCAGAAAACGATTTCTGGAGAGACGATTGGTAAATGACTCAAAGGCAGGGGTTCGCGAAAAAAAAAGTTTTCTGTGCTGTCCTCGTGAAAAGGTAGATCTGGCCATCACAAAAGTTAAAAAAAAAGAAAAGTTGGGGAAAAAACGATTAGGAACAAATTTTTGCTTGGTGTCCGCCCGCCCCCAATTATAGAGATTACCATAAATGCTTGTTTTGCCGCCTTCCATTTCGCTTCCAAAGTAATTTCTGGGCACTTTAAAGGCAGTGTTCACGATAAAAGTCGTTTTTCTGTTTTTACGCCTATCTTGAAAACGGTCCCATGCTTATTTCAATGATGTCCCTGGAATCGTACTAGACTCCCTGGAAACGGAGTTATGGTTCTCGAAATTCAGCAAGGGAAGCATTGGTGACGAGTTGTCCGAGGCTTGTAACTCCCGTTTTTTTGCACCCGATATGCGCGAGCTGACCTGAGTAAAGAGAGAAGTTGAGAATGAAGGGAAGAACGTGGCTTTTGATCGGAAACCATCGCTCATCTAACCACGAATTCAGGGCAACTGTTATAGGACGTGGGCGGAGTGGCCCAATGGGTTGGCTGGCCCACGAGATTTTCACCCACTTACCGGCGGTTTTTCGTCGCACTTCTGTTCCTAATCTTCTTAGAGGAACCCGAAGCTTAAGCTTTAGCCAAAAAAACGTGAAGCTTTTTCTTCGTAAACACTGCCTTTAAGAAACGACTGACTACTTCAGGAGCAAAAAATTCACGGATGAACTCATAAAAATCTTGTTAATTGAAGAAGCGTGTGGACACCAGTAATTAACAGTCCTAACTTGTTTTTGTGCGTTTTTCCTTAAAAATTTACTTCTCACTTAATTTTACTTTTAAAACTACCATCCACCATTTCCATGGAGAGAGCACAAAAATCGTTTTTATTTCCAACTCAGAGTCCAATAAAGGGAGAATATCTCATAATGCCTCACATAAAATTTTTATAGCTAGATTCTGCTCCATAATGCAAAAACTGCGGTAGTACACAATTTGCGAAAATGGTTCGCAAATCTTGAAAAACAATAACAATTTCATGAAAATATTTCTGAGAAAAGACTAGCTTCAGTGATAAATCTCGGGAACCAAATGTTTTCTCAATGACCTGTCTAGGTTTTGTTCGGGAAAAAATTATCTAAAGATTATTGCTTGTTTAGTCTTGAGAATCCCAGTGTTCTCCGCCCCTTGTTATACATTTTCGAGAAGCTTCACCTGGGCGCTGCTGTTGAAGTTAAGTTAAGACTGGGTTTGTGACATTTTCCAGATTTCTGTTTGAGGGTGTAGGTCTGACGTTGCCACATCAGAAAAGACGTGTTGAAACTTCAAGAAAAAAACCAAGTCAGAACGAAGGTTCAGGTACAATGAACTTAAACCACTAACTAGTTAGCAATTGTAAACTAGGGTAAGGTATAACACGATAGGGGGGTGAAAGCCCGAAAATTTTGGGTTGTACGTACAGTTGTACATGAGTATGACTGTATGTATTAAGGTTTTGTAACTCGTATCAACAGCTAGCGGTATAGGTATAAATTCTGGCAGAATACTGGGGATTTCTGGCAGAATACGAGAAAATTCTACCGAATTACGAGTCTATTACGGATCCTTTTGGGAGGAATTCCGAAAGAAAGGAGTGTCAAAGTATTGGAATTTCCAGGATTTCTGGTAGAATTTTTTTTGCTGAGGTAGTGAAGTCCACGATTCGCAAGCTACTGGGTTTATTTCCGAACACTACACAACAACAAAAGTGCATTTAGCTGGATAAAAAAAGTCTCACTATTTATACTGACCTAAATGGTAAATAAACTCATCTCTCAAGGCCTTTTCAGCTCAGTGTAGATTTAACCAAAAAAATCGCAGCTGAAATGAAATAAAAAACAGAACATGTACTGAAAATACTTTCAGCGAAGTCGAAAGCTCAAATATTTCCGAATACAGCCAGATAGCAGCAGAAAATTAGGGGAGCAGAATACAGGAATGGAATAGATTCTGTGGAAATATAGCAGAAGAGGAATACAGCATAACTAGGTCGAGGTTGATAGCTGCTTCCACTTCCGGCTGATTTCACTGCCGAGAATGCTGGCAAAATGCCAAAATCAACGCTGGTCCCGGCACGATAGGTTGCGACGAGGCCAGCGGCAGCGACGAAAATGGTCCGGATCATTCTTGTCGCTGCCGCAGACACCACGACGGGGCCACCGAAAACGGCGACGGAGCCAGCGAAAAACAGCGATGGGGCTAGCAATTCGCGATGTCGCTGCCGCGAATGCATGAAAGCTCCACTTTGCTGCGTTTGCCGCCGGCGGCAAATGCCGCGTCGCTTTTCTCGTTTTTCTATTGAAAATCTGCGGAATTTGCCGCAGTCGCAAAAGCATGAAAGGCGAGTTAGGTTTACTGTAGGTTACGTTGAGTACCATGCTATTCAGCGGGCAAAACTACCTTATTAATTCGAAAATCGACAAATGGACATCGGGCTCGTTTTCGCCCCAAATATCTCCCACATAAAAATTTTTAACCAAATCTGAGACTCCAACCAAGTTGCGTAATATCCCCCGTAATCTACCGTAAACTGTCAAAATTCGATAAACTGACAACAGATTCGTGTTGAGCAGTCCAAATAACCCCTAGAGAAACGATTCGAGACGCATCCGGCTTCACATCCCCTGATCCGTCCAATGTCGCATTTTCTACCGGTGGGAGTCCTTGAACGAGTTTAGCCGAAAACTTTGGAAAACGACAAATAAACCTTAAATTCGTGATAAGCACCCCAAATAACCCACTGGAAGAATTTCAGGTCAAATCTGGAATATTTCTCTTCAACGCTTCAGTGCCCTTTAATTGGTGTAAATAAGCGCCCAACCGAAAATCCGTACAAGTCCAAAACGCTATCAGTGTGCACAAAATTCGAAAAATGTGCTCCCACACGAACTTTACCTGGAGGGGTCGTTTCGGGCCCCGAACACGATTATCAGGTTCATCTTCGGATTTTCAAAAAATTAGTGTACCTTTTGGAGGGTACAATAATATGCACGAAAATCAGAGAAAAATAGCCTATAACTTTTTTCAGAGTGATTCTAGGCAGGTGCGAAGGGCATATTTCGAATCTACGTCAAGAAATAATCCTACTAAAGTACGTTTCAATCGAAATGGACAGTGAGAAAGGCCATGGTAAAGCATTGATCTTTCACTCAACTTGGTGCATTTGGAGCTCAAATGAATTTCTATTTCTCACGCACAAGGTGCTTTGAAACACGGCTTTTCGCCGAATTTTCGGGCGTGCTGGTCACGATTCAAATTTTTGTCTTCTGAATTTTGTGTAGATTATATCGAATGGTCAAGACTGTACCGTGGGTAGCCAACATAAATTATTGGAAATTTTAAAAACGGACGAACTTCAGGTCTTTAATGCCCTAAGAAATCTTATGTAGAACTTTCGGTAGACTCAAGGAAATTGACCTGCGAAGCTGTCTAACATAAACGAAGAGAATTCCGTCAGAAATCTGAAAATGGGATCAGATTCGTGATCAGAATCCCCCCCTCCCACCAACGTTTGCGAACATATAACAAGGGGCAGACAGCAATGATTTCACTGAAAGTCGTGAAATACTGAAATAATCAACATCTCATTGCTCAGCACCTCCAAATACAGCCCGTTGCGAAGATTTAGCAAAATGTTGAGCATTGAACTATCGGCAGGCTTTCAGCCCCACCCCCTTTTAGTTACCCTTCACTCGGATTTTAAGGAAATCTGAAACAATGTTGACCGATGGCTAACTTACCGCAGTCGACAGATCTTCTACTGGAAACAGGAGAACAAACACTAGATCTTTGTGCAGCTACTCGAATAACCCTCATGGTCAAGGCAGCGAAATTTGAAGCGTTGACTTACAGCACTTACTGGGACAGTAACATCGGATGAGAGGGCGGAGAAGAAGGCTTCCTGGTTGAGCGGGCGGGCATGCATTTTACCGGCTGAGGGACTTGGCTTTGCGGGGTCAGCGGGCGGACATAAATAAATGGCGGAGTATATCACCGGGTGATCAGGCGAAAATAGCATTACCGGGTGAGGGGCATGGTTTTACGGGGTGAGCGGGCAGACACAGCATTCACTCACTCATTTCGTTACCTGGCGTCTGGTGGAGCGGGATGACCTCCAACTCAGGTAGTCCGATTCGGCCACGATACGCTTTCTAATCGGGTACCTAGTCGAGTTGAAAGGAACTATCGCAACAGTACGTGCTGCTTCGAGAAGCACGTGGCCTGTTCGATAGGGCTACGTGTCGCAGAGATAAAAAACCTTCGCCGCATCCCCATTTCCCACGCGGCAGCACGTGGCCTGTTCGTTAGCACTACGTGGCGCAGCGAGCCAAAACTTTTGCCGCACCCTATTTCCCACGCACCAGCACGTGGCCTGTTCGATAAGACTACGCGGCGCTGAGGGGCGGGCCCCCACCCCTTCGATGGGAGCGGGTCTCCCCCAACAAGGATATGTTCCAAGTCACGGCTCGCAGCAGGGGATCACCACTCAGAAAAATGAAAACATGTTACATGTAATATGACGTGTAAGATACTTGAGACATTCAAGTATATTACCTTTATATCGCACGTAACCTACACTTATATTAAATGTAACATACACTTATATTTCATGTAACTTAATTAGAGCTGCAAGTTGAAGCTCGATGCTTTAAAGGTTGGAGCTGCAAGTTCCTGGCTACTGCTTCAGGTACGAATCAGCAAGCTTTAAGCTCTCTTGGACATCCAGGAGCTTAAAGCTCGCTGCTTCATGACGGGAGCAGCAAGCTTGGATCTTACAGCTTCATATAAGAAGCAGTGGGCTTAAACTTGCTTCAAAAATAATGCTTGTCGCTCCCTCTAATCCTCCCTCACGATTTAAACGAATCATGAGGAGTGAGAGATCAACGACTCGGCCAGGGCGAGTGACCACCCTGTCGAATGTCAATCCCATGGGCCTGCGCTCATCGGTAAGGTATGAGGCGGCCCGTATGCTGTGCAGGTTTGCAGAATGTGTTCAGAATTGGCCGTCAAATGCTGGAGATACACTTGTACTACATGTAATTTACTTGAGTAGAAATAATTTACATGTAACTTACATTGACGGAGATGTATTACAAGTATATTGTAATCGTCTGTTATGCTACAAGTATTATGTTTTCACCATCAAAAACATATTACGTGCGACATTTGGCCTGCGAGCGAGGAACCGATATATTACATGTAACATACATCGGTCGAGATAGTTTGCAAGTAATATACATTGGCCAATTTATGTTACATGTATAATAGTTCAGGCCTTTTATATAACATTTAATATGTTTTCATTTTTCTGAGTTGGCCATGCGCACCCCCGCCCACATCGTTCACCCCTACACCACGCTGGCGACAACGATGTTCCCACGTTCACTCTTTGTAACCACAAGCCTTTCTCGTTGAATGACCACCTTTCGCCTGCCATTGATCCCTCATCACAGTATCGGCTGATTGCACGCTCAGGAAAATGAAAACATGTTACATGTAATATAAAGTGTAAGATACTTGAGACATTCAAGTATATTACCTTTATATCGCATGTAACCTACACTTATATTACAAGTAACATACACTTATATTACATGTAACATACACTTATATTTCAAGTAACTTAATTAGATCTATAAGTTGAAGATCGATACTTTAAGGGTTGGAGCAGAAAGTCCCAGGCTACTGCTTCAGGTACTAATCAGCAAGCTTAAAGCTGTTTCGGACTTCCCAGGAGCTCAAAGCTCGCTGCTTCCCGACTGAAGCAGCAAGCTTGGATCTCACAGCTTCACACAAGAAGCAGTGGGCATAAGCTTGCTCAAAAAATATTGCATGTCGCTCCCTCTAATCCTCCACACGATTGAAACAGATCATGAGGGGCGAGAGATCAACGACTCGGGCAGGCCGAGTGACCAACCCGTCGAAAGTCAATGCAATGGAAATGCCCTAATCACTAAGGTATGAGGCGGCCCGTATGCTGTGCAGGTTTGCAGAAGGTGTTCAGCATGGGCCCTCAGCTGCTGGAGATAATTAAATTATGTTACTCTTATACTACATGTAATTTACTTGAGTAGAAATAATTCACATGTAACTTACATTGACGGAGATGTATTACAAGTATATTGTAATCGTCTGTTATGCTACAAGTATTATATTTTCACCATCAAAAACATATTACGTGCGACATTTGGCCTGCGAGCGAGGAACCGATATATTACATGTAACATACATCGGTCGAGATAGTTTGCAAGTAATATACATTGGCCAATTTATATTACACGTATATTAATTCAGGCTTTTTATATTACATGTAATATGTTTTCATTTTTCTGAGCACAGCAGTGCGCGACAGGGACATCACCCTTGCCACGGTCGATAGCGATGGGCCTACCCTCGCTGAGGACCGTGGGGGGAGACCCCTTAACGGTTCAAAAATCGTCCAGAAAGTGACTCGTAGTCACCTTCCAGGAGCAGCCCCGAAAGGCGGACTCTCTCTCTCTGGGATCGAGTCTTTTGTAAACGTGCTGTGCGGCTGATATGAGCCGGGTCAGTTCTGAAGCGATCGATCAACGTGTTCAATCATGGGCCTTGTGGCTCGTTCGTCGTCCAAACTCATCGCAATGGAATCAAAAGCATATCGTGGCCGAGTGAAACGGCTATAATTGGCGGCACGTGCTTCTCACTTGGACGACAATTAGGCCACGTGGGGCACGGAAAGTACGTGGCCGTGTCGTCTTCCAACCGCTTCGAAGTCGAATCGAAAGCCTATCGTGGCCGAATAGAACCCCCGACTCTCTGAGAAATTAATACACTGCTATAGGTGCCATAGGAGCTCGTGCGGCCCCGATACGCTTCCACTCAGTACGGTTTGCAGCAATAAGTTTAGCGTTAAGAACACTGCACCGTTGGGTCTTCAGATCTTCCTCTATACGCTCGATCCACGTCTTCTTCGGGGCCGTTATCTGGATCTTCGACGATTGCGGGCGCTTCCGCCACAGCATACTGTACGGGAGCCGGCTAGCATCCATCCTACATATATGTCCAAACCACCGTAATCTTCTTGTCTTCAGTTGTGCTTCAACCATCGGTTAATCCATTCAGCTCTTTCTGAAATTATCGTTGCAAATACGGTCACAATTCGTAATCCCAAGAATCTGACGCAGGCACCGCAACAGAAAGACTTCCAGCTTGACGAGATCTGGCTTCAGTAAAGTCCATGTTTCGGAACCGTACATTAGTATCAGAATTATTAGTGCTTGGAACAATCGCAATTTAGTCTCCAGTGAAACTCTGTTTTTCTTCCGCAGACACCAACCAAGCGATGCAAACGCACTGGATGCCTGCCCGATCCTGCTGCATACCTCTACCAGGGCCGCAACTTTTCGTTCTTGCAGGACTGATCCAAGGTATTTGAACTCGTTGGCCTGCTGAAGTTCCGCTTCTTAGAAGTGCACAGTTGCAGGAGAGCCATCCGATGTCATTACTTTTGTCTTCTCCTGATTTATTCTTAGGCCGTAAGAGTTTGCAGCATGCGCCACTCTATGTGTCAGGTACGTTGCATCCTCATCGGTATCCGCCAACAATGCACTGTCATCCGCAAACATCATATCCAAAACGTACCCATCGCTGCTAAACTAAACACCTTTTCTGTTCTCAGAGACCTCCCTCATAATAGCGTCGACGACTGTAATGGAGAGCAATGGCGATATATATATATATCATCACCTTGACAAACTCTTGCTTTAACGGTTACCTCTTCCGACAGCTTGTGTACAACGCGAACCAAGCTGGAGGAACCTTCATACGTTTGCTGGAGCAGTTTAACTATTCTATATTGTCCGGTATATATTTGTTATCAAGCGCGCTCCAAAACGCAGTCCAATGAACACATTCGGATGCAGATTTGAAATCAATTAAAGAGACGAAAATTTGCTTCCTAGAGCGAATCCCCTCTTCCATGACATGTCGAAGAGCAAAACTTTAATCACAGCAACTTCTCCTTTTCCGAAACCCCGCTCGTTCCTCACGACTGGTCTGTTCTCGATGACGTTGAAGTCTGTTCTGAATAATCTTCATGAAGACTTCGCCTACGATTGACAACACACTGATCTCTCGGTAATTTTTGCATTACCTGGCGTCGCCGTTCTTGTTGACGGGTAAAAATGTGGCACGTTTCCAAGTAGCGGGTATGTTCTTAGACTGCCAGATGAGAGTTATTAGTCGATGAAGCTGAATCAGCAGCACGCTTCCACCCGCTTTGATGGCCTCTGCAGCAAAATTGTCAACGATTGACGCCCTACCGTTCTTTAGCGATTTGATTGTAGTCGTCAGTTCCTTCACAGTGCGCTCTGAGCCGAGACCAGAATCTTCTGGCGCATCGACTGAGGGTGGCCCGGCAAGAGCTACTTGTGGCGCTTCGTGACTAGAGATTTCATTCAAAAACTGGCGCCAACGACGAAGACGCTCGACCGCAGAGCGCACAAATGATCCACTCGCATTCTTGATAGTATCGCTAACGCGTTTCGTCTTCTTTCCGAACAGTTTGAGTGTCCGATAGGACGTGCGATAGTCGTGCTTGTTACCGGACCCTCCGAATCATCAGCCACTTTATTTCAGTACGACTCCCTTAATGCTTTCAGCCTGCAACGAAGTTCTCTGCTGTGTTGCCGGTATCAATCAAAATAAGTAAGTTCTGCTCGTTTTCTTTCTTCGATGAGCAGCAAGGATTTCTCTGTCGTCCACGGCTGGATCTGCCTGCAGGTAACAGGGCCAAGTGGCTTTGCACAATCCAAGATGGTGTCTGCTATTTGCGGCTCCTGCTCGTCTTCCGATGCCTTGTCCGGCAATAATGCAAAGCGATTTGACAGTGCCACTTGGAACAACTCCTTCGTCTCGGGTATCATAAGGTGTGTCCAGTCGACTTAAGGGCACTGTTCGCGATGAACTTCATCCTCAAATTTTCCATGACAAACGCTTCTCGTGGCTCTCAGAAGCATAACAGCGTCAAAAAAACGGGACGAAAAGCAACCCCGGAGCCGCAAAACGGCTTCGAAAAGTGGGCAAACCCCGCCGCTGTGGGCAAGTCCCGCCCCTTTCCGCCCCTCGACGTGAACAATGGAACACTCGAAATCGTGAATTGAGCGATGGTTTCCGATCAAAAGCCCCGTTCTTCCCTCTATTCTCAACTTCTCTTTTTACTCATTTCAGCTCGCATACATTGGCTGCAAAAGGCGCAAGTTACAAGCCTCGGAAAACTCGTCCACCATTTTCCCTAGCTCAATTTTTGAGGGACCATAACTCCATTCCCAGAAGATCTTGTACGATTCCAGAAGCATCATTGGAATCAGAATGGGACCGGTTTCAAGATAGGCAAGAGAACAGAAAAGCGATTTTTATCGCGAAAGTGCCTTTAATGATTAGCAGGTTCCATCCCCGTAGTCCGTTGTAGGCGGAGCTGCACAACTGCACGAAGAGAGTAGTGATCTGTACCACAATCCAGCCCTCTCATAGCACGAACTTCTTTGAGCGAGGACCAAGAACGTGAACTTATCAGCACATAGGCCAACGTGGCTACGTCTCGTCCAGAGGGATTCCTCCAAGTTGGTTGATGCTTTCTGCGCTGCTGGAAGTGACTCATGCCGACGATGAGTTCATTAAACGCTGCGAATGAGAGCAGACGCAGACCATTTTCATTCCTCTCACCAACGGCGAATCTGCCCAACACTCCTTCCCAGCCAATTCTATCCCTTCTGACACGTGCATTGAAATCACCTGCGACAAGGATTAGCCCAGTCTTTGGAATCGCATTCAGCACGTCTTGCAGTTGTAGAACGCGTCCTTATCGGAATCAGAGCTAGGCTAACTCGGAGCGTAGATTGCCACGACATGCGTCTCGATAGTTTCTTTCAACGTGAAAACTGCGATCCTGCTCGAAATCGGCTCGAATGAGATAACGCTTCCAAGCGCTTTCCACTTCAAAATGAATTTAATACCCTGATGATGTCCTACGCCACCGGAGTAAAATAGTATCATCTTTTCTTGACTATCTGGCACCTGGATATTCATTGTTCCACAACCGCTGATCCTCAAATCGGACTATGCTGCGACCGATATCCTCGACCTCGACAGTTGCCTGACGATGATTTCTTTATGTCCAACGTAATGTCGTGATCGCACATTCCAAACAGCAAACCACACCTCATTATTTGGCGTCACTAGTCTTCCATCATTGGCACACATAGCATTAAAGGGGGGGGGCATGTGTTTACGCGGTGAGCGGACACGCATATGCATATCAGTGGCCCAATACTGAAGAGCTAAAACAAGCCAGGGCCACATACGGCGCGGGCGAAATGGACTTCGAGTTGATTTGGGTGATGGCATTCGAACGGGTTGTCATCCACAAGATTTGGATCGTGGACCCCTCACCTCCTACGTTTCGTGGTGACCGTGGTGGGCGTGACAGCGTGTCAGTTCAGGAGTTTTGAATCAAGGTAAGGCTTTCCGCTTCAGAAATGGAGTGCAAGCCTCGAACTTGCTGGGGAACAAAGAGGAGACTACCAGGGGCTTTATCCGCTCCTGCAGATCGATATCATTCACACGGTAAGCAACTGAAACCGGGTAAGCGGACCTCCATTTACCGGCTGAGGGGACAGTGAATACGGGATGAGGGGGCCACCATTTCAGGGTGAGCGCTCCCATTTCCGGTATTGCTCGCCCCCTCAGCCGGTGTTACTGACTTAGTATCTCAATCAGCTGGCATTCAACTAGCGGACATCAGGTTCGGGATAAGCATGGTCTGTAAACCCCCTTAGTTGTGGGGTTGTTGATCGAAAATCATCGCTCATTTCGCCACTGTTCAGCTCAAAAATCGTAAAAGGGGCGGGTCAAAAAGGCTCCCTGAAGTTGGCGCCCCAGGGAGGCTTCCTTCTATATCTCACTTCTTCGGTGGAATCGAGGGCTCACACTGGGCAGCTGCTATAGAGAAAGGGTCTACTTCACAATTATGAGAGAATCTCAGATTTTGTCCCTAAGCTTGGACTGTGCATTCAAGTCGATCTTACAAGGGAAGCATGCAAAACGTCTGTGGCATCTGCGAAAACGAGTGGTATTGTAAGTATCTCTCGTGCTTCGATAGTGAAACTTCGTGGTATCTCGTCTCGAACTGCAGTTTTCAAGAAGTTATAAGCGTTTTTGAAGCTTTTCAAAAAAGCAAGGACACCCATTAGGCATTTTTGTGGGTGTAATAAAGAGTTTTTTTTTTCAAAATTGGCTGAACAACTTGTATTCAGGGGTTGATTAAAGTTCTGAAAACTAATCTGAGGGCCGTTTACCGGAATCCTTAGATTAACTGTAGGTAGGTACCATAGAATTGAGGAGGCAAAACCCACCTTAATATTCTAAAAATCGGCAACAGGATTTCAAATTCGTAGTCACCACCCCGAGTCACCCTCCGTAGAGAAACTCTGAGCCAAATCGAATTCAATGTATTGTGATATTCGGCCCGCATTACATGCCGCCAATGTGTGAGATTGCATTTCGTTTTCTGAAAGTCTGCAACTTGTGCCGAGCTCCAAAAATTTGATGCTTCTAACGTTTCTGAGCTTTCAGTGAATAGTTTTCATTTAATTTTATGAGTTCCGAACTTTGCTTTCACTCAGACAATATCCGCTTTCAATGCGCGTCAAATATGTAATCAGCTCGAAGGCAAAGCGGTTTCGAGGGCAGTCAGGAGACGTGCTGCTATTTGAGAACGTGCTTCTATTGTTAAAGGCAGCGTTCACGATAAGAATCGTTTTTCTGCTTTTTTGCCTATCTTGAAGATGGTTCCATGCTGATTCCAATGTTGTTTTTGAAATTATGCAAGAGCTTTTAGGAACGGAGTTATGGTCCCTCAAAAATTAAGCAAGGGAAGCACGGTGGACGAGTTGTCCAAGGCTTGTAAGTTCCGTCTTTTGCAGTCGATGTATGCGAGCTGACCTGAGTAAAGAGAGAAGGTGGGAATAAAGGGAAAAACGGGGCCATTGATCGGAAACCATCGTTCATCTCACAATCTCGAGCATTCATTTGTTCACGTCGGTGGGCGTGGAAAGTGCATTTGGGGTGTGACGAGCTGACGGGTGTCCAACGTTGGGGCCGTAGGGCACCGTTCCGAGCTCATTTTTCTTAGGTTTTTCAACGTTGGGGTTGTGCTAGGCCCCGCAGCTGCCGATCTCCACCAAAAAATCAGACATGGTTCATAGCGTGGACACTGCCTTTAACCGAATTACAGCACGTGGAGGCGAGACTCAGATTTCGGCAGCGTTGTCGGTTCAATTATCCAAGTTTGCGGCACTTGGGCCGCCCAGCCGCTAATGACCTTGTCCAGCCACTAGCGACCCCAGATATTGCGCGGAGAGCTGGCCGAGTCATATATCGGTAGCCCGGCCTCGTCACGTGTCGTTGCGCCGCTACGATGGGGCTAGACTTCTCAGGCAGTAACATCGGCTGAGGGGGGCAGGCAATAACGGCTGACTGAACATTGCACCCGGGCGAATCCCGATATTCATTGCCCCCTCAGCCGGAAAATGGTGGCTCCCTCATCTCGCATTCACTGCCCACTCAGCCGGTAAATGGAGGGCCACACACCCGGTTTCAGTTGCTTACCACCTGAATGATACCGATATGCAGGAGCAGATAATGCCCCTGGTAGGCCCCCCTATTCCTCAGCAAGTTCGAGGCCGGAGCTGCATCTCTGGAGCGGCAAGCCTTACCTTCAAATTTCATGAACTGACCCGCCGTCACACCCCCACGGTCACAACGAACCCTAGGGGGTGATGGGTCAATGATTCAAATCGTGTGAATGACCACTCGTTTGAATGCCATCACCCTAATCAGCTCAAAGTCCATTTTACCCGAGCCGTATATGAGCCTAGTTTGCATTAGTGTCTGCCCGCTCACCCCGTAGAGCCATGCCCCTTACCCGGTAACGCTATGTCTGCCCGATGACATGCACCGCCCCCAAAATACCAGGTTGTTCAATAAGCTTTGTCGTTCGATGAGAGAGGGCGTTGCAACTAGCCCAACTTTTTTTGTTTTGTTGGTACACTCTTCATATGAAGGTATGTGAAGTTTCATTTCAATCTGTCAATTCATTCTTTGTTTACAAGCCTTTTACTGTCGCCGTTTCACAGCAATTGAAAAAATTGAATATCATGCAGGTATAAAATTCTTATTTTTGGATGGTGTAGCACCAAAAGAAATAATTAGAACAGTAGAAAAGTGGGTTGCTGAATTTAAACGTGGTCGTACAAGCCTTTAAGACGATCCATGTGAAGGACGTCCAAAAAGCGCATCAACACCAGAAATCATAGCCAAAACACAGGATATGGTTTTTGAAGATCGTCGATTGACTGAGAGAGATTCAGTAGAGGCTCGACACATCTCATCAGTCAGTGTGAGCCATATTTTAAGTGAAATTCCGGGTTTTAGAAAGCTGTGTGCAGAATGGGTGCCGCATTCGCTAACAATGGAACAAAATCACATTTGAATGCGACTTTCTCAGCAACATTTGGAGCGTTTCAAAAAGGAGAAAGTGGATTTTGTGCGTCCATTCATCACTATGGATGAGACTTGGGTCTATGACCATGCTCGTGAATCAAAACAGGAGGCTAAAGAGTGGTGTGAATCTGGTTGTTCGGCTTCGAAATGAGTTCGTGTCTGGAAATCGGCCAAGATGGTTATGGCATCAGTTTTTTGGGATGCGAAAGGAATTTCGTTTGTGGATTACTTGCAAACTGGTAAAACAATTAATTCTGAATGTGATTGCAACCTTCTGGACCAGTTGAAGGAAAACATCCGTTAAAAAAGACACGATTTGCAGAAGAAAAAATCGTTTTTCATCAGGACAATGCACGTATCACAAGAGCATTTTGACAATGGCTAAAATCCATGAATTAAAGTTCGAATTGTTGGAGCATCCACCGTATTCACCAGATTTGGCCCCCACCGACTTCCATTTGCTTTCAGAACTCAAAAAATTTATGTGTGGCAAGCATTTCTCATCAACTGAAGAGCTCATAACGGCTGTTGAAGTGTATTTTGCAGACCTTCCGGATTCTCACTTCAGGGATGGGATCCACAGATTGGATGATCGTTGGAGCAGGTATATCAATGTTCAGGGAGATTACGCTGAATCAGTAAGTGTATTTTGAACCATAAAAATGTGTTCTTTTTATCGAACGACAAAACCTATTGAACAACCTGGTAAGCCTGCCCGCTCAGCCGGTGTTATTATCTGAGTACCTTGCGGCACGTGCCCCTTTGAATAAATTCTGCAGCAGATCCCCCTGCGATGACAATTTTAAGCACGTGCTGCTGTTTAGAGGACGTGCTCTTGCTATAGAGCCTTTCCGATGGGCCTGGTCATTCGAGTTGAATGCATATTCGACATGCATCGAGTGCGGCGATTTTCTAAGTATTTTTTGAGCTCATCCTGCTTGAGATGTGCTGGGATGTGCAGAGTAATTTCAAAGCTGTGGTCGGAAACCTTGACGTCGCGCTATTTCCCGAGTTTTTTAAAGTGACCGAATCCGTCAGTAAAGGTAGAGCTACTTTCTTGTATGTTGGGAGTGTAACAATACATAAATACTATGTACCTAAGAATGGCAGACTAATTTTTCCTTAAACTAGAAAAAAAAACTTTTTTTTTACGAGGGAAGTGTACAAAGCGTAGGTCGCATCTGCGGGAAAGAGTTGTTTTGCTAGTATCTCTTGGACATCTAGAGTAAAACTGCGTCGTACCCCGTCCCAAGCCGTTGGTTGCGAGAAGTTATAAGCTCAGAACGGTAGTTTTTTGCGCTTTCTGTACCTTCCCAGACTCTCAGTAAACTTCCGAAAATTTGGAAACGGACCCCCAGAACGGTTTGACTTGCATTGCTCGTCGCAAAAGCGATTGCCAACAGCGATTGTGCGATTCCAAATTTCACTTGCCTATGAACCGTATTTTGAAGCGTATCTTTATAACAGAGCAATCGAAACTTACTTTCTATCGATCATCGCGTTATAAACCTTCTTCTCCTCGAACGCAAAGACTGGAGCTTTCCAGTGAGTGCAGTCGCCCTGTTTCCTTGATTCCAGAACAAAAGCCGTAATATTCGTAGTCGATACGCCTAAATCCATGATGTACACTTTTCAAAGGAGTCTTTCCGCCTATTTTTCCATTTCAGACAGTAATGGGACTAGTATGTACCATTAAAGGCACAGTACACCCTCAGACATGAATTTGTGATTTTCACTTGTTTGTGTAGTAGTCCCCTCGTGTATAACACTTGCTAAGTGCGAGATCCCCATTCCTCCAAATAAGCGAGATATCAGCCACCATCACAGACCCTACCCCCTTTCGGATTTGCGACCTCGATATCGGCTGGATTTTTACATGAATTTCAACCGAGCCTACGTTCTTCAGGCCGTTAGGGGCTAATCATACTTCCAACCTCTCGCTCTGCCAGAGTGGCCCGCGCGGAAAAAGAGGTGAGTATAAATGAAATTTCGACCTCCCGCGCCTCCCGCCCCGCCACAGCGGTGTCTTTGAAGCATTCATACTCCCCTCTCGCACCGCTGAGGTATTTGTTAGTAGCATTACCTGTTGCATGGGGGTGTGTATACAAGTCTGTTGGTACCTGCTCGTTGGTGCCCCTGCTTCTACTGAACCCAGCAGACGTTTGAGTGTACACAGGGAACGTTCGAGCGATATAGCGTGCACAACTATATCGCGAAAGTATCCCGCATATTGCATAAAGGTGTCGCCGTCCGGCACACCAAGGCCTCTGGTCCATAACACCTTAGGATCCGTACCTAGGGAGTTCATGGAGTCTTTGGTCACAAGCCACAGTTTCGCCACCCTGAACTGTCGATCGCTGTCGAGTGATATCCAAAAAACTGCGCTATCCAGACTTCTGAGCTATTTCCATGCAGCGTTTGCTGCTTTGCAGGAAACCCGCCTCAAGGATAGACCCGTCATCAGCGTCGGAGAGTACACCATCTACTGCGGTAACGCTGACGATGGGAGAGTGGGAGGCTGTGCAATAGCTGTGAGGAAGGATTTCAATGGTATGGTCAAGGAGTTCGGCTCAACGTCGTGTCGGAATGCACTCGTACGACTGCGGGATCACAGAGGATTCAATCTGTGGATAGTGAGTGCTCATGCGCCCACTGAAACCGCCGAAGACAATTCGAAGGATGCGTTTTATGAGGAACTAAATACGTTGCTGGCCAGAATACCTTGTCAACATGCTGTTTTCGTGGGGATTGACGCAAATGCGAAGATGGGACTTGATCAGGAATCCGAAGTACTTGGTAAATGGTTCTACCCAGTGGAGCAAACATCGGACAATGGCTACCGCCTTGTCGACTTTTGTGAACGCAAAGGTCTGATTATTGCATCGACATTCAAGAGGAATCATCGCCGCCATCAGCTTACGTGGCAGGGACCAACCCAGCTATCTCCAGAAGAGCAGCGGAAGCGGAAGATGACAACTTTGAAACTACAGCTTGACTATGTCCTGACGAGGAATATTCCAGTATCGGACATTCAAAGATCGTGTGAGAGCTGTGTGGGATGTCGCATTCGATTCGGATCACCGTCCTGTTCTGTTGAACTTCACTGCGAGGATTCATACGAGGAAGCGAGGGGCTCCGCCTCTCCAGAGGATTGACATGACAAGTCTCAGAGATGAAGAGTGCAGAAGGAATTTTCGACAACGCGTTTCTATTCACATCGGAGTACGGACTAAGAAGAAACTTTGCGACGCGGATTCTTTTATCAAGTGCATCCAGGACGCTTCGAAAGAGGCACTCCCGGTTGTACAGCCTAAGAAGAAGTTCGCCTACGTCTCAGAAGAAACAACATCTACCTACAACAGAGTATGTGCTCTCCGAACTGCAGGAAACTTCGTGGAGGAGAAGCGTCTGAGGAGGAAGTTGCGTCGGCAGCTTCAAAGTGACCGCGAGCGAGAGTGGACGTGTAGAGCTAAGGAGTTCGAGAAGGCTTGGGAGGAGAAGAATCCGAGGAAAGCCTACACGTTGCTGCGACAGTATAGCGGGAAGATGAAGAGATGTTCTCCTGTCTTGAACACTACCAATGGAGTTGCAGTTGGTGATGCGACGCTGCCAATATGGAAGGATTACTTCAGTTCACTACTGAATCGTCCAGCGCCGTCAGTACCTGAGCTCCCGCATGTTCAGAGAGCACATTACGATGTCAGTGAGGAACCGCCGACTGAGTCTGAAGTTTTGGAATGGGTCTGGAAAATGAAGAATGGAAAGGCTGGTGGAGATGACAACATCACTGCTGAAATGCTGAAAGCTCTTCCTCCGTCTTGGATTCGTGAAATGACCGAAACCATCCGTGCTATATGGATGAGCGAAAGGATACCCGATTCGTGAAGACATGCGATCATCGTACCTCTTCACAAGAAGCTATCCGTCACGGATCCTAAGAACTACAGAGGAATCTCTCTACTTCGTGTCATGTACAAGGTTTCAGAACGTATCATTCTCAAGCGACTTATCAAACATCGTGAAAGAACGACCAAAGATGAGCAAGCCGGTTTTCGACCTGGAAGGTCGGCCATCGACCAAGTGTTCGTCGTGAGAAGAGTAATTGAATCGTGGCAGCGGTATTCGAAGCCATTACAGCTTGCTTTTTTGGACTTTGAAGCCGAGTTCGACTCTCCCCATCGTGATCGGTTGCTCAATGCTCTGCGAGTAGATGAAGTCCCGGAAAAATATGTTCGGTCAATCGAGGACATGAACAGAGGAACAATAGCAGCAGTTCGTACACCTGTCGAATTTACGTCAGCTTTCGAGGTGAAAACAGGAGTAAGGCAAGGAGCCGTTGCAGGACTTTTTCTTTTCAACTTCGCCGTTGATGACATCATGCGTAGAGTTGCAGAACAGTTTCCTGCGGATGTGATCCTAACACCATCAGGACGCTCCCTTGTCGACCTGGAGTACGCCGACGACATTTTGTTATTCGCTGGAAACAACGCAAAACTGCAAAGGATTTTGAACTTCGTTTCGAAGTATGCCGCAGCCTATGAACTTCGTCTTCGTCCCAACAAATGCAAGCAGATGTGGGTCTCTCAGAGGCCTTCAACGGGAGTTTGTGTGGACGGACAACGTATCGAAATAGTGGACGATTTCTGTTATTTGGGCTGTTTGCTGAAGAACGATGGTAGTTTTGCAGCGGATATTCGACAACGATGTGCGAAAGCTACGTCTGCATTCAATTCTCTAACCAAGTGTTTGTGGTCTACCACCATCGCGAAGGAAGTCAAGTTGCGCGTCTACCTATCCGCTATTCGCCCTATCATGATATACGGATCGGAGACGTGGGCAGCATCGAAGACGCAGATGGAAAGGTTGGATTGCAAGGAGAGGAAGCTTTTTAGGCGTTTGCTTGGATATTTCTGGCCGCGTGTATGCCATAACGGAGATCTTTACAAGGAAATCGACGCAGTACATCAACGCTTGACACGAGGGAGGTGCCAGCATCTCCTAACGCCATCTCAAGCAGCAATGGAAAGTCGACTTCGACTGCTCGGTCATATACTAAGAAGAACGCCAGATCGTCTCGTACAACACGCTTTAAGAATGCTTCCAAATCCTGTCTGGAAACGGCCACCTGGGCGTAGGCGAAAGTTCTGGACGGATGTGGTTAAAGAGAATTTGAAGTCACCCGGCATCGAAAGACAGTTCAGGTGCGATGTCTCGTTTCGCAGGAAATGGAATAGTGACAGCTGGATGGAATGTGTTCAAATTGTGGCTGAAGACCGTGAAAAATGGACACGGCTGACTACTAGGACGGCACACCTCGGTGAAGATGCGGAATGACCGCGTCAGGCGAAGGCCAACCGATTAAGTCAAAGTAAGTCATTACATGTTGCATAAAATTACGTCATATAAGTGTAGCGGGGCCTCAGTGAAAGCGCGTAATACGCCATAGGAAGAAGGCGGAAAAACAGGAAAACGAGTTCTATCACTACCTTCAAGGATTTGGCATTGTTCTAAAATGTCGTGAAATTATTTCATTGGATTTGGCTCTCGATTTGATTTTTCAAATGTAGTGAAATTGTTTTATTGATTAGACTGTTGTTGCTGTACGCAGACAACATAATCATCCAATGTAGTGAAATTGCTGCAAATAGATTTGTTAGGCGCTCTATAAATTATCAGAGTCAAATCCCGCGTCAGAAGGTCCTCGGAATAAATAAAGACGAGCAAATAAAGTTGAAAAGAAAAATAATAATTCTCAACCAACAATGCTGAACGAAATATGGCCTTATGAACTAGAAATAAAGTTTTCGAATGTTTTTCTGCCTTTTTAGTGTAGCGCCATCTAACATTAAGGGTACTAGACCTTCCCTCATTGAATAAAAGTCACGAAAGCGAAATTTTACACTGTATATTAGCTATTGACGCGGGTCTTGAAGTTTTCGTGTCTTCAACGTTCACATTGCATCGGAACGTTTTCGTTGCTAGACTTACTCATGTCCTGATTTCATCCGAATTGCGTTCGACGTAAAACTTCTTCTGACGCGTGATTTGACTCGGAAAAATTATAAACGTCTGCCAAATCTACTTGCAACAATTTCACTATATTAAGTGATTATGTTGTCTGCATATAGCAACCACAGCCAAATCAATTAAACAATTTCACTACATTTGAAAAATCGTTGGAAGCCAAATCCAATGAAACAATTTCACGACATTCAGAGCAATGCCAAATCCTTAACTTTTCTGCGGAGCCCAACTTCCAGAAATTTTACAACTTTTCCCAAGCGTTTCCTTCCTACAATTACGTAAAACTCCGCAGAGGACGAAGCCGCGACGTTGCTATAATAGCGTTGTCATAGAAGCCATGTTTTTGATAAAACGCAGTGGTAAAAAAATGGGGAAACAACCGCTGCGCTCTCAAGACAGAGAGAAAATAGATGCATGGCGACTTCTTAGAAATAGGATACGAGACATACACTTTTCAAATTTAAATGTCTAGAAAAGAAAAAAATGAGATGGCACAATGGCACAGTTGTACAGGATCAGTCGCACTAGCCAAGCTTCAAAGTTTCTCGCTAATATGGGTCGTCTGCGCCGGCTCATACGTCTGATTTGGCTGCAGAACTTGCATAAGGTGTCCTGGACATTATGCTGAGGCCCTACACACGTCCCGTGATGTCCTGCACACCCATACCGGGGTCCTGCAGACATTTGGTGATGCCCTGCACACTTCTACTGGGGTCCTTCACATTTTCCATGACGTCCTGCACACTCCTACTGTGGTCCTGCACACCCCTACTGGAGTCCTGCACACGTCCATAATGTCCTGTACACCCATACTGTGGTCCTGCACACTGCTAGTGTGGTCCTACACGCGTCCCATGATGTCCTGTACACCCATACTGGGTCCTGCAAACACTTAATGATGCCCTGCACACTCCTACTAGGGTCCTGCACACTCCTAAAGTGGTCCTGCACACCCCTACTAGGGTCCTGCACACTTTCCGTGACGTCCTGCATACTTCTAATGGGGTCCTGAACGCGTCTCATGAGGCCCTGCACACTTCTACCTAGGTTCTGCACACATTCGATGGAGTCCTGCACACTTGCCATGACGTCCTGCACACCCTACTGCGGTCCTGCACACGTCCCATGATGTCCTGTACACCCATACTAGGGTAATGCAAACTCTTAATGATGCCCTGCACACTCCTACTGGGGTCTTGCACTTTTCCATGACGTCCTGCTTACTCCTACTGGGGTCCTGCACACATTCGATGAAGTCCTGCACATTCCTGCTGAGGTTCTGCACAAATTCCATAGAGTCCTGCACACTTGCCATAACGTCCTACATACTGCTACTGGGGTCCTGCACGCGTCTCATGATGTCCTGTACACCCATACTAGGGTAATGCAAACTCTTAATGATGCCCTGCACACTCCTACTGGGGTCTTGCACTTTTCCATGACGTCCTGCTTACTCCTTCTGGGGTCCTGCACACATTCGATGGAGTCCTGCACATTCCTACTGAGGTTCTGCACAAATTCCATGGAGTCCTGCACACTTGCCATGACGTCCTACATACTGCTACTGGGGTCCTGCACGCGTCTCATGATGTCCTGTACACCCATACTAGGGTAATGCAAACTCTTAATGATGCCCTGCATACTCCTACTGGGGTCTTGCACTTTTCCATGACGTCCTGCTTACTCCTACTGGGGTCCTGCACACATTCGATGGAGTCCTGCACATTCCTACTGAGGTTCTGCACAAATTCCATAGAGTCCTGCACACTTGCCATAACGTCCTACATACTGCTACTGGGGTCCTGCACGCGTCTCATGATGTCCTGTACACCCCATACTAGGGTAATGCAAACTCTTAATGATGCCCTGCACACTCCTACTGAGGTCTTGCACTTTTCCATGGCGTCCTGCTTACTCCCACTGGGGTCCTGCACACATTCGATGAAGTCCTTCACATTCCTACTGAGGTTCTGCACAAATTCCGTGGAGTCCTGCACACTTGCCATGACGTCCTACATACTGCTATTGGGGTCCTGCACGCGTCTCAAGATGTCCTGTACACCCATACTAGGGTAATGCAAACTCTTAATGATGCCCTACACACTCCTACTGGGCTCTTGCACTTTTCCATGACGTCCTGCTCACTCCTACTGGGGTCCTGCACACATTCGATGGAGTCCTGCACATTCCTACTGAGGTTCTGCACAAATTCCATGGAGTCCTGCACACTTGCCATGACGTCCTACATACTGCTACTGGGGTCCTGCACGCGTCTCATGATGTCCTGTACACCCATACTAGGGTAATGCAAACTCTTAATGATGCCCTGCATACTCCTACTGGGGTCTTGCACTTTTCCATGACGTCCTGCTTACTCCTACTGGGGTCCTGCACACATTCGATGGAGTCCTGCACATTCCTACTGAGGTTCTGCACAAATTCCATAGAGTCCTGCACACTTGCCATAACGTCCTACATACTGCTACTGGGGTCCTGCACGCGTCTCATGATGTCCTGTACACCCATACTAGGGTAATGCAAACTCTTAGTGATGCCCTGCACACTCCTACTGAGGTCTTGCACTTTTCCATGACGTCCTGCTTACTCCCACTGGGGTCCTGCACACATTCGATGGAGTCCTGCACATTCCTACTGAGGTTCTGCACAAATTCCATAGAGTCCTGCACACTTGCCATAACGTCCTACATACTGCTACTGGGGTCCTGCACGCGTCTCATGATGTCCTGTACACCCATACTAGGGTAATGCAAACTCTTAATGATGCCCTGCACACTCCTACTGAGGTCTTGCACTTTTCCATGACGTCCTGCTTACTCCCACTGGGGTCCTGCACACATTCGATGAAGTCCTTCACATTCCTACTGAGGTTCTGCACAAATTCCGTGGAGTCCTGCACACTTGCCATGACGTCCTACATACTGCTATTGGGGTCCTGCACGCGTCTCAAGATGTCCTGTACACCCATACTAGGGTAATGCAAACTCTTAATGATGCCCTACACACTCCTACTGGGGTCTTGCACTTTTCCATGACGTCCTGCTCACTCCTACTGGGGTCCTGCACACATTCGATGGAGTCCTGCACATTCCTACTGAGGTTCTGCACAAATTCCATGGAGTCCTGCACACTTGCCATGACGTCCTACATACTGCTACTGGGGTCCTGCACGCGTCTCATGATGTCCTGTACACCCATACTAGGGTAATGCAAACTCTTAATGATGCCCTGCATACTCCTACTGGGGTCTTGCACTTTTCCATGACGTCCTGCTTACTCCTACTGGGGTCCTGCACACATTCGATGGAGTCCTGCACATTCCTACTGAGGTTCTGCACAAATTCCATAGAGTCCTGCACACTTGCCATAACGTCCTACATACTGCTACTGGGGTCCTGCACGCGTCTCATGATGTCCTGTACACCCATACTAGGGTAATGCAAACTCTTAGTGATGCCCTGCACTCCTCCTGAGGTCTTGCACTTTTCCATGACGTCCTGCTTACTCCCACTGGGGTCCTGCACACATTCGATGGAGTCCTGCACATTCCTACTGAGGTTCTGCACAAATTCCATGGAGTCCTACACACTTGCCATGACGTCCTACATACTGCTACTGGGGTCCTGCACGCGTCTCATGATGTCCTGTACACCCATACTAGGGTAATGCAAACTCTTAATGATGCCCTGCACACTCCTACTGAGGTCTTGCACTTTTCCATGACGTCCTGCTTACTCCCACTGGGGTCCTGCACACATTCGATGGAGTCCTGCACATTCCTACTGAGGTTCTGCACAAATTCCATGGAGTCCTACACACTTGCCATGACGTCCTACATACTGCTACTGGGGTCCTGCACGCGTCTCATGATGTCCTGTACACCCAAACTAGGGTAATGCAAACTCTTAATGATGCCCTGCACACTCCTACTGGGGTCTTGCACTTTTTCATGACGTCCTGCTTACTCCTACTGGGGTCCTGCACACATTCGATGGAGTCCTGCACATTCCTACTGAGGTTCTGCACAAATTCCATGGAGTCCTGCACACTTGCCATGACGTCCTACATACTGCTACTGGGGTCGTGCAAGCGTCTCATGATGTCCTGTACACCCAAACTAGGGTAATGCAAACACTTAATGATGCCCTGCACACTCCTACTGGGGTCTTGCACTTTTCCATGACGTCCTGCTTACTCCTACTGAGGTTCTGCACACATTCGATGGAGTCCTGCACATTCCTACTGAGGTTCTGCACAAATTCCATGGAGTCCTGCACACTTGCCATGACGTCCTACATACTGCTACTGGGGTCCTGCACGCGTCTCATGATGTCCTGTACACCCAAACTAGGGTAATGCAAACTCTTAATGATGCCCTGCACACTCCTACTGGGGTCTTGCACTTTTCCATGACGTCCTGCTTACTCCTACTGAGGTCCTGCACACATTCGATGGAGTCCTGCACATTCCTACTGAGGTTCTGCACAAATTCCATGGAGTCCTGCACACTTGCCATGACGTCCTACATACTGCTACTGGGGTCCTGCACGCGTCTCATGATGTCCTGTACACCCATACTAGGGTAATGCAAACTCTTAATGATGCCCTGCACACTCCTACTGAGGTCTTGCACTTTTCCATGACGTCCTGCTTACTCCCACTGGGGTCCTGCACACATTCGATGAAGTCCTTCACATTCCCTACTGAGGTTCTGCACAAATTCCGTGGAGTCCTGCACACTTGCCATGACGTCCTACATACTGCTATTGGGGTCCTGCACGCGTCTCAAGATGTCCTGTACACCCATACTAGGGTAATGCAAACTCTTAATGATGCCCTACACACTCCTACTGGGGTCTTGCACTTTTCCATGACGTCCTGCTCACTCCTACTGGGGTCCTGCACACATTCGATGGAGTCCTGCACATTCCTACTGAGGTTCTGCACAAATTCCATGGAGTCCTGCACACTTGCCATGACGTCCTACATACTGCTACTGGGGTCCTGCACGCGTCTCATGATGTCCTGTACACCCAAACTAGGGTAATGCAAACTCTTAATGATGCCCTGCACACTCCTACTGGGGTCTTGCACTTTTCCATGACGTCCTGCTTACTCCTACTGAGGTCCTGCACACATTCGATGGAGTCCTGCACATTCCTACTGAGGTTCTGCACAAATTCCATGGAGTCCTGCACACTTGCCATGACGTCCTACATACTGCTACTGGGGTCCTGCACGTGTCTCAAGATGTCCTGTACACCCATACTAGGGTAATGCAAACTCTTAATGATGCCCTGCACACTCCTACTGGGGTCTTGCACTTTTCCATGACGTCCTGCTTACTCCCACTGGGGTCCTGCACACATTCGATGGAGTCCTTCACATTCCTACTGAGGTTCTGCACAAATTCCATGGAGTCCTGCACACTTGCCAAGACGTCCTACATACTGCTACTGGGGTCCTGCACACGTCTCATGAAGTCCTGTACACCCATACTACGGTAATGCAAACTCTTAGTGATGCCCTGCACACTCCTACTGAGGTCTTGCTCTTTTCCATGACGTCCTGCTTACTCCTACTGAGGTCCTGCACACATTCGATGGAGTCCTGCACATTCCTACTGAGGTTCTGCACAAATTCCATGGAGTCCTGCACACTTGCCATGACGTCCTACATACTGCTACTGGGGTCCTGCACGCGTCTCATGATGTCCTGTACACCCATACTAGGGTAATGCAAACTCTTAATGATGCCCTGCACACTCCTACTGGGGTCTTGCACTTTTCCATGACGTCCTGCTTACTCCTACTGAGGTCCTGCACACATTCGATGTAGTCCTGCACATTCCTACTGAGGTTCTGCACAAATTCCATGGAGTCCTGCACACTTGCCATGACGTCCTACATACTGCTACTGGGGTCCTGCACGTGTCTCAAGATGTCCTGTACACCCATACTAGGGTAATGCAAACTCTTAATGATGCCCTGCACACTCCTACTGGGGTCTTGCACTTTTCCATGACGTCCTGCTTACTCCCACTGGGGTCCTGCACACATTCGATGGAGTCCTTCACATTCCTACTGAGGTTCTGCACAAATTCCATGGAGTCCTGCACACTTGCCAAGACGTCCTACATACTGCTACTGGGGTCCTGCACACGTCTCATGAAGTCCTGTACACCCATACTACGGTAATGCAAACTCTTAGTGATGCCCTGCACACTCCTACTGGGGTCTTGCTCTTTTCCATGACGTCCTGCTTACTCCTACTGAGGTCCTGCACACATTCGATGGAGTCCTGCACATTCCTACTGAGGTTCTGCACAAATTCCATGGAGTCCTGCACACTTGCCATGACGTCCTACATACTGCTACTGGGGTCCTGCACGCGTCTCATGATGTCCTGTACACCCATACTAGGGTAATGCAAACTCTTAATGATGCCCTGCACACTCCTACTGAGGTCTTGCACTTTTCCATGACGTCCTGCTTACTCCTACTGAGGTCCTGCACACATTCGATGGAGTCCTGCACATTCCTACTGAGGTTCTGCACAAATTCCATGGAGTCCTGCACACTTGCCATGACGTCCTACATACTGCTATTGGGGTCCTGCACGCGTCTCAAGATAACCTGTACACCCATACTAGGGTAATGCAAACACTTAATGATGCCCTGCACACTCCTACTGGGGTCTTGCACTTTTCCATGACGTCCTGCTTACTCCCACTGGGGTCCTGCACACATTCGATGGAGTCCTTCACATTCCTACTGAGGTTCTGCACAAATTCCATGGAGTCCTGCACACTTGCCATGACGTCCTACATACTGCTACTGGGGTCCTGCACACGTCTCATGAAGTCCTGTACACCCATACTACGGTAATGCAAACTCTTAATGATGCCCTGCACACTCCTACTGGGGTCTTGCACTTTTCCATGACGTCCTGCTTACTCCTACTGAGGCCCTGCACACATTCGATGGAGTCCTGCACATTCCTACTGAGGTTCTGCACAAATTCCATGGAGTCCTGCACACTTGCCATGACGTCCTACATACTGCTACTGGGGTCCTGCACGCGTCTCAAGATGTCCTGTACACCCATACTAGGGTAATGCAAACTCTTAATGATGCCCTGCACACTCCTACTGAGGTCTTGCACTTTTCCATGACGTCCTGCTTACTCCCTACTGAGGTCCTGCACACATTCGATGGAGTCCTGCACATTCCTACTGAGGTTCTGCACAAATTCCATGGAGTCCTGCACACTTGCCATGACGTCCTACATACTGCTATTGGGGTCCTGCACGCGTCTCAAGATGTCCTGTACACCCATACTAGGGTAATGCAAACTCTTAATGATGCCCTGCACACTCCTACTGAGGTCTTGCACTTTTCCATGACGTCCTGCTTACTCCCACTGGGGTCCTGCACACATTCGATGGAGTCCTGCACATTCCTACTGAGGTTCTGCACAAATTCCATGGAGTCCTGCACACTTGCCATGACGTCCTACATACTGCTACTGGGGTCCTGCACGCGTCTCATGATGTCCTGTACACCCAAACTAGGGTAATGCAAGCTCTTAATGATGCCCTGCACACTCCTACTGGGGTCTTGCACTTTTTCATGACGTCCTGCTTACTCCTACTGGGGTCCTGCACACATTCCATGGAGTCCTGCACATTCCTACTGAGGTTCTGCACAAATTCCATGGAGTCCTGCACACTTGCCATGACGTCCTACATACTGCTACTGGGGTCCTGCACGCGTCTCATGATGTCCTGTACACCCAAACTAGGGTAATGCAAGCTCTTAATGATGCCCTGCACACTCCTACTGGGGTCTTGCACTTTTCCATGACGTCCTGCTTACTCCTACTGAGGTCCTGCACACATTCGATGGAGTCCTGCACATTCCTACTGAGGTTCTGCACAAATTCCATGGAGTCCTGCACACTTGCCATGACGTCCTACATACTGCTACTGGGGTCCTGCACGCGTCTCATGATGTCCTGTACACCCATACTAGGGTAATGCAAACTCTTAATGATGCCCTGCACACTCCTACTGAGGTCTTGCACTTTTCCATGACGTCCTGCTTACTCCCACTGGGGTCCTGCACACATTCGATGAAGTCCTTCACATTCCTACTGAGGTTCTGCACAAATTCCGTGGAGTCCTGCACACTTGCCATGACGTCCTACATACTGCTATTGGGGTCCTGCACGCGTCTCAAGATGTCCTGTACACCCATACTAGGGTAATGCAAACTCTTAATGATGCCCTACACACTCCTACTGGGGTCTTGCACTTTTCCATGACGTCCTGCTCACTCCTACTGGGGTCCTGCACACATTCGATGGAGTCCTGCACATTCCTACTGAGGTTCTGCACAAATTCCATGGAGTCCTGCACACTTGCCATGACGTCCTACATACTGCTACTGGGGTCCTGCACGCGTCTCATGATGTCCTGTACACCCAAACTAGGGTAGTGCAAACTCTTAATGATGCCCTGCACACTCCTACTGGGGTCTTGCACTTTTCCATGACGTCCTGCTTACTCCTACTGAGGTCCTGCACACATTCGATGGAGTCCTGCACATTCCTACTGAGGTTCTGCACAAATTCCATGGAGTCCTGCACACTTGCCATGACGTCCTACATACTGCTACTGGGGTCCTGCACGTGTCTCAAGATGTCCTGTACACCCATACTAGGGTAATGCAAACTCTTAATGATGCCCTGCACACTCCTACTGGGGTCTTGCACTTTTCCATGACGTCCTGCTTACTCCCACTGGGGTCCTGCACACATTCGATGGAGTCCTTCACATTCCTACTGAGGTTCTGCACAAATTCCATGGAGTCCTGCACACTTGCCAAGACGTCCTACATACTGCTACTGGGGTCCTGCACACGTCTCATGAAGTCCTGTACACCCATACTACGGTAATGCAAATTCTTAGTGATGCCCTGCACACTCCTACTGGGGTCTTGCTCTTTTCCATGACGTCCTGCTTACTCCTACTGAGGTCCTGCACACATTCGATGGAGTCCTGCACATTCCTACTGAGGTTCTGCACAAATTCCATGGAGTCCTGCACACTTGCCATGACGTCCTACATACTGCTACTGGGGTCCTGCACGCGTCTCATGATGTCCTGTACACCCATACTAGGGTAATGCAAACTCTTAATGATGCCCTGCACACTCCTACTGAGGTCTTGCACTTTTCCATGACGTCCTGCTTACTCCTACTGAGGTCCTGCACACATTCGATGGAGTCCTGCACATTCCTACTGAGGTTCTGCACAAATTCCATGGAGTCCTGCACACTTGCCATGACGTCCTACATACTGCTATTGGGGTCCTGCACGCGTCTCAAGATAACCTGTACACCCATACTAGGGTAATGCAAACACTTAATGATGCCCTGCACACTCCTACTGGGGTCTTGCACTTTTCCATGACGTCCTGCTTACTCCCACTGGGGTCCTGCACACATTCGATGGAGTCCTTCACATTCCTACTGAGGTTCTGCACAAATTCCATGGAGTCCTGCACACTTGCCATGACGTCCTACATACTGCTACTGGGGTCCTGCACACGTCTCATGAAGTCCTGTACACCCATACTACGGTAATGCAAACTCTTAATGATGCCCTGCACACTCCTACTGGGGTCTTGCACTTTTCCATGACGTCCTGCTTACTCCTACTGAGGTCCTGCACACATTCGATGGAGTCCTGCACATTCCTACTGAGGTTCTGCACAAATTCCATGGAGTCCTGCACACTTGCCATGACGTCCTACATACTGCTACTGGGGTCCTGCACGCGTCTCATGATGTCCTGTACACCCATACTAGGGTAATGCAAACTCTTAATGATGCCCTGCACACTCCTACTGAGGTCTTGCACTTTTCCATGACGTCCTGCTTACTCCTACTGAGGTCCTGCACACATTCGATGGAGTCCTGCACATTCCTACTGAGGTTCTGCACAAATTCCATGGAGTCCTGCACACTTGCCATGACGTCCTACATACTGCTATTGGGGTCCTGCACGCGTCTCAAGATAACCTGTACACCCATACTAGGGTAATGCAAACACTTAATGATGCCCTGCACACTCCTACTGGGGTCTTGCACTTTTCCATGACGTCCTGCTTACTCCCACTGGGGTCCTGCACACATTCGATGGAGTCCTTCACATTCCTACTGAGGTTCTGCACAAATTCCATGGAGTCCTGCACACTTGCCATGACGTCCTACATACTGCTACTGGGGTCCTGCACACGTCTCATGAAGTCCTGTACACCCATACTACGGTAATGCAAACTCTTAATGATGCCCTGCACACTCCTACTGGGGTCTTGCACTTTTCCATGACGTCCTGCTTACTCCTACTGAGGTCCTGCACACATTCGATGGAGTCCTGCACATTCCTACTGAGGTTCTGCACAAATTCCATGGAGTCCTGCACACTTGCCATGACGTCCTACATACTGCTACTGGGGTCCTGCACGCGTCTCAAGATGTCCTGTACACCCATACTAGGGTAATGCAAACTCTTAATGATGCCCTGCACACTCCTACTGAGGTCTTGCACTTTTCCATGACGTCCTGCTTACTCCTACTGAGGTCCTGCACACATTCGATGGAGTCCTGCACATTCCTACTGAGGTTCTGCACAAATTCCATGGAGTCCTGCACACTTGCCATGACGTCCTACATACTGCTATTGGGGTCCTGCACGCGTCTCAAGATGTCCTGTACACCCATACTAGGGTAATGCAAACTCTTAATGATGCCCTGCACACTCCTACTGGGGTCTTGCACTTTTCCATGACGTCCTGCTTACTCCCACTGGGGTCCTGCACACATTCGATGGAGTCCTTCACATTCCTACTGAGGTTCTGCACAAATTCCATGGAGTCCTGCACACTTGCCATGACGTCCTACATACTGCTACTGGGGTCCTGCACGCGTCTCATGAAGTCCTGTACACCCATACTAGGTAATGCAAACTCTTAATGATGCCCTGCACACTCCTACTGGGGTCTTGCACTTTTCCATGACGTCCTGCTTACTCCTACTGAGGCCCTGCACACATTCGATGGAGTCCTGCACATTCCTACTGAGGTTCTGCACAAATTCCATGGAGTCCTGCACACTTGCCATGACGTCCTACATACCTGCTACTGGGGTCCTGCACGCGTCTCAAGATGTCCTGTACACCCATACTAGGGTAATGCAAACTCTTAATGATGCCCTGCACACTCCTACTGAGGTCTTGCACTTTTCCATGACGTCCTGCTTACTCCTACTGAGGTCCTGCACACATTCGATGGAGTCCTGCACATTCCTACTGAGGTTCTGCACAAATTCCATGGAGTCCTGCACACTTGCCATGACGTCCTACATACTGCTATTGGGGTCCTGCACGCGTCTCAAGATGTCCTGTACACCCATACTAGGGTAATGCAAACTCTTAATGATGCCCTGCACACTCCTACTGAGGTCTTGCACTTTTCCATGACGTCCTGCTTACTCCCACTGGGGTCCTGCACACATTCGATGGAGTCCTGCACATTCCTACTGAGGTTCTGCACAAATTCCATGGAGTCCTGCACACTTGCCATGACGTCCTACATACTGCTACTGGGGTCCTGCACGCGTCTCATGATGTCCTGTACACCCAAACTAGGGTAATGCAAGCTCTTAATGATGCCCTGCACACTCCTACTGGGGTCTTGCACTTTTTTCATGACGTCCTGCTTACTCCTACTGGGGTCCTGCACACATTCCATGGAGTCCTGCACATTCCTACTGAGGTTCTGCACAAATTCCATGGAGTCCTGCACACTTGCCATGACGTCCTACATACTGCTACTGGGGTCCTGCACGCGTCTCATGATGTCCTGTACACCCAAACTAGGGTAATGCAAGCTCTTAATGATGCCCTGCACACTCCTACTGGGGTCTTGCACTTTTCCATGACGTCCTGCTTACTCCTACTGAGGTCCTGCACACATTCGATGGAGTCCTGCACATTCCTACTGAGGTTCTGCACAAATTCCATGGAGTCCTGCACACTTGCCATGACGTCCTACATACTGCTACTGGGGTCCTGCACGCGTCTCATGATGTCCTGTACACCCATACTAGGGTAATGCAAACTCTTAATGATGCCCTGCACACTCCTACTGAGGTCTTGCACTTTTCCATGACGTCCTGCTTACTCCCACTGGGGTCCTGCACACATTCGATGAAGTCCTTCACATTCCTACTGAGGTTCTGCACAAATTCCGTGGAGTCCTGCACACTTGCCATGACGTCCTACATACTGCTATTGGGGTCCTGCACGCGTCTCAAGATGTCCTGTACACCCATACTAGGGTAATGCAAACTCTTAATGATGCCCTACACACTCCTACTGGGGTCTTGCACTTTTCCATGACGTCCTGCTCACTCCTACTGGGGTCCTGCACACATTCGATGGAGTCCTGCACATTCCTACTGAGGTTCTGCACAAATTCCATGGAGTCCTGCACACTTGCCATGACGTCCTACATACTGCTACTGGGGTCCTGCACGCGTCTCATGATGTCCTGTACACCCAAACTAGGGTAGTGCAAACTCTTAATGATGCCCTGCACACTCCTACTGGGGTCTTGCACTTTTCCATGACGTCCTGCTTACTCCTACTGAGGTCCTGCACACATTCGATGGAGTCCTGCACATTCCTACTGAGGTTCTGCACAAATTCCATGGAGTCCTGCACACTTGCCATGACGTCCTACATACTGCTACTGGGGTCCTGCACGTGTCTCAAGATGTCCTGTACACCCATACTAGGGTAATGCAAACTCTTAATGATGCCCTGCACACTCCTACTGGGGTCTTGCACTTTTCCATGACGTCCTGCTTACTCCCACTGGGGTCCTGCACACATTCGATGGAGTCCTTCACATTCCTACTGAGGTTCTGCACAAATTCCATGGAGTCCCTGCACACTTGCCAAGACGTCCTACATACTGCTACTGGGGTCCTGCACACGTCTCATGAAGTCCTGTACACCCATACTACGGTAATGCAAATTCTTAGTGATGCCCTGCACACTCCTACTGGGGTCTTGCTCTTTTCCATGACGTCCTGCTTACTCCTACTGAGGTCCTGCACACATTCGATGGAGTCCTGCACATTCCTACTGAGGTTCTGCACAAATTCCATGGAGTCCTGCACACTTGCCATGACGTCCTACATACTGCTACTGGGGTCCTGCACGCGTCTCATGATGTCCTGTACACCCATACTAGGGTAATGCAAACTCTTAATGATGCCCTGCACACTCCTACTGAGGTCTTGCACTTTTCCATGACGTCCTGCTTACTCCTACTGAGGTCCTGCACACATTCGATGGAGTCCTGCACATTCCTACTGAGGTTCTGCACAAATTCCATGGAGTCCTGCACACTTGCCATGACGTCCTACATACTGCTATTGGGGTCCTGCACGCGTCTCAAGATAACCTGTACACCCATACTAGGGTAATGCAAACACTTAATGATGCCCTGCACACTCCTACTGGGGTCTTGCACTTTTCCATGACGTCCTGCTTACTCCCACTGGGGTCCTGCACACATTCGATGGAGTCCTTCACATTCCTACTGAGGTTCTGCACAAATTCCATGGAGTCCTGCACACTTGCCATGACGTCCTACATACTGCTACTGGGGTCCTGCACACGTCTCATGAAGTCCTGTACACCCATACTACGGTAATGCAAACTCTTAATGATGCCCTGCACACTCCTACTGGGGTCTTGCACTTTTCCATGACGTCCTGCTTACTCCTACTGAGGTCCTGCACACATTCGATGGAGTCCTGCACATTCCTACTGAGGTTCTGCACAAATTCCATGGAGTCCTGCACACTTGCCATGACGTCCTACATACTGCTACTGGGGTCCTGCACGCGTCTCAAGATGTCCTGTACACCCATACTAGGGTAATGCAAACTCTTAATGATGCCCTGCACACTCCTACTGAGGTCTTGCACTTTTCCATGACGTCCTGCTTACTCCTACTGAGGTCCTGCACACATTCGATGGAGTCCTGCACATTCCTACTGAGGTTCTGCACAAATTCCATGGAGTCCTGCACACTTGCCATGACGTCCTACATACTGCTATTGGGGTCCTGCACGCGTCTCAAGATGTCCTGTACACCCATACTAGGGTAATGCAAACTCTTAATGATGCCCTGCACACTCCTACTGAGGTCTTGCACTTTTCCATGACGTCCTGCTTACTCCCACTGGGGTCCTGCACACATTCGATGGAGTCCTGCACATTCCTACTGAGGTTCTGCACAAATTCCATGGAGTCCTGCACACTTGCCATGACGTCCTACATACTGCTACTGGGGTCCTGCACGCGTCTCATGATGTCCTGTACACCCAAACTAGGGTAATGCAAGCTCTTAATGATGCCCTGCACACTCCTACTGGGGTCTTGCACTTTTCATGACGTCCTGCTTACTCCTACTGGGGTCCTGCACACATTCCATGGAGCCCTGCACATTCCTACTGAGGTTCTGCACAAATTCCATGGAGTTCTGCACACTTGCCATGACGTCCTACATTCTGCTACTGGGGTCCTGCACGCGTCTCAAGATGTCCTGTACACCCATACTAGGGTAATGCAAACTCTTAATGATGCCCTGCACACTCCTACTGGGGTCTTGCACTTTTCCATGACGTCCTGCTTACTCCCACTGGGGTCCTGCACACATTCGATGGAGTCCTTCACATTCCTACTGAGGTTCTGCACAAATTCCATGGAGTCCTGCACACTTGCCAAGACGTCCTACATACTGCTACTGGGGTCCTGCACACGTCTCATGAAGTCCTGTACACCCATACTACGGTAATGCAAACTCTTAGTGATGCCCTGCACACTCCTACTGGGGTCTTGCACTTTTCCATGACGTCCTGCTTACTCCTACTGAGGTCCTGCACACATTCGATGGAGTCCTGCACATTCCTACTGAGGTTCTGCACAAATTCCATGGAGTCCTGCACACTTGCCATGACGTCCTACATACTGCTACTGGGGTCCTGCACGCGTCTCATGATGTCCTGTACACCCTTACTAGGGTAATGCAAACTCTTAATGATGCCCTGCACACTCCTACTGGGGTCTTGCACTTTTCCATGACGTCCTGCTTACTCCTACTGAGGTCCTGCACACATTCGATGGAGTTCTGCACATTCCTACTGAGGTTCTGCACAAATTCCATGCAGTCCTGCACACTTGCCATGACGTCCTACATTCTGCTACTGGGGTCCTGCACGCGTCTCATGATGTCCTGTACACCCATACTAGGGTAATGCAAACACTTAATGATGCCCTGCACACTCCTACTGGGGTCTTGCACTTTTCCATGACGTCCTGCTTACTCCTACTGGGGTCCTGCACACATTCGATGGAGTCCTTCACATTCCTACTGAGGTTCTGCACAAATTCCATGGAGTCCTGCACACTTGCCATGACGTCCTACATACTGCTACTGGGGTCCTGCACACGTCTCATGAAGTCCTGTACACCCATACTACGGTAATGCAAACTCTTAGTGATGCCCTGCACACTCCTACTGGGGTCTTGCACTTTTCCATGACGTCCTGCTTACTCCTACTGAGGTCCTGCCCACATTCGCTGGAGTCCTGCACATTCCTACTGAGGTTCTGGACAAAATCCATGGAGTCCTGCACACTTGCCATGACGTCCTACATACTGCTACTGGGGTCCTGCACGCGTCTCATGATGTCCTGTACACCCATACTAGGGTAATGCAAACTCTTAATGATGCCCTGCACACTCCTACTGGGGTCTTGCACTTTTCCATGACGTCCTGCTTACTCCTACTGAGGTCCTGCACACATTCGATGGAGTTCTGCACATTCCTACTGAGGTTCTGCACAAATTCCATGCAGTCCTGCACACTTGCCATGACGTCCTACATTCTGCTACTGGGGTCCTGCACGCGTCTCATGATGTCCTGTACACCCATACTAGGGTAATGCAAACACTTAATGATGCCCTGCACACTCCTACTGGGGTCTTGCACTTTTCCATGACGTCCTGCTTACTCCTACTGGGGTCCTGCACACATTCGATGGAGTCCTTCACATTCCTACTGAGGTTCTGCACAAATTCCATGGAGTCCTGCACACTTGCCATGACGTCCTACATACTGCTACTGGGGTCCTGCACACGTCTCATGAAGTCCTGTACACCCATACTACGGTAATGCAAACTCTTAGTGATGCCCTGCACACTCCTACTGGGGTCTTGCACTTTTCCATGACGTCCTGCTTACTCCTACTGAGGTCCTGCACACATTCGATGGAGTCCTGCACATTCGTACTGAGGTTCTGCACAAATTCCATGGAGTCCTGCACACTTGCCATGACGTCCTACATACTGCTACTGGGGTCCTGCACGCGTCTCATGATGTCCTGTACACCCATACTAGGGTAATGCAAACTCTTAATGATGCCCTGCACACTCCTACTGGGGTCTTGCACTTTTCCATGACGTCCTGCTTACTCCTACTGAGGTCCTGCACACATTCGATGGAGTTCTGCACATTCCTACTGGAGGTTCTGCACAAATTCCATGCAGTCCTGCACACTTGCCATGACGTCCTACATTCTGCTACTGGGGTCCTGCACGCGTCTCATGATGTCCTGTACACCCATACTAGGGTAATTCAAACACTTAATGATGCCCTGCACACTCCTACTGGGGTCTTGCACTTTTCCATGACGTCCTGCTTACTCCTACTGGGGTCCTGCACACATTCGATGGAGTCCTTCACATTCCTACTGAGGTTCTGCACAAATTCCATGGAGTCCTGCACACTTGCCATGACGTCCTACATACTGCTACTGGGGTCCTGCACACGTCTCATGAAGTCCTGTACACCCATACTACGGTAATGCAAACTCTTAATGATGCCCTGCACACTCCTACTGGGGTCTTGCACTTTTCCATGACGTCCTGCTTACTCCTACTGAGGTCCTGCACACATTCGATGGAGTCCTGCACATTCCTACTGAGGTTCTGCACAAATTCCATGGAGTCCTGCACACTTGCCATGACGTCCTACATACTGCTACTGGGGTCCTGCACGTGTCTCAAGATGTCCTGTACACCCATACTAGGGTAATGCAAACTCTTAATGATGCCCTGCACACTCCTACTGGGGTCTTGCACTTTTCCATGACGTCCTGCTTACTCCCACTGGGGTCCTGCACACATTCGATGGAGTCCTTCACATTCCTACTGAGGTTCTGCACAAATTCCATGGAGTCCTGCACACTTGCCAAGACGTCCTACATACTGCTACTGGGGTCCTGCACACGTCTCATGAAGTCCTGTACACCCATACTACGGTAATGCAAACTCTTAGTGATGCCCTGCACACTCCTACTGGGGTCTTGCTCTTTTCCATGACGTCCTGCTTACTCCTACTGAGGTCCTGCACACATTCGATGGAGTCCTGCACATTCCTACTGAGGTTCTGCACAAATTCCATGGAGTCCTGCACACTTGCCATGACGTCCTACATACTGCTACTGGGGTCCTGCACGCGTCTCATGATGTCCTGTACACCCATACTAGGGTAATGCAAACTCTTAATGATGCCCTGCACACTCCTACTGAGGTCTTGCACTTTTCCATGACGTCCTGCTTACTCCTACTGAGGTCCTGCACACATTCGATGGAGTCCTGCACATTCCTACTGAGGTTCTGCACAAATTCCATGGAGTCCTGCACACTTGCCATGACGTCCTACATACTGCTATTGGGGTCCTGCACGCGTCTCAAGATAACCTGTACACCCATACTAGGGTAATGCAAACACTTAATGATGCCCTGCACACTCCTACTGGGGTCTTGCACTTTTCCATGACGTCCTGCTTACTCCCACTGGGGTCCTGCACACATTCGATGGAGTCCTTCACATTCCTACTGAGGTTCTGCACAAATTCCATGGAGTCCTGCACACTTGCCATGACGTCCTACATACTGCTACTGGGGTCCTGCACACGTCTCATGAAGTCCTGTACACCCATACTACGGTAATGCAAACTCTTAATGATGCCCTGCACACTCCTACTGGGGTCTTGCACTTTTCCATGACGTCCTGCTTACTCCTACTGAGGTCCTGCACACATTCGATGGAGTCCTGCACATTCCTACTGAGGTTCTGCACAAATTCCATGGAGTCCTGCACACTTGCCATGACGTCCTACATACTGCTACTGGGGTCCTGCACGCGTCTCAAGATGTCCTGTACACCCATACTAGGGTAATGCAAACTCTTAATGATGCCCTGCACACTCCTACTGAGGTCTTGCACTTTTCCATGACGTCCTGCTTACTCCTACTGAGGTCCTGCACACATTCGATGGAGTCCTGCACATTCCTACTGAGGTTCTGCACAAATTCCATGGAGTCCTGCACACTTGCCATGACGTCCTACATACTGCTATTGGGGTCCTGCACGCGTCTCAAGATGTCCTGTACACCCATACTAGGGTAATGCAAACTCTTAATGATGCCCTGCACACTCCTACTGAGGTCTTGCACTTTTCCATGACGTCCTGCTTACTCCCACTGGGGTCCTGCACACATTCGATGGAGTCCTGCACATTCCTACTGAGGTTCTGCACAAATTCCATGGAGTCCTGCACACTTGCCATGACGTCCTACATACTGCTACTGGGGTCCTGCACGCGTCTCATGATGTCCTGTACACCCAAACTAGGGTAATGCAAGCTCTTAATGATGCCCTGCACACTCCTACTGGGGTCTTGCACTTTTTCATGACGTCCTGCTTACTCCTACTGGGGTCCTGCACACATTCCATGGAGTCCTGCACATTCCTACTGAGGTTCTGCACAAATTCCATGGAGTCCTGCACACTTGCCATGACGTCCTACATTCTGCTACTGGGGTCCTGCACGCGTCTCATGATGTCCTGTACACCCATACTAGGGTAATGCAAACTCTTAATGATGCCCTGCACACTCCTACTGGGGTCTTGCACTTTTCCATGACGTCCTGCTTACTCCCACTGGGGTCCTGCACACATTCGATGGAGTCCTTCACATTCCTACTGAGGTTCTGCACAAATTCCATGGAGTCCTGCACACTTGCCAAGACGTCCTACATACTGCTACTGGGGTCCTGCACACGTCTCATGAAGTCCTGTACACCCATACTACGGTAATGCAAACTCTTAGTGATGCCCTGCACACTCCTACTGGGGTCTTGCACTTTTCCATGACGTCCTGCTTACTCCTACTGAGGTCCTGCACACATTCTGATGGAGTCCTGCACATTCCTACTGAGGTCTCTGCACAAATTCCATGGAGTCCTGCACACTTGCCATGACGTCCTACATACTGCTACTGGGGTCCTGCACGCGTCTCATGATGTCCTGTACACCCATACTAGGGTAATGCAAACTCTTAATGATGCCCTGCACACTCCTACTGGGGTCTTGCACTTTTCCATGACGTCCTGCTTACTCCTACTGAGGTCCTGCACACATTCGATGGAGTTCTGCACATTCCTACTGAGGTTCTGCACAAATTCCATGCAGTCCTGCACACTTGCCATGACGTCCTACATACTGCTATTGGGGTCCTGCACGCGTCTCAAGATGTCCTGTACACCCATACTAGGGTAATGCAAACTCTTAATGATGCCCTGCACACTCCTACTGAGGTCTTGCACTTTTCCATGACGTCCTGCTTACTCCCACTGGGGTCCTGCACACATTCGATGGAGTCCTGCACATTCCTACTGAGGTTCTGCACAAATTCCATGGAGTCCTGCACACTTGCCATGACGTCCTACATACTGCTACTGGGGTCCTGCACGCGTCTCATGATGTCCTGTACACCCAAACTAGGGTAATGCAAGCTCTTAATGATGCCCTGCACACTCCTACTGGGGTCTTGCACTTTTTCATGACGTCCTGCTTACTCCTACTGGGGTCCTGCACACATTCCATGGAGTCCTGCACATTCCTACTGAGGTTCTGCACAAATTCCATGGAGTCCTGCACACTTGCCATGACGTCCTACATTCTGCTACTGGGGTCCTGCACGCGTCTCATGATGTCCTGTACACCCATACTAGGGTAATGCAAACCCTTAATGATGCCCTGCACACTCCTACTGGGGTCTTGCACTTTTCCATGACGTCCTGCTTACTCCCACTGGGGTCCTGCACACATTCGATGGAGTCCTTCACATTCCTACTGAGGTTCTGCACAAATTCCATGGAGTCCTGCACACTTGCCAAGACGTCCTACATACTGCTACTGGGGTCCTGCACACGTCTCATGAAGTCCTGTACACCCATACTACGGTAATGCAAACTCTTAGTGATGCCCTGCACACTCCTACTGGGGTCTTGCACTTTTCCATGACGTCCTGCTTACTCCTACTGAGGTCCTGCACACATTCGATGGAGTCCTGCACATTCCTACTGAGGTTCTGCACAAATTCCATGGAGTCCTGCACACTTGCCATGACGTCCTACATACTGCTACTGGGGTCCTGCACGCGTCTCATGATGTCCTGTACACCCATACTAGGGTAATGCAAACTCTTAATGATGCCCTGCACACTCCTACTGGGGTCTTGCACTTTTCCATGACGTCCTGCTTACTCCTACTGAGGTCCTGCACACATTCGATGGAGTTCTGCACATTCCTACTGAGGTTCTGCACAAATTCCATGCAGTCCTGCACACTTGCCATGACGTCCTACATACTGCTATTGGGGTCCTGCACGCGTCTCAAGATGTCCTGTACACCCATACTAGGGTAATGCAAACTCTTAATGATGCCCTGCACACTCCTACTGAGGTCTTGCACTTTTCCATGACGTCCTGCTTACTCCCACTGGGGTCCTGCACACATTCGACGGAGTCCTGCACATTCCTACTGAGGTTCTGCACAAATTCCATGGAGTCCTGCACACTTGCCATGACGTCCTACATTCTGCTACTGGGGTCCTGCACGCGTCTCATGATGTCCTGTACACTCAAACTAGGGTAATGCAAGCTCTTAATGATGCCCTGCACACTCCTACTGGGGTCTTGCACTTTTCCATGACGTCCTGCTTACTCCTACTGGGGTCCTGCACACATTCGATGGAGTCCTTCACATTCCTACTGAGGTTCTGCACAAATTCCATGGAGTCCTGCACACTTGCCATGACGTCCTACATTCTGCTACTGGGGTCCTGCACGCGTCTCATGATGTCCTGTACACCCATACTAGGGTAATGCAAACTCTTAATGATGCCCTGCACACTCCTACTGGGGTCTTGCACTTTTCCATGACGTCCTGCTTACTCCCACTGGGGTCCTGCACACATTCGATGGAGTCCTTCACATTCCTACTGAGGTTCTGCACAAATTCCATGGAGTCCTGCACACTTGCCAAGACGTCCTACATACTGCTACTGGGGTCCTGCACACGTCTCATGAAGTCCTGTACACCCATACTACGGTAATGCAAAATCTTAGTGATGCCCTGCACACTCCTACTGGGGTCTTGCACTTTTCCATGACGTCCTGCTTACTCCTACTGAGGTCCTGCACACATTCGATGGAGTCCTGCACATTCCTACTGAGGTTCTGCACAAATTCCATGGAGTCCTGCACACTTGCCATGACGTCCTACATACTGCTACTGGGGTCCTGCACGCGTCTCATGATGTCCTGTACACCCATACTAGGGTAATGCAAACTCTTAATGATGCCCTGCACACTCCTACTGGGGTCTTGCACTTTTCCATGACGTCCTGCTTACTCCTACTGAGGTCCTGCACACATTCGATGGAGTTCTGCACATTCCTACTGAGGTTCTGCACAAATTCCATGCAGTCCTGCACACTTGCCATGACGTCCTACATTCTGCTACTGGGGTCCTGCACGCGTCTCATGATGTCCTGTACACCCATACTAGGGTAATGCAAACACTTAATGATGCCCTGCACACTCCTACTGGGGTCTTGCACTTTTCCATGACGTCCTGCTTACTCCTACTGGGGTCCTGCACACATTCGATGGAGTCCTTCACATTCCTACTGGAGGTTCTGCACAAATTCCATGGAGTCCTGCACACTTGCCATGACGTCCTACATACTGCTACTGGGGTCCTGCACACGTCTCATGAAGTCCTGTACACCCATACTACGGTAATGCAAACTCTTAGTGATGCCCTGCACACTCCTACTGGGGTCTTGCACTTTTCCATGACGTCCTGCTTACTCCTACTGAGGTCCTGCACACATTCGATGGAGTCCTGCACATTCCTACTGAGGTTCTGGACAAAATCCATGGAGTCCTGCACACTTGCCATGACGTCCTACATACTGCTACTGGGGTCCTGCACGCGTCTCATGATGTCCTGTACACCCATACTAGGGTAATGCAAACTCTTAATGATGCCCTGCACACTCCTACTGGGGTCTTGCACTTTTCCTTGACGTCCTGCTTACTCCTACTGAGGTCCTGCACACATTCGATGGAGTTCTGCACATTCCTACTGAGGTTCTGCACAAATTCCATGCAGTCCTGCACACTTGCCATGACGTCCTACATTCTGCTACTGGGGTCCTGCACGCGTCTCATGATGTCCTGTACACCCATACTAGGGTAATGCAAACACTTAATGATGCCCTGCACACTCCTACTGGGGTCTTGCACTTTTCCATGACGTCCTGCTTACTCCTACTGGGGTCCTGCACACATTCGATGGAGTCCTTCACATTCCTACTGAGGTTCTGCACAAATTCCATGGAGTCCTGCACACTTGCCATGACGTCCTACATACTGCTACTGGGGTCCTGCACACGTCTCATGAAGTCCTGTACACCCATACTACGGTAATGCAAACTCTTAGTGATGCCCTGCACACTCCTACTGGGGTCTTGCACTTTTCCATGACGTCCTGCTTACTCCTACTGAGGTCCTGCACACATTCGATGGAGTCCTGCACATTCGTACTGAGGTTCTGCACAAATTCCATGGAGTCCTGCACACTTGCCATGACGTCCTACATACTGCTACTGGGGTCCTGCACGCGTCTCATGATGTCCTGTACACCCATACTAGGGTAATGCAAACTCTTAATGATGCCCTGCACACTCCTACTGGGGTCTTGCACTTTTCCATGACGTCCTGCTTACTCCTACTGAGGTCCTGCACACATTCGATGGAGTTCTGCACATTCCTACTGAGGTTCTGCACAAATTCCATGCAGTCCTGCACACTTGCCATGACGTCCTACATTCTGCTACTGGGGTCCTGCACGCGTCTCATGATGTCCTGTACACCCATACTAGGGTAATTCAAACACTTAATGATGCCCTGCACACTCCTACTGGGGTCTTGCACTTTTCCATGACGTCCTGCTTACTCCTACTGGGGTCCTGCACACATTCGATGGAGTCCTTCACATTCCTACTGAGGTTCTGCACAAATTCCATGGAGTCCTGCACACTTGCCATGACGTCCTACATACTGCTACTGGGGTCCTGCACACGTCTCATGAAGTCCTGTACACCCATACTACGGTAATGCAAACTCTTAATGATGCCCTGCACACTCCTACTGGGGTCTTGCACTTTTCCATGACGTCCTGCTTACTCCTACTGAGGTCCTGCACACATTCGATGGAGTCCTGCACATTCCTACTGAGGTTCTGCACAAATTCCATGGAGTCCTGCACACTTGCCAAGACGTCCTACATACTGCTACTGGGGTCCTGCACACGTCTCATGAAGTCCTGTACACCCATACACATGGTAATGCAAACTCTTAGTGATGCCCTGCACCCTCCTACTGGGGTCTTGCACTTTTCCATGACGTCCTGCTTACTCCTACTGAGGTCCTGCACACATTCGATGGAGTCCTGCACATTCCTACTGAGGTTCTGCACAAATTCCATGGAGTCCTGCACACTTGCCATGACGTCCTACATACTGCTACTGGGGTCCTGCACGCGTCTCATGATGTCCTGTACACCCATACTAGGTAATGCAAACTCTTAATGATGCCCTGCACACTCCTACTGGGGTCTTGCACTTTTCCATGACGTCCTGCTTACTCCTACTGAGGTCCTGCACACATTCGATGGAGTTCTGCACATTCCTACTGAGGTTCTGCACAAATTCCATGCAGTCCTGCACACTTGCCATGACGTCCTACATTCTGCTACTGGGGTCCTGCACGCGTCTCATGATGTCCTGTACACCCATACTAGGGTAATGCAAACACTTAATGATGCCCTGCACACTCCTACTGGGGTCTTGCACTTTTCCATGACGTCCTGCTTACTCCTACTGGGGTCCTGCACACATTCGATGGAGTCCTTCACATTCCTACTGAGGTTCTGCACAAATTCCATGGAGTCCTGCACACTTGCCATGACGTCCTACATACTGCTACTGGGGTCCTGCACACGTCTCATGAAGTCCTGTACACCCATACTACGGTAATGCAAACTCTTAATGATGCCCTGCACACTCCTACTGGGGTCTTGCACTTTTCCATGACGTCCTGCTTACTCCTACTGAGGTCCTGCACACACTCGATGGAGTTCTGCACATTCGTACTGAGGTTCTGCACAAATTCCATGGAGTCCTGCACACTTGCCATGACGTCCTACATACTGCTACTGGGGTCCTGCACGCGTCTCATGATGTCCTGTACACCCATACTACGGTAATGCAAACTCTTAATGATGCCCTGCACACTCCTACTGGGGTCTTCCACTTTTCCATGACGTCCTGCTTACTCCCACTGGGGTCCTGCACACATTCGACGGAGTCCTGCACATTCCTACTGAGGTTCTGCACAAATTCCATGGAGTCCTGCACACTTGCCATGACGTCCTACATACTGCTACTGGGGTCCTGCACGCGTCTCATGATGTCCTGTACACTCAAACTAGGGTAATGCAAGCTCTTAATGATGCCCTGCACACTCCTACTGGGGTCTTGCACTTTTTTCATGTCGTCCTGCTTACTCCTACTGGGGTCCTGCACACATTCCATGGAGTCCTGCACATTCCTACTGAGGTTCTGCACAAATTCCATGGAGTCCTGCACACTTGCCATGACGTCCTACATACTGCTACTGGGGTCCTGCACGCGTCTCAAGATGTCCTGTACACCCATACTAGGGTAATGCAAACTCTTAATGATGCCCTGCACACTCCTACTGGGGTCTTGCACTTTTCCATGACGTCCTGCTTACTCCCACTGGGGTCCTGCACACATTCGATGGAGTCCTTCACATTCCTACTGAGGTTCTGCACAAATTCCATGGAGTCCTGCACACTTGCCATGACGTCCTACATACTGCTACTGGGGTCCTGCACACGTCTCATGAAGTCCTGTACACCCATACTACGGTAATGCAAACTCTTAATGATGCCCTGCACACTCCTACTGGGGTCTTGCACTTTTCCATGACGTCCTGCTTACTCCTACTGAGGTCCTGCACACATTCGATGGAGTCCTGCACATTCCTACTGAGGTTCTGCACAAATTCCATGGAGTCCTGCACACTTGCCATGACGTCCTACATACTGCTACTGGGGTCCTGCACACGTCTCATGAAGTCCTGTACACCCATACTACGGTAATGCAAACTCTTAATGATGCCCTGCACACTCCTACTGGGGTCTTCCACTTTTCCATGACGTCCTGCTTACTCCCACTGGGGTCCTGCACACATTCGACGGAGTCCTGCACATTCCTACTGAGGTTCTGCACAAATTCCATGGAGTCCTGCACACTTGCCATGACGTCCTACATACTGCTACTGGGGTCCTGCACGCGTCTCATGATGTCCTGTACACCCATACTAGGGTAATGCAAACTCTTAATGATGCCCTGCACACTCCTACTGGGGTCTTGCACTTTTCCATGACGTCCTGCTTACTCCCACTGGGGTCCTGCACACATTCGATGGAGTCCTGCACATTCCTACTGAGGTTCTGCACAAATTCCATGGAGTCCTGCACACTTGCCATGACGTCCTACATACTGCTACTGGGGTCCTGCACGTCTCAAGATGTCCTGTGCACCCATAGTAGGGTAATGCAAACTCTTAATGACGGCCTGCACACTCCTACTGGGGTCTTGCACTTTTCCATGACGTCCTGCTTACTCCCACTGGGGTCCTGCACACATTCGATGGAGTCCTTCACATTCCTACTGAGGTTCTGCACAAATTCCATGGAGTCCTGCACACTTGCCATGACGTCCTACATACTGCTACTGGGGTCCTGCACACGTCTCATGAAGTCCTGTACACCCATACTACGGTAATGCAAACTCTTAATGATGCCCTGCACACTCCTACTGGGGTCTTGCACTTTTCCATGACGTCCTGCTTACTCCTACTGGAGGTCCTGCACACATTCGATGGAGTCCTGCACATTCCTCCTGAGGTTCTGCACAAATTCCATGGAGTCCTGCACACTTGCCATGACGTCCTACATACTGCTACTGGGGTCCTGCACGCGTCTCATGATGTCCTGTACACCCATACTAGGGTAATGCAAACTCTTAATGATGCCCTGCACACTCCTACTGGGGTCTTGCACTTTTCCATGACGTCCTGCTTACTCCTACTGAGGTCCTGCACACATTCGATGGAGTTCTGCACATTCCTACTGAGGTTCTGCACAAATTCCATGCAGTCCTGCACACTTGCCATGACGTCCTACATTCTGCTACTGGGGTCCTGCACGCGTCTCATGATGTCCTGTACACCCATACTAGGGTAATGCAAACACTTAATGATGCCCTGCACACTCCTACTGGGGTCTTGCACTTTTCCATGACGTCCTGCTTACTCCTACTGGGGTCCTGCACACATTCGATGGAGTCCTTCACATTCCTACTGAGGTTCTGCACAAATTCCATGGAGTCCTGCACACTTGCCATGACGTCCTACATACTGCTACTGGGGTCCTGCACACGTCTCATGAAGTCCTGTACACCCATACTACGGTAATGCAAACTCTTAATGATGCCCTGCACACTCCTACTGGGGTCTTGCACTTTTCCATGACGTCCTGCTTACTCCTACTGAGGTCCTGCACACACTCGATGGAGTCCTGCACATTCGTACTGAGGTTCTGCACAAATTCCATGGAGTCCTGCACACTTGCCATGACGTCCTACATACTGCTACTGGGGTCCTGCACGCGTCTCATGATGTCCTGTACACCCATACTAGGGTAATGCAAACTCTTAATGATGCCCTGCACACTCCTACTGGGGTCTTGCACTTTTCCATGACGTCCTGCTTACTCCTACTGAGGTCCTGCACACATTCGATGGAGTTCTGCACATTCCTACTGAGGTTCTGCACAAATTCCATGGAGTCCTGCACACTTGCCATGACGTCCTACATTCTGCTACTGGGGTCCTGCACGCGTCTCATGATGTCCTGTACACCCATACTAGGGTAATGCAAACTCTTAATAATGCCCTGCACACTCCTACTGGGGTCATGCACTTTTCCATGACGTCCTGCTTACTCCTACTGGGGTCCTGCACACATTCGATGGAGTCCTTCACATTCCTACTGAGGTTCTGCACAAATTCCATGGAGTCCTGCACACTTGCCATGACGTCCTACATACTGCTACTGGGGTCCTGCACACGTCTCATGAAGTCCTGTACACCCATACTACGGTAATGCAAACTCTTAATGATGCCCTGCACACTCCTACTGGGGTCTTGCACTTTTCCATGACGTCCTGCTTACTCCTACTGAGGTCCTGCACACATTCGATGAAGTTCTGCACATTCCTACTGAGGTTCTGCACAAATTCCATGGAGTCCTGCACACTTGCCATGACGTCCTACATACTGCTACTGGGGTCCTGCACGCGTCTCATGATGTCCTGTACACCCATACTAGGGTAATGCAAACTCTTAATGATGCCCTGCACACTCCTACTGGGGTCTTGCACTTTTCCATGACGTCCTGCTTACTCCTACTGGGGTCCTGCACACATTCGATGGAGTCCTGCACATTCCTACTGAGGTTCTGCACAAATTCCATGGAGTCCTGCACACTTGCCATGACGTCCTACATACTGCTACTGGGGTCCTGCACGCGTCTCATGATGTCCTGTACACCCATACTAGGGTAATGCAAACTCTTAATGATGCCCTGCACACACTCCTACTGGGGTCTTGCACTTTTTCATGACGTCCTGCTTACTCCTACTGGGGTCCTGCACACATTCGATGGAGTCCTTCACATTCCTACTGAGGTTCTGCACAAATTCCATGGAGTCCTGCACACTTGCCATGACGTCCTACATACTGCTACTGGGGTCCTGCACACGTCTCATGAAGTCCTGTACACCCATACTACGGTAATGCAAACTCTTAATGATGCCCTGCACACTCCTACTGGGGTCTTGCACTTTTCCATGACGTCCTGCTTACTCCTACTGAGGTCCTGCACACATTCGATGGAGTCCTGCACATTCCTACTGAGGTTCTGCACAAATTCCATGGAGTCGTGCTTACTTGCCATGACGTCCTACATACTGCTACTGGGGTCCTGCACGCGTCTCATGATGTCCTGTACACCCATACTACGGTAATGCAAACTCTTAATGATGCCCTGCACACTCCTACTGGGGTCTTGCACTTTTCCATGACGTCCTGCTTACTCCTACTGAGGTCCTGCACACATTCCATGGAGTCCTGCACATTCCTACTGAGGTTCTGCACAAATTCCATGGAGTCCTGCACACTTGCCATGACGTCCTACATACTGCTACTGGGGTCCTGCACGCGTCTCAAGATGTCCTGTACACCCATACTAGGGTAACGCAAACTCTTAATGATGCCCTGCACACTCCTACTGGGGTCTTGCACTTTTCCATGACGTCCTGCTTACTCCCTACTGAGGTCCTGCACACATTCGATGGAGTCCTTCACATTCCTACTGAGGTTCTGCACAAATTCCATGGAGTCCTGCACACTTGCCATGACGTCCTACATACTGCTACTGGGGTCCTGCACACGTCTCATGAAGTCCTGTACACCCATAGTACGGTAATGCAAACTCTTAATGATGCCCCTGCACACTCCTACTGGGGTCTTGCACTTTTCCATGACGTCCTGCTTACTCCTACTGAGGTCCTGCACACATTCGATGGAGTCCTGCACATTCCTACTGAGGTTCTGCACAAATTCCATGGAGTCCTGCACACTTGCCATGACGTCCTACATACTGCTACTGGGGTCCTGCACGCGTCTCATGATGTCCTGTACACCCATACTAGGGTAATGCAAACTCTTAATGATGCCCTGCACACTCCTACTGGGGTCTTGCACTTTTCCATGACGTCCTGCTTACTCCTACTGAGGTCCTGCACACATTCGATGGAGTCCTGCACATTCCTACTGAGGTTCTGCACAAATTCCATGGAGTCCTGCACACTTGCCATGACGTCCTACATACTGCTACTGGGGTCCTGCACGCGTCTCATGATGTCCTGTACACCCATACTAGGGTAATGCAAACTCTTAATGATGCCCTGCACACTCCTACTGGGGTCTTGCACTTTTCCATGACGTCCTGCTTACTCCCACTAGGGTCCTGCACACATTCGATGGAGTCCTGCACATTCCTACTGAGGTTCTGCACAAATTCCATGGAGTCCTGCACACTTGCCATGACGTCCTACATACTGCTACTGGGGTCCTGCACGCGTCTCATGATGTCCTGTACACCCATACTACGGTAATGCAAACTCTTAATGATGCCCTGCACACTCCTACTGGGGTCTTGCACTTTTCCATGACGTCCTGCTTACTCCTACTGAGGTCCTGCACACATTCTGATGGAGTCCTGCACCTTCCTACTGAGGTTCTGCACAAATTCCATGGAGTCCTGCACACTTGCCATGACGTCCTACATACTGCTACTGGGGTCCTGCACGCGTCTCATGATGTCCTGTACACCCATACTAGGGTAATGCAAACTCTTAATGATGCCCTGCACACTCCTACTGGGGTCTTGCACTTTTCCATGACGTCCTGCTTACTCCCACTGAGGTCCTGCACACATTTGATGGAGTCCTGCACATTCCTACTGAGGTTCTGCACAAATTCCATGGAGTCCTGCACACTTGCCATGACGTCCTACATTCTGCTACTGGGGTCCTGCACGCGTCTCATGATGTCCTGTACACCCATACTACGGTAATGCAAACTCTTAATGATGCCCTGCACACTCCTACTGGGGTCTTGCACTTTTCCATGACGTCCTGCTTACTCCTACTGAGGTCCTGCACACATTCGATGGAGTCCTGCACATTCCTACTGAGGTTCTGCACAAATTCCATGGAGTCCTGCACACTTGCCATGACGTCCTACATACTGCTACTGGGGTCCTGCACGCGTCTCATGATGTCCTGTACACCCATACTAGGGTAATGCAAACTCTTAATGATGCCCTGCACACTCCTACTGGGGTCTTGCACTTTTCCATGACGTCCTGCTTACTCCTACTGAGGTCCTGCACACATTTGATGGAGTCCTGCACATTCCTACTGAGGTTCTGCACAAATTCCATGGAGTCCTGCACACTTGCCATGACGTCCTACATTCTGCTACTGGGGTCCTGCACGCGTCTCAAGATGTCCTGTACACCCATACTAGGGTAATGCAAACTCTTAATGATGCCCTGCACACTCCTACTGGGGTCTTGCACTTTTCCATGACGTCCTGCTTACTCCCACTGGGGTCCTGCACACATTCGATGGAGTCCTTCACATTCCTACTGAGGTTCTGCACAAATTCCATGGAGTCCTGCACACTTGCCATGACGTCCTACATACTGCTACTGGGGTCCTGCACACGTCTCATGAAGTCCTGTACACCCATACTACGGTAATGCAAACTCTTAATGATGCCCTGCACACTCCTACTGGGGTCTTGCACTTTTCCATGACGTCCTGCTTACTCCTACTGGAGGTCCTGCACACATTCGATGGAGTCCTGCACATTCCTACTGAGGTTCTGCACAAATTCCATGGAGTCCTGCACACTTGCCATGACGTCCTACATACTGCTACTGGGGTCCTGCACGCGTCTCATGATGTCCTGTACACCCATACTAGGGTAATGCAAACTCTTAATGATGCCCTGCACACTCCTACTGGGGTCTTGCACTTTTCCATGACGTCCTGCTTACTCCTACTGAGGTCCTGCACACATTCGATGGAGTCCTGCACATTCCTACTGAGGTTCTGGCACAAATTCCATGGAGTCCTGCACACTTGCCATGACGTCCTACATACTGCTACTGGGGTCCTGCACGCGTCTCATGATGTCCTGTACACCCATACTAGGGTAATGCAAACTCTTAATGATGCCCTGCACACTCCTACTGGGGTCTTGCACTTTTCCATGACGTCCTGCTTACTCCCACTGGGGTCCTGCACACATTCGATGGAGTCCTTCACATTCCTACTGAGGTTCTGCACAAATTCCATGGAGTCCTGCACACTTGCCATGACGTCCTACATTCTGCTACTGGGGTCCTGCACGCGTCTCATGAAGTCCTGTACACCCATACTACGGTAATGCAAACTCTTAATGATGCCCTGCACACTCCTACTGGGGTCTTGCACTTTTCCATGACGTCCTGCTTACTCCTACTGAGGTCCTGCACACATTCGATGGAGTCCTGCACATTCCTACTGAGGTTCTGCACAAATTCCATGAGTCCTGCACACTTCCCATGACGTCCTACATACTGCTACTGGGGTCCTGCACGCGTCTCATGATGTCCTGTACACCCATACTACGGTAATGCAAACTCTTAATGATGCCCTGCACACTCCTACTGGGGTCTTGCACTTTTCCATGACGTCCTGCTTACTCCTACTGAGGTCCTGCACACATTCGATGGAGTCCTGCACATTCCTACTGAGGTTCTGCACAAATTCCATGGAGTCCTGCACACTTGCCATGACGTCCTACATACTGCTACTGGGGTCCTGCACGCGTCTCATGATGTCCTGTACACCCATACTAGGGTAATGCAAACTCTTAATGATGCCCTGCACACTCCTACTGGGGTCTTGCACTTTTCCATGACGTCCTGCTTACTCCCACTGAGGTCCTGCACACATTTGATGGAGTCCTGCACATTCCTACTGAGGTTCTGCACAAATTCCATGGAGTCCTGCACACTTGCCATGACGTCCTACATTCTGCTACTGGGGTCCTGCACGCGTCTCATGATGTCCTGTACACCCATACTAGGGTAATGCAAACTCTTAATGATGCCCTGCCTACTCCTACTGGGGTCTTGCACTTTTCCATGACGTCCTGCTTACTCCCACTGGGGTCCTGCACACATTCGATGGAGTCCTGCACATTCCTACTAAGGTTCTGCACAAATTCCATGGAGTCCTGCACATTTGCCATGACGTCCTACATACTGCTACTGGGGTCCTGCACGCGTCTCATGATGTCCTGTACACCCATACTAGGGTAATGCAAACTCTTAATGATGCCCTGCACACTCCTACTGGGGTCTTGCACTTTTCCATGACGTCCTGCTTACTCCTACTGAGGTCCTGCACACATTCGATGGAGTCCTGCACATTCCTACTGAGGTTCTGCACAAATTCCATGGAGTCGTGCACACTTGCCATGACGTCCTACATTCTGCTACTGGGGTCCTGCGCGCGTCTCAGGTGTCCTGTACACCCATACTAGGGTAATGCAAACTCTTAATGATGCCCTGCACACTCCTACTGGGGTCTTGCACTTTTCCATGACGTCCTGCTTACTCCTACTGAGGTCCTGCACACATTCGATGGAGTCCTGCACATTCCTACTGAGGTTCTGCACAAATTCCATGGAGTCCTGCACACTTGCCATGACGTCCTACATACTGCTACTGGGGTCCTGCACACGTCTCATGAAGTCCTGTACACCCATACTAGGGTAATGCAAACTCTTAATGATGCCCTGCACACTCCTACTGGGGTCTTGCACTTTTCCATGACGTCCTGCTTACTCCTACTGAGGTCCTGCACACATTCGATGGAGTCCTGCACATTCCTACTGAGGTTCTGCACAAATTCCATGGAGTCCTGCACACTTGCCATGACGTCCTACATACTGCTACTGGGGTCCTGCACGCGTCTCATGATGTCCTGTACACCCATACTAGGGTAATGCAAACTCTTAATGATGCCCTGCACACTCCTACTGGGGTCTTGCACTTTTCCATGACGTCCTGCTTACTCCCACTGGGGTCCTGCACACATTTGATGGAGTCCTGCACATTCCTACTGAGGTTCTGCACAAATTCCATGAAGTCCTGCACACTTGCCATGACGTCCTACATTCTGCTACTGGGGTCCTGCACGCGTCTCATGAAGTCCTGTACACCCATACTAGGGTAATGCAAACCCTTAATGATGCCCTGCACACTCCTACTGGGGTCTTGCACTTTTTTCATGTCGTCCTGCTTACTCCTACTGGGGTCCTGCACACATTCCATGGAGTCCTGCACATTCCTACTGAGGTTCTGCACAAATTCCATGGAGTCCTGCACACTTGCCATGACGTCCTACATACTGCTACTGGGGTCCTGCACGCGTCTCAAGATGTCCTGTACACCCATACTAAGGTAATGCAAACTCTTAATGATGCCCTGCACACTCCTACTGGGGTCTTGCACTTTTCCATGACGTCCTGCTTACTCCTACTGAGGTCCTGCACACATTCGATGGAGTTCTGCACATTCCTACTGAGGTTCTGCACAAATTCCATGGAGTCCTGCACACTTGCCATGACGTCCTACATACTGCTACTGGGGTCCTGCACGCGTCTCATGATGTCCTGTACACCCATACTAGGGTAATGCAAACTCTTAATGATGCCCTGCACACTCCTACTGGGGTCTTGCCCTTTTCCATGACGTCCTGCTTACTCCTACTGAGGTCCTGCACACATTCGATGGAGTTCTGCACATTCCTACTGAGGTTCTGCACAAATTCCATGGAGTCCTGCACACTTGCCATGACGTCCTACATACTGCTACTGGGGTCCTGCACGCGTCTCATGATGTCCTGTACACCCATACTAGGGTAATGCAAACTCTTAATGATGCCCTGCACACCCTACTGGGGTCCTGCACACGTCCCATGGTATCCTGCACACCAGGCACACGTCCCATGGTATCCTGCACACCAGGCACCTGCGTAACTGGATTCTGTGATTTCGTAAATCGTAAATCGTTATTTTTCAAATTCCTCGTAATTCGTAAATCGTAATTCGTAATTCGTAACTGATAATGAGTAACAAGCCCACACATAGGCCAAACCTGATTCGATAAGGGAAACACCTCAAACTCTCAATAATGAAGTGTTTTTATTTGGAAGATAAGCTGTTCTATACAGCACTTGAAGAAATTCTCAGGATACATATGCCTGAGTTCCGCAATCGCGTTCAGTCCGCAAAGTCTCATTATCACAATCGTAGAAGCGAAGCGATTGTTTTGAGAATGATTTCTTCATTTTCATAGTTGAATTTTTTTTAAAACAACGGCCTCGCTTTTACGATTGTGATAATGAGGACTGAACGCGATTGCGGAACTGAAATGTATGTGTGTACCTGGATAAAAACGACTTAAATAGACAAAAGTTAAATTTCAGGCTTGATCAAGTACCAAACGTGTGTCACATTCTGCCCTACTTTTGATTACGGAAATATAAAGAATAATCGCTCTAATAAACACAGCTCAGTGGAAGCCAAGGAGAGAAACACTAAGTTGCGAAAAAATTGCGGTTCGAGAATTTAAAGCTATTAGTTAAAGGCAGAGTTCGCGATAAAAAGTACTTTTGAGCTCTCCTCATGAGAATGTAGATTTGGCCACCACAAAACTAAAAATAAGTGTAAAAACCCGGAAATTCGCGGAAAAAACGCTCGAGAACAAGGTATAAGGGCTAATTACCGGTGTCGGCCGGCCCCCTAATTAACGCGATTTTCATTAATGCTTGCTTTTCCGCCATTTACTTTGCTGTTAAAGTAATCAATAGTGTCCAGTAATGTTCAGAAATTACTTTAGAGGCAAAATAAAAGTTGGCAAAACAGGCTTTTACACAAATCTCGGTAATTGGGGGCGGGAGGACACCAAGCCATAACTTGTTCCTGAGCGTTTTTTCTCCAATTTTTACCTTATTTTCACATTTGTGATGGTCAGATCTACCATTCCATGGGGATAGCACAATAACCAATTTTATCGAGAACCCTGCCTTTAAAAGTTCAGGATGAGAAAGCTGCCCATTTTTGGGCAGAGTTGTAAGCTCTGGGTCAGTCTAAGAAAAGAAAAAACGGAAGTACGACGAAAAACGGCTAAGAAGTGGGTGAAAATCTCGTGGAACAGCCAGCCCAATGGATCACCCCCGCTCACGTCATATAGCAGTTGTCCTAAGTTCATTTCACCAGAGGAACTGACACCGAATTTTCGAATATTCTTTGTGCCGAAACAGGCTAGTAACCAGACATGGACATTTAACCATATGATTCTTCAAGAGTTTCTGGTCCACGAAACAGAGTACAAAGAAGTCACTTACCTAAGAATTTCAAATCTCAAAACCATTTGCGTCGTTTGGTTTGACGTTTTGTCCGCAGTGCACAAAACACACCAGCAGGCGTAAATGAATAATTGTTAGGTTTTTAGGCAGTTTTTTTTTCTTCAGTGTTTGAGTGTTCTGTGAGGACTTGTCCCCAATAACGTTTTCTTGGTGAACTTATCCACTCAAAACCATCGAAAACTAGAATGAGGTTCTTTAACGTGAACACTGCCTTCAGGAGAAAGACCATTGTACATATGAGGGGCCCTATAAATGAAATATACATTTTCAAAACCAATTTTGATGCAGAAATAGATTATCCCTTCTTCACTCTGAGTGGAGTTGCGAGCGTTCCTCCCCATAAACATAGGGTTGTTGGAGTGGATATAACCGTTGAAGAGTAGTGAAGGTTGTTTAGGATTCCGAAATGAGAAAATGTGAAGGTCCCCTCCAAATCGCGGGTTTCCAAACAGGAAATTACCTGACCCATTATTTTCTTTCGCATTCAGATATGCGAAATTCTAAAGTTTCAAAGTATTTCATAACTTTTTCGAAAATGTAGGCGACTTTACAGCCGTCTTTTTGTGTTGGAACGTTTCGAACCGAGCTTGAAAATTACTTTTCCTCTCAAAGCTTGATTGACTTTGAAGTCAGAAATCTATCAAAGTTCAATTCGGGAACCTCGTGAAACTTTTCGTCGAATAGTATTTTCAGGTGAGAACAATAATTTGAGGATCCCTCAGCAGAATTGAATTCACGAATACCAGATTTTCTACTGGTCACTTTTGAACCACTGATGGCGGATGCGTGGTGAAGATTGTTTTCGAAATTCCCCCAAAATTCAGCCACGAAGTGTATATTGAGATTCAATCTATTTGCTCCATAGGCCAGCCTGTAGAGCCAAGACCCGTACTATTATATTTCGCCATGACCGACGGGAGAGGAGCTCTCGACACACAGAGGTGGGAGTGGTCCCGTTCACGCAGTTCGACACGTTTCACTACTAAATGCAATCGAAGTGGTCTCAAGAGAAATTAGAGCCGCAAAAGGCGAGACAACTCCTCCCTCGGTATGTAGAGAGCCCCTATTTCATGATCGACCCCACTGCTTCTGACTACGCTCTGGGATAGTGGGGGAAAGGCTTTACCGAAAGTTGAAATTAAAAAGATAAATAAAATTTTAGGGCTGCGAAAAAAATTGTCAGACTCAACCATGCTTTAGACAGAAAATTTTAAATTTCAGGAGATTCTAAATCCCGAGTTGCACCGAACAGTAATCGGAGATGCTTGACAGTAAGGTTCGTTTTCCAATCTCTGGCCACTGTTGTTATTGTTCGGGTGAACGGGAGAAGCCCGGCCAGCAACAGAAGCCGACTCGCAGATGGCGAGAACGAGCCGGACTGTCAGGCTGCTCGGAGCCGAGAATAGCCTAAGTTGTGCCCTCAAGCGCATTTTCACGGTTCGTTACGATTTGTTACGAATCGTTACGACTTTAGGCCACAATTTCCTGAAACGTAAATCGTTAAAAAAATTGCCAAAAAAAAGCTCGTAATTCGTAAATCGTAATTTGTAATTACGCACACCCCTGACTGTACACCCATACTAGGGTAATGCAAACTCTCAATGATGCCCTGCACACTCCTACTGATGTTCTGCACACATTCCATGAAGTCCTGCACACTCCTTTTGTGATCCTGCACACCCCTACTGGGGTCCTGCACACTTTCCATGACGTCCTGCACAATCCTACTGTGGTCGTGCACGCACACATCTACTGGGGTCCTGCACACATCCGATGGAGTCCTGCACACTCCTTTTGTGGTCCTGCACACCCCTACTTGGGTCCCGCACACTTTCCATGACGTCCTGCATATCCCTACTGCGGTCCCGCATAGTGTACCGTTACTTCAGCATACCCTGTGAAGCTTTATTATCAATGCTGCACAAGCGAACACTCGCCTCGTGCAAAGCATCCCACCCGTACTGCCGTCCTCTTTCCATCCGGACTTTTGGAGTACACCACTCTAAAGAGCAAGGTAGACTCTGTTTCATTCCAAGTGAACTCATGTTTTCGGTTATCACAGCGTGGAGCGGTGGCGTCTTCGTCGAAACCTGGGGTGGTAGTAATTGGGGGTGTTAAACGCGAATTAACAGGCGTCAAGTTCGCGTTAAACACGAGTTTAAACACACCACAATCTGAGCAGGACTTCTAAGACTTGGGAGAGAATTCGCTCTAGTTTGACCCTAACTTCCCTCATCGATAGGTATTTGATACACTTCCAATAAAAGCGCCTCGAAAAGCGACGATTGTAATCTTTGTTACGGAAAACAGCGATTTCAAAACGTTTTCAGGGCTGTTTTTCCTCTAAAATTCCGGCATGTGGCATCCTCGCGGTAGGTTCGCGTTTAACCTCCTCTCACAGAGAGCACTGAAATAGCGCTCAAATGCGAGAGGAACTCGCGGCTCACGAAAAACTTCTCTCCGAGGAGTTTTTTGGCGCGGCTAGCAGGATACAGTAGAAATAGTTTTGACCATCTATACTGAGGGCAAGTGCGAGTTTAATTAATGCAGAGGGTTCAGAAAGTCTGGTAGCACTGTTAGCCATTTTGATTCAGGACGTCATCCTATCTTTAAAACTGAAGGGTGACTCAAGGGATAGTCTTGTAACGGCTTCCGCCAAGGAAACGGGCGATGAGGGATCAAAAACAAAACAGGGATCATTGCTGAAACACGTTGGCCGTCTTCTATGGTGGCACTAATCAATCCCTCCCAATCAGCTGTTAATTTTTCGGCGAGCGCCGACACTTCTCTCCTTTTTCCTATTCTGCCTCTGAAATTCTTCCGCTTTGCTATTTTCAGGTTATTTCCCTCTTCACAATTCTTTGCTTATCGTATGCTATAATGGGTGTTAAGTGAATTTATTGCGTGCTTTTGGAAATGAAAATTTCAAAAGCGACTGATTTTCAAGTGATTTGCTGTTTTAGTAATGTTTCTGTATTTTATCTGTATATTGGTGCTCTAGTAATGTTTCTGTATTATTCAGGGCATATCGGGCGAGTTTTGTGGCAAACCAATTGTGGTGCGCGCGAAGCGCGCACCAGATTTGGTTTTGAATCGGCCACGCGCGCAACCCGTTTTTCGAAATCTAAGTTCAGGCTGAAGGTAGAAATTAGCTCTAAATTTCATTGAAAAGAGCGCAAAAAGTTGTGTATGATGTCTAAAAATGGTTCAGAATGGTTTCCTAGAATTTGAGCAAATTTTGAAAAACCGCAAGTTTTCTCTGTTAATCTCCTTTTTTTTCAGACGGCGTTCACGATCTTGTGCTACCAGATAAAATTGAGCTAGGGAGCTCATTTTTGAACAGGAGGCTGGAAATGGATGCAGGTCGCTCCTATTCCATTTTGAACTCGACACCTTTACTTTGAAGGGTACCTCAAAATCGTGGGTTTACATACTAAATTAGCCGTGGAGCACGAAAACTCCTTTTTTCTGCTACGGCTGTGGAGACCGGGGTGTGTGGGTGAATTCGCAGCCAATCAACACAGTTCGTCGAAGGTAAGTATTGAACTTGTCAGAAATCGTACTCATGACACGTCATCGATCGATAATCAATATTATCGATTTTCGTGCTTTTTGCACAAAATGCGGCGAAAAGTGGTGATTGCTTTTGGGAATCAATTTCTTGGTTGAGAAATTTTGCTCATCCGTCATTATCGATAAATACCGATCAATAATATTGATTTTTTTGCCTGTTACACAAAATGCCGTAATGATTTTTGATTGTTGATGGCTCTAAGTCATTTGTTTGGGAAATTCTTCTCATCATGCAAGATCAAATATTAATGATCATTAATATCGATTCTTCACATTTCGCACCAAATGCGGCAATGAGTTTTATTTTTTATGGATTCAAGTCATAGGTTTCAAAATTTGCACTCATACGACAATATCGGATGTTAGATATTTCATCATTCCAAAATGGAAATCGTTGAACAAAATTGAAGTCAGAAAGGGAACCTTTGTTAAAAACATGTGAAATTTCTGAAAATTTAGCTTCCTGGCAAAAGTAGCGATTTGGTAATGGTCAAAAAAAAGTTCCAAAAAGGTCTCGAAATATTTTTAAAAAATTATTAGGTGTGAAATAGCCTGGAAAAATAAAAAAGGCAGGAAATGGAGTGGAATAACCAAAAAATAAGATTTGGTGGTCATACATTTCACAAGCTTCTCCGTTGAACTTAACAAAACGAAATCAAGCGCGCAACGGAAGCATTAATCCATTTTCGAAAGCTGTATCAAGGGAATCAGCATATGTCATGCTGGGTGAAGGCAACGCTCCATTCCATATCGTGCTTGATTTCGTTTTGATAAGTTTAATGGAGAAGCTTGTGAAATGATCGACCACCAAATCGTATTTTTTGGTTATTTCACTTCATTTCCTAGCTTTTTTATTACTCCATGCTATTTTATCCCAAATCATTTTTTAGAAATATTTCAAGACATTTTAGAAACTTTTTTTGACCATTACCAAATCGCTACTTTTGCCAGGAAGCTAAATTTTCAGAAATGTTAACTTGTTTTCAAGGCCAACTGTTTTTGTTCTCCTGTCAGTGCAAGATTGGAAAACTTCCCCTTCATTGCCAGATCAGTGCCATCTTTTGTCTCTTATTTTTATTGAGGATCCGCGACGCACTTGCTTTGGTGCATAGATGGAACCACTCGAAGTGTTTCAATTCTTATACTCTGTTTATCTTTAGTTGCACTAAAAACGGTCCGCCAATAGTCCTCTAATGGGCCGGCTAGTACCGTAGTTTACGTCCACGACGCGTTCTCGGCAGACCCGGGTGTGCACCGGGGTGTGCTGAGCGATCGATTCATCAATGCCGTCACTCGGCCACCCACCCTGCCACTGTGCACACCCGGGCCTGCCGAGAACGCGTCGTGGACGCAAACTACGGTACTAGCCGGCCCATTAGAGGACTATTGCGGACCGTTTTTTGTGCAATTAAAGATAAACAGAGTATACCTTGCGATATTTCCACGGTATCTCTTACTTGCATGATGCACATATGAGCGTATAAGTGTTTTCTATATACTTTAACAACAACCGGGGGCTGGTGATGATTTTCAATTTGAGAAGACTGCAAACACTTCATTTCTTCAATTTCACTAGTGAGCGAAACCGCACAATCGCCCCAATCTCAAACGTAAGAGGTTAGTTGCACGTTAAAAAAACACTTGAAATCTTTCCAAAAACGAAAATTGACTGTTTACTCAATCATTCTTATAGGTTTTTGATTATCCATTTCAGTTGAATGTAGGACACCCTCCTTACTCGACGATTTTCGTCGAGTAAGGAGGGTGTCCTACATTCAACTGAAACATTCAACTCATTACTCGACGATTTTCGCAAGATATTTGTTGCACCTAGTGTTACCTTCCCAGGTGCGTCTTCTAATTATTTCATCCAGGGATTTTTAAAATTTTTGTTTGCTCGAAATTCTGTTTAGAAAGGATATTTGTTCAGGAAACGTTCAAAAAAAGTTACTGCAAATGTGAGATCTTGTAAGATCACACACATCCGGCGATTTAAGCTATTAATTAACCTAGCATGTGTTTCCGAGTATGGTTCCAAAAATTGACAAAGCTCATAAAAAATTACGAGAGTTTGAATTGCCAAGCCAAGGGAAATTGAAAAATTTCATTCTAATCGTGTTTAGAACATTAGAAATTTCAAGAAGTTCGCTTTGAAGGCACTTCCTCATGAATAATTTTGGTGAATACTGCCGGATAATTTTCGACCGCTTTCGATAAGCGGTGCAATGTATTTGAACGATATTAACCTACCATAATAACTGAAAAAAAAGCTTCAGCGCTGAGCCTCCGGTTTTAAAGCTTCTTAACTTACTATCTGCTCTATCCCTTGCTACACTTTAAGTCTGAAACCCACTGTATTTTTACCATCCGGACAGCGTCCAACTCATCTTCTCATGTGCGGCTTGGAGATGGCGGTTTGTTCGCGTTTAATACCCCATTTACTACTACCCCTGTTTATCACTAGTTATATTTCACCGAGGCCCACCGCTCCGCTGCTGGTGATAATCGAAATCAACAGGTCACTAAGGATGTATCAGAGCTTATTTATATGGAGTCTCCAAAACAGGCTGATAACTGTATCAGACATCTGATATCGAAAACTCTCTCATTTTTATGAACTAATGTTGCTAGAGCGGTTCCTAAGTTTGAACCGCCTGTTAGGGGCCCAGAAGTGGAAATTGTGAGTTCTGCAAATTATTTTCGGCATTCCCGCGGCCGATTACCCCTAGTCGTCAAGCTTCAAGCGATTTGGTCCACCCCTTCCAAAAAAATGAAATTTGACGAGCGGCGGTGGAGGCGGAGGCGGTGGTTAAGAACGTTTTTGCGTACTTTGAGAGGTCATAACCCTAGAAAGCGGGAACCAGTTGAGATGAAAATTGGCGCAGTTATGTAAATTCTTGCAGCGCATCGAGTGGTGTACAGTAGAGTGTTGGAACGAATAATTTTTTTGAATATTCGAATAAACGAATAATTCGAATAATCCACTTTTCCGAATATTCGATGATTCGAATAAACGAATATTTCACTTCTTTGAATATTCGATTATTCGAATAACCCGAATAATCCACTTCTTTGAATATTCGAATATTCGAATTATTCGAATATTCGAATATTATTCGAATAAACGAATAATTGGGCAACACTATCGCGTACTATCCCATCCCATCCACTCGGGCAAACTGGGGCATCGGCAACAGGTTGAGAAGTTGTCATCTCATAAATTGCACCTTCTTGGCAACTCAAATCGCTCGCATTGTAAGCCTGACAACTGCCCGTTGCCCAGCGACGTCCGCCTGCTGTCGGGCTGTTGACATTTTGACCTGTCGCGTTTAGCGGCCTATTCAGCAGCGGTTCACATCCTGCAAGACTTTTATGTGGCTTAGGAACTACTTTGAACCGACCCGCGTCGCGGTCGGCGCATCGACATGCATCGCGGTCAGCACACCTACACGCATCGCGGTCGGCACGCCGACACGCGTAGCGGCTGGGTCGCTTAACCTCCTCTGAGGCCGCCAGCGGATGGGCAGGGCTTCCAGATGCTGGGCGGGGCCAATATACCGCATACTTGGGTAATTGAACCGGCTGCACTCTTGTCACTTAAATTTAGCATACACGCTCGTAAACGTGGTTGAGATACTAACTATAGAAGTTGAGTGGCATGCCTCAGAACACAACGCCTACGCATTCTGAAGCGTCAAAAACGACCAAAAATGATGCTACACGACTGAGGAGTCGGCCCCGCACCTGTATCACCCCGCCCCTGTATTTTCGTCTTCCCCCAAACAGGAGTGCTGGGCCATTCCCACCATCGTCGATGTGTATGACTCACTTATTGTACTCATCGTACCACCCACAAGCGTCGCCGATGGTGGGAATGTTCTAGTACCCCTTTTTTTGGAGGAGGACGCAAATACAAGGGCGGGCAGATACGGGGGCGGGGCCAACTTCTCACTCGTGTAGCGTCATTGTGGATCGTTTTTGACGCTTCAAAATGCGTAGGCGTTGTGTTCTGAGCCATACTTTATATTTTCGTACTTATCTGAACAACGTTTACGAGCGTGTACTCTGAGTTTTGGCCGAGAAATAGCCGCGAAACAGACACAAAATGCTTTTTTCCCGAGTAATAGTCGCGAAATAGCCGCTAAATAATGCTGGCTGCGAAATAGTCGCCAAATAATGCTCGCCGTAAAATAGCCGCAAAATACCCGCTAAATTGCCGCCAAATTTTTGGTCTGCTTCGGTCTAGTTTGGTTTAGCTTAGTTGAGTTCAGTTGAGTTATGCGCGGTTTATGCGATGGCGAACTTCCTAGTGCTGCTTAGCCGTGCCCTACTCCGCAATCTCAGCGACAATTCGAAAAAACTCAGCGACAAATCGTAGTAAGTCGTTGAGACCGACACCATGTCACTGGGAACTCGCCGTGTAATATCTCGCTTCCCAGCTCCATGAGACGTCTGGGCGACAACAGACGTTGAGTGGCTCAGGATCTGGCGCGAACTTGAGACTACATCCAGCTGGTCGTCCTAGGTGGCTGGAAACCATCGAATTCCACGTGCAGCATTATGGAAGGAGAGAACTTGGGATTTTGCGTCAGAATTCAGGTGAAGTTCACCGGGAAAGTAGACAAATAGCATCACCTCGAACCAGTTTCATGAAAATACACATGAAAATGGCTCATTCTGGCCATCATCGTGAGAAATTTCCATGTTGCTCAAGTGTTGCTATACTTATGAGCCGCTCGAGATTTAAACTTTTCTCTATAACTAAAGGTGAAATGGGCATTTCTAGCATTTTGACAAAATCCTACGAGCGACTTAATATATTGTAAATACTTGCTATACTAACTTGATATTTATGAGGTACTGAAGAATTGTGAGAAATTAGTAGTCACTACGCTAAGATGTTTGAAATGTAAAATCAGGGCAAAATGGAGTGCGATCTTGTCGAATATTCAAATTATTCGTGCTGAATATTCGAATAAACCGAATATTTCACTTCTTTGAATATTCGAATATTCGAATAAACGAATATTCCACTTCTCTGAATATTCGATTATTCGAATAACCCGAATAATCCACTTCTTTGAATATTCGAATATTCGAATTATTCGAATATTCGATTATTCGAATATTATTCGAATAAACGAATATTCGGGCAACACTCTAGTGTACAGCTTATACCTCTGGTGACAGTATAAATAGGTGATCTCTGTGTAGAGCATCCACGCGGGAAGGTACCAAAGCCAAATCCTGGTGCTTCGCCATATTATTTTCCACCACCTCGAGAAAGGATGGAAAGCAGCACAGTCATTTTGCGATCTCAACGAACTTTGCGGCGAACGAGCAATCAGCGAAAGTTAGTGCAGGGAGTGGTTTGCCGGTCAGGTGATACCAACTTGGAGGATAGATCAGGAAGAGGTGGGCCAACAGATTTTTAGGATCAGGATCTTCTGGCAGCCGTGGAAGGGGGCGAGGGTATGACAACATGAATGCTGGCTGAAGACTTCCATTCAATCAAACCATGGTCGCTGGCCTCAAATAAATCGGAAAAATGTGTAGATTCGCTGGATGGTTCCCCCTCGAGCTTTCTGATAACAGCGGTTTTGCTAAATAATTTGTATTGATCAAACAAAATCACTTGATTATGGATCAACCCAATAGTAAGTGGCCAGCTCGCTTACTGGTTCTCCTACACCACCTCTTTGAATGAACACTTCTTACAAAGTCTTTTTAGCGGATTGGATTGAGAGTCTATTTCTTCAGAGATCCATTCTTGGAGCAAACTTTGTTCAGGGGAATACTGTACAGCCAAAGCTGTGAATGATACCTCTCAGCGGAGACGCAGAGATAGCCAGTTTGCGCTTTTGCCGGCCGAGAGGGTGGCAGGATGGCTGACAGCGCCTTTCTTTTCGTCCTCTGCGCTCATTATACTGACTCCAACACCATGCGTGTCGGGTTGTCAATGCTCCGACGACCTGCGCGGGGTGATTCAATGACTCAGAAAAATCAAAACAAGTTACTTGTAAGATAAAAGGCCGAAAACAAGTTACTTGTAACATATCTGAGCCGATGTATGTTATTTGCGACTTATCTCAGGTCATTTAAGTTACATGTAGCATATTGGCGGGATACTGCGCGGGGTGCGCCTTCGATATGTTACATGTAACTTAAATGACTTGAAATAAGTCGCAAGTAACATAAATCGGCCTAGAAGATATTTACCAGGGGGATGTACGACGCACTCGCGGGGTCAGGCTTAATACTGGCGTTTCTGTTGGTTCAATTACCCAAGTTTGAGGAACTTGACCCCCCACCAGCAGGGAAGGCCGTGCACAGCATTTTGTTGCGTAGTGTGTGGTCTGGGACGCGCCCTCTGTGTCGCGAGTCGTCTGCGTCACATGATGGTCACCCATAGTGAAAATTCGAGTGTAAGTTACATGTAACATAAGTGTAACTTACATGTAATATAAATTTAAGTTACATGTAATGTAAATGTATGTTACATGTAATCTAAATGTAAGTTACTTGAGACATTCAAGTAAGTTACATTTATATTACAAGTAACTTGTTGTGATTTTTCTGAGGAGTCGGCTGCTACGCGGGGTTTTCACCCACTTCCTAACCGTTTTTCGTCGTACTTCCGCTCTTACTACTCTTAGGGGAGCCCAAAGCTTATGTTTTTGCCTTAAATTTTTCATCGTGCGATTCAGCCACCCAGGGGCCATTAAGATTCACTTTCCTGTAATATACAAAAGCGGGCGCAACCATCGAAACACCCACATCCGAACAGTTCGGTTCTTCGGGAACAACTATCGAATTCATTGTGAAACTGACTTTAGAGTATACAGGATTTCCACAGTTTTTCAAAATGGGGCGCACCAAAACGAGAGGAAAACAGTTGAAATTTGTAATAACTAGGGCAAAATCAAACATTGACGCTCACTCCTTTGCAATGAAGGCGAGTTCCAGTTACACTTAATATATGCCTAACAATGATCATATATGAATATTGATCTATCCCGAAGCCTCATATGATATGCTTGCGTTCATTGAGATAGCTGAGACTTCGGTTTTCACACCGTACTGATTGGCAAGCTTTCGATGTTCTTAACACCTTCTTCAGACGTATAACATCTGACAGCGTACGGTGTGAAGGCAATGAGCATACAACCGAAGAGAGGTGAGGATTAACCACGGCCGGTTATACCCAAACAGTGGAACCTATAGAACAATTTCACAGACTGTGGTGAAGAGCACTAGTGAATCAGCAAGATCAGCTATACCCACTTCCTTGCTAAGCTAATCCTACACAAATAAGGACTAACTGCGCGAACAAAGCTCTGTTTTTACCGTAGATTTACGTGATAAGCCTCAGCGTATAATTTAACTCATTACTGTTATTGATTGCGGGGGAAAGACGCTCTATGGCGTTTATGGCTAGCGCTTCCAGAGTTTTTTTTTCCAATGGAGCTTCTAGAGAGCGGTGTTGCACAGAAACTTTTGAAGATGGTAGGTTTTCGTGGGCGTGGTGTACATACATAGTGCTCGATGCTGCGAGAAGCTGTTTCGTGGGTAAGATGTAGGATTTCGTAGCGCTCGTATATGTTCATCAATGCGGACGTGAGGAGGAAGCATTGTTTCCCCGACATACTTCTGATCACATCCCTCGCATAAGACCATGTAAAGGGTCCCACGTAATTTACAGATCTTCGTTTCCGCGCTGCGATTGCTCGGTCCACGGTTTACTTCATAGATTCTCGTCGATGTGGGTAAGCTCTTAAAGGCCGGGTCCGCGATAGAAGAGATTTTCGAGCTCCTTTCACGATAATGTAGATTTGGTCATCACAGAAGTGAAAATAAGTGAAAAAACCCGGAAAATTGCGGGGAAAACGCTCGAAAACAATAAATAATAAAATTACTATCTTTTCTCATTTGGTGAACGGACGTAACTGATGATCGACCCAAAAGCCAACCCCCAAACTCAGAAAGACGTTTTTAACTGGGAAAACTCTGTTTCGGTTCTTTTTGAGACTGCAGACTTCGTGAATGGCCTTATCAAGGCCCACTTGAATGATATAACACAAAAACAGAATATTGGTTTTCAGCGCGCACGAAGCCTTTAAAGGTAATGTTCCAAATAAAAATCGTTTTTCTGCTTCCCCACTTATCTTGAAAACGTCCCCATGCTGATTCCAATGATGTCTCTCGAATCGTACAAGGCCTTCTGGAAACAGAGCTCCTAAAAAATTGAGCTGGGAAAGCATGGTGGACGAGTTGTCCGAGGCTTGTAACTTCCGTATTTGCAGCCGATGTATGCGAGCTCACCTGAGTAAAGAGAGAAGTTGAGGATGTAGGGAAGAATGGGGCTCTTGATTGGAAACCATTGCTCAACTCACGATCTCGAGTGTTTTTTTATTTACGTCGGAGGGCGGGCATTGCGCTTTTGATGGTTCGCCTTGCGCTCAAAGTGGCAACTTAGGGCTCTTTTGGGGCTCTTTCTTACTTGTTTTCATGCGTTCCTCTGACGTAAGCTTACAGTGTGCCCCTCCACTACCCATTCCTAGTGGAAACAGAAACATATTTTTTTCTCTCAACATTGCCCTAATGAACTTACTCACATCGATGAGAATCTATGAAGAAAAATGTGGACGGAAAAATTGCGCGTATGACGCGCAAACGAAGATATGTCAGGTACGTGGGACGGTTTACATGGTCTTGTGCGAAGGATGTGATCAGAAGTACCAGGTTGTCCAATAACTCTTGTCCGAAAATTTCACCATTTTTGATTTTTTTCAACTTTATTGAAAAACAAGTCTAATCAACAATATAATCACCACAGTTATCCAAAACAGTGGCCCATCGATTGGGCAGGTCGCCGATGCCCTTCGCCCAGAACTCCGGGAGCTGCGACTAGAAGAAGTCCGCGATGTCGGATTTGAGGTTGTCGTAGTTGGTGATTTTTCTTCCGGCCAAATGGTGCTTCAGCGGGCGGAACAAGTGGCAGTCGGAGGAGGCGAGGTCCGTGGAATACGACGGATGGGCAACCGTCTCCCAGCCGAGCGTCGCCAACTTCTGCTGGGTCTCCTTCGCCACGTGGGGGGCGCGCTTTGTCGTGCAGCAGGTGGACCGAGGCCCGTCGGGGACGCTTTTGGCGGCGGCTAGTTTCCCGAGCTGATCGGAGTGGATGGAGGCGGTGACCGTCCTGCCTTGCGGGAGCAGCTCGAAGTACAGCATGCCCTTGGTGTCCCACCTGCAGCAGAGCATGATTTTCAGCGGGTGCAGGTCGGCTTTCGGCGTCGTCGGCGGCTCTTCTCCGCGCGGGATCCAGACGGCACGGCGAGCGACGTTGTCGTAGAAGACCCAGCTCTCATCCCCAGTGACCAGGTCTTCGAGAAACTCCTTGCGATGCGGACGAAGGAGAAGGGACTGGCAGACGGCCACGCGGCTCTGCTTGTTGGCATCCGTCAAACGGTGGGGTATCCAACGGGCCAGAACTTTGTGGTAGCCGAGTAAGTTGAGTCGATTGTGGATGGTGGACTAGCTGCAGCCGAGCGTCGTCGCCAGTTCACGGGTGGTGGCTTCCGGCTTCTCCTTGATACAGCGAAGGACTTCGGCATCATCCACCGTAGAAGGCCGCCCGCTGTGCTCCCTGTCCTCGAGGCTCGTGTCGCCGCTCTCGAAACGATTGAACCAGCGGCTGACTGTGCATTGGGACGCTGCATCCTCCTCGAACGCTCTGCAGATGTTGGCGACCGCGGTGCCCGTGCCGTTGCCCAGCAGCCACTCGTAGTACACGAACGTAAGAATTCGACCTTGGTCTATTTTAGCTTGTACTGGTAACTAGACGCGGCGACTGCGCCCTAAATACCCCTAGCGTAGAACTTTGGAGAACACTCTAGAAGGTTCTTACACTTGCCTAATATTATAACACTTCTAAGGATAATTATAGAATTTTCAAAATTTTCGGACAGGAATTATTGGACGGCCTGGTATATCGGGCACACAATACGTCCTCCTCGCGTCGCTACGAATCTCTACATATTACCCACGAAACAGCTTCTCGCAGCATCAAACACTACAACACGTCCGCGAAGATCCTCCAACTTTAAAAGTTTCCGTGCCAGACCGCTCTCTGGAAGCTCCATTGGAAAGGAAAGCGCCTTTTCCCCGAGATTAATAACAGTAGTAAGTTCAGTGATACGCTGAGGCTGATCACGTAGATTTACGGTATAGACGGGGCTTTGCTAGCGCAGTCAGTCCTTATTTCTGTAGGAATAGCTTTGCAAGGAAGTGGGTATAGCTGCTTATGCTGCTTCACTAGTGCTCTACACCGCAGTCTGTGAAATCGTTTAATAGGTTCCCCTGTTTAGGTAAAGCCGGCCCTGGTTAGTTTTCACTTTTCTTCCGTTGTATGCTCATTGCCTTTACACCGTAGGCTGTCAGATGTTATAGGTCTGAAGAAGGTGTTAAGAGCCCCGAAAGCTTGCCAATAAAAACGGTGTGAAAATAGATGTCTCAACTATCCCAATGAACGCAAGAATGATCACATAGACAAGTTACGATGATTCAAACGTTTTGCAAGAGCCAAGCTACTCAAAAACTACTCAGACGGTAACACAGGTCGAACCAAGGGTGCTGAAAGCAGGGTCAAGCTGGGCGTTGCGTAATTTTTCGAAATAATAGCGACCCCCCACCAGCAATTTCTTTCCTAAATTTTTGCGATCCCTCCCCCCCCCCGAGGCGCGATTTCCGACCAGTTCACATTTGATTATCAAAGTTGGCAGTCGCCGAAAATTCGTCCAGTAGTCGGACTAAAGCGTCTAGGGCCCGAGCAGTACTACGACCCTTCCCTTTGATGCCCGAAAATATCGAGAATTTTCGGCACATCTTCACCAGATTTTGATTTTTAATCCTAAATTTTTTCGTCCCTTTGATTCCGTCGCAGAATTTCGCAGCCACGCTTGACCCCTGAAAGCAAGTGTGGGCGAAAGATTTTCAAAACCGAAAAAGCTAAAATTTTTTGGAATGCTTCGCTACACTGCGCTACGCTACAAAAAGACTTTTTTCAATTTCCCGTTTTTTTTTCGGTTTTTCGGAAAATCAATACCGACAAAAAAACCGAAAAGTCTTCGAAAATGGTCGCACTTCAAATAGCATATCTGGACCAAAACTTTTGGTCTCGAGACGAGAATCTTCATTTTTGAAATTCGAGTTTTTGAGAATTTTTCGCACGTCCCTGGCTGAAAGGCACTATAGTTGTGCTCGAATATTCGCAATCGAATAAACATTTGAATAAATTATTCGATTATTTATTCGATTATCGAGTAATCGAAAAATCCCGATTTTCGATTATTATTCGAAATCGACTATCGAAAAAAAAACAGATATTCGATCAATATTCGGAATCGACTATCGGAAAAAACAGATATTCGATCATTATTCGAAATCGACTATCGAAAAAACCTCATATTCGATTATTATTCGAAATCGACTATCGACAATGACAATTATTCGAACATATTCGATCTTCGAATATATCCGAATAATATAACACAGCCATTACCGGATCCTACACAGAAATTTTTCGAGGGGCCAGTGCACCAGCACTACTGTGAGTCAGGGCTGTGCGTAACTGAAATTTTGAATTGCGTAAATTGTAATTTTCAGATCCTCGTAACTCGTTAATCGTAATTAGTAACTGATGAGTAATGAGCTCAAACACAGCTTCAAACTTCATTAAACATGGAAACGCCTCAACTTCCCAGTGATGATATGTGTTTCAAAATAAATCTGTTTTCGACGAGTACATGAAAAAATTCTTTCATCCTAGCGAATCTCTGGTCCGCAATCGCAGAAACCCGCTATGGCAGCACGCGACACGATGACAATACTGGTGGGACCACGTAGTCCCGGCACGATCAACCTTCGTCCCAGCACGACTTCATCACATTACGTGCTGCAACAGCGTTTGTCCACAACTGCGGTCCGGAATTTTCTTCTGGTAAGGGCAATACTGGTCGAAAGTGTAAATCGTCTTCTATCCAACGCTTTTTTTGGTTTTCAGCAAAACTTTGCGGTTTTCAAAGCTGAAACTGAAATTTGATGGAGATCCAGGGTTCCGACTGAGCATTTTTTAGCAGCCAAAGCTAAAGCCGCGAAAATTGATAGGGCAATTGAAACCACGACATATGCGCTAGATCAAAATAAGCACGGGAATTCTCAATAGAGCGAGATTTGTATATTTTTTCCCAACCTTTGGCAAGGTGCTTCTATGGCTGTCGACGATGGCCAATTTGGTTTTTGTTCTTTTTCATCGATTTTTGGAAACGAAATAAAAACGAATAGGTGGCAAAATGAGTAATACTCAAAGGGGTGGAGTAAATATCAAATAGCAGCAAGTTCTGTGGCTCATACTCGTTAGGTCAGACAATGTCGAAGTAACAAATTCACGAAAAGCGAAAAAAAGCTAGGAATCACGCCTAATCCAGAAATTCCGCGAACACTATCCCCAACTCAGACAGTAACACTAATGGAATTGCTGGCGCGTGGCGGGCCGAACAACTCCCATCTCGCTATACGACCGCTATCGTTCTAGGAGAAAGGGCGTCATTTCGAATGTATCGCGCCTCTTCACTGTGGACACCCAGCGAAGACGCGACGCGACGTAGCGTGATCGAGATGTAGGCTGATTATAACATCGCGTCGGGACGCGAATGAACTCTGAACGGGCTCTAACGAAACGCCCGCTCGTGACGCGCTGGCGTTGTATGAATAGAACCGCTGTGGGTGGCATCAGACAGCTGCTAGTGTAGAAACGATGCGTATCGATTTTGCGTGCCGCCACTCATGAACCCTGCCTAAGCGGAATATTGAAAATATTGAGCAGTTCAAGAGCTTTCGATGCCATTCTTAAAAACTGCCTCTTCAAAGCAGTAGCGTCGCAAAACTCTGAATTCGGTTGGCCCGTAGTTAAATTAATTCATTTATTCGAAATTATATGATTTTCGATATTCATTCATTCGAAATAGAGAATCGAGTATATTCATTCATTCGTTCATTCGAAAATTTTGAAGTCGAATATATTCATTCATTCGTTTATTCGAAAAATTTGAAGTCGAATATATTCATTCATTCGTTTATTCGAAAAATTTGAAGTCGAATTTATTCATTCATTCGTTTATTCGAAAATTTTGAAGTCGAATATATTCATTCAATCATTCATTCGGTCCGTTTAGTCAAAAAGCACAACTATAAAAGGCACCTCCGGGCTTTTCGCGGGAGAATGTTGTTTCAGGGAAAGAATTTTTACCTGGACTAGTTGTCCGGTAAGGTAAACAAGTTCTCATCATTCGCAACCGGTGAATGACGGGGTCAAATGAAGAAGGAAGAAAATAATACGGCAAAATGGTATGTTGTTAGGGTCCAAAGGAAAGACAGTAGCTTCGTTACTAAAGATGGGGCTCGGCTCCACCGAGCTAGATGGGTTATGGCGCATCATTCGACGTAGAATTTTGCGCAGATTTTGAAACTGCCCTTGCCACAACATTATCTCTTACTGTTAAAGAGTTATAAGCAAAAAACTGTTTCATAAAATAAATTACGCTGAAGGATCGGGATTTTTTCAAACTTGAAAACTATAGTCGACACAGAATTCTAGGAGGATTCTTAAAGGCAGTGTCCACGATAAAAACCATGTCTGTTTTTTTGGTGGAGATCGGCAGCTACGGGCCTAGCGCAACCCTAGGGTTGAAAAAACTAAAAAGATGGGCTCGGAACGGCCCCCCCTCCCCGGCCCAAAGTTGCCCACCCGTCAGCTCCTCACCCCCAGATGCACTTCCCACGCCCACCGACTTGAACAAATGAATGCTCGAGATTGTGAGATTAGCGATGATTTCCGATCAATAGCCCCGTTCTTCCCTTCATTCTCAACTTCTCACTTTACTCAGGTCAGCTCGCATACATCGGCTGCAAAAGACGGAAGTTGCAAGCCTCGGAAAACTCATCTACCATGTTTCCTTAGCTCAATTTTTGAGAGACCATAACTACGTTCCCAGAAGGTCTTGTACGATTCCAAAAACCTCATTGGAATCAGCATGGGACCGTCTTCAAGATAGGCGGAAAAGCAGAAAAACGATTCTTATCGTGAACACTGCCTTTAAAGGCAGTGTTCACGATAAAAAAAATGTGTTCTAGTTTCAACTAGGAATGGGTAGTGGAGGAGCACACTGTAACGCTGACGTCGAAAGAACGCATGAAAACGAGCCAGAAAAAGCTCCAAAAGAGCTCAAAGTTGTCACTTTGAGCGCAAGGCAAACCCCAAAAGCGCAATACACGCCCACCGACGTGAACAAATGAATGCTTGAGATCGTGAAACTAGCCATGATTTCCATTCATTAGCCCCGTTCTTCCCTTCATTCTCAACTTCTCTCTTTACTCAGGTCAGCTCGCATACATCGGCTGCAAAAGACGGAAGTTACAAGCCTCGGAAAACTCGTCTACCATGTTTCCTTAGCTCAATTTTTGAGAGACCATAACTACGTTCCCAGAAGGTCTTGTACGATTCCAAAAACCTCATTGGAATCAGCGTGGGACCGTTCCCAAGATAGGCAGGGAAACAGAAGAACGATTTTTATCGTGAACACTGCCTTTAAAACAACTTTTACCGAAGATCCACTTTGGAAAGTTAGAGAGTTATGAACGAAAAACCAATAGCTTCAGACAAAAAAATTCACTTTAAAACTGAAGTCAGCTGGAAGAGTGGGAACGTATCATTTGAACCTGAAAACGCTGTTTGATGCAAAATCTCGTGAGGATTTCAAAAACAACTTTCACCAAAGGTCTATCTCTAAGTGTAAAAAAAGTTACGGAAGAAAACTGGTTGCTTTGAGTGAGAAACGTAGTTTCATACATTGAATTCGGCTGAGAGATTTTGAACGTATTTTTTTATTGAAAACGTTATTAGACGCAAAATTTAGTGGATATTCCGGAAACGCTGCTTCCCAAAATCCATCTTCAAGAGCAAAAATTTCATGAGCGAAAAAACAGGAAAAATCTGGAAAAATTTATCTCAAGACAGCTCAAAGGAAAGTTTTCGTGATCTCGGCAGATCATTTAATCGAGAATACTCATCCAGCGCGTAGCTAGATGCCTCACATAGAAACCAGAAATGCCTAGCGTTTTGAAGGAATCTAGTCTATTTTTGACACGAGAATTTACGTAAATTACGGAAAGTTTAGCATCAGTTGGTGGAGTGTTAGCTACAGTGCCCGCATATTCTACATTAATTCGCGTCACAGCGCTTTGTCGATCGACCCACCCAGTCCTGGTCCGTACCAGAAGGGCGATCCCAGGTGCGATCGACCGCATCGCCGTTTCTTCCCGACCGCCTGCAGCATCTCAGTGGTCAAAATTATCCTTAGGCCGTAGTCATACACCGGCGAAATGAAAACGTGCCGCCATGACTTTGTCGCCGCCTGACGCGAGGAACGGGAACTCACGCAACCTTGCGTACAGAGACGCGACGTGATATTGCAGCGCTTTCGAAATATCAATCAATGTCTTTATTTCTCATTTTATTTTCTTGCATTTCGTTCCGCTAAATACGGCAAGATTACAAGAAAATGATGACAAAATGAGTCATCTGATGGAGTTTGGCGAAATTCCAGCCAAGTGGGTCCCGAAACGACGCAGCATACGGTGCCGCGGCGTGCATAACTGTTCGCTGCGGCCTTTCACGGCGTTTTTTCCGTCACAAGTGTTCCTTTTGAGTGCCTCAGCACAGTGAGGGTGTCCGTAAGGGACGGTTGTCTTGTCGTTTCCGCGGCGTCCCGCCGGTGTATAACTACGGCCTTAACAAGGTCTCCCAGAGAGCCACACGAGTCACCCTTCACGACCAGCCTCAGAGTGTCAAGTCCAACGCTGTTCAAACGGCATCCCAGCGTTCCGCGTATCCAGCGCGGGTTTGAGATTGCCTTTCAAGACAGGCTGTTGTTGAATTCGCTAAAAAATTATAGCGAGAATATACGGGATTAGCGACAGAGAGATCAATCTATCGAATTTAGCCTTCGTTTTTATGTAGGATATGCGTAGAATTTGCACCCTTGTACCGTCCGTCGACGCAAGAATATGCGGGTTTTAGCTATCGTAGCTAGAACCCGTTAACTCTCGCTACATGGAATGGGGCGGCGTAACAGGCCGCGTCCTCGGAGGCATCTAGCCACGCGTTGGCAGAGTAGCGACTTTAAAAAAGCACATGATGAAGGAATTATGTTACAAAATTAATAGTTAAGAATAAAAATATATTGAATGCAAAAACGAACATTAAGAAAACGTTAACTTTTAAAGTTGCAGGTCTAGAGGGGTCCTTCACCATTTCCCTTTTCACAAGGGACTGCTTTAAATTTTCGTGGGGATTTGGAAAAACATGCTGTCGTCGCTGTAGGTCTGTGGCAATTCATAACTGATAATTCCAACTGCTTAAAATTCCCTAAATGGCTGCGGGGGTTCCAAAAAAATGGCCTCTTTATTTCAAACTCATTGGGGAACTTTTGGGGTGTTCAGAAAAACGTTTTCGGATTCGGCTCAAAATATTCAACTTTGGGTTATTTTGGGCGCTGAACGCGTATCTGGGGTCTGTTCGTCGCCAGAGTCAGGGTTACTGTAGGTTACGGTAGGCATAATGCATTTGACTGGCGGTACTCACCTCAAAACTTCGAAATTCGAAAAATGGACCCCGTATTCGTGTTCAGCGTCCCAAATAACACCCACAGTGAAATTTTGAGTCAAATCTGAGACTTCGACCAAGCTACCGTATACCCACCATTGCATACCGTGATCCAAGGAAAATCGATAAACCGATCACAGATTCGTGTTAGAAAGCCCAAAAAATCTCTATGTAGACGCTTTGAGACGATTTCCTCGAAGCATTTTCGAAATCGTCAGAAGTCGCGTTTGGTCAGCAAAATTGGGAGACCAGCAGTTCTCCGAATATGGGCCAGGCTCGTCGCGCCGCGGCTAAATTCGGACGAGTTTACCTTCTCGTGATGATTACAATTGGAGTACGTTATCGCGCGTTGAATTGTTTATTCACTTTCCAACCCATTTGTAATTTCTTTTATCCACTGCTTTGTTATCCATTTCGCCCTTCTCCTCCCAGCATTCTCCTCTCCATTCTGAACAAACCGGATTATTTTCCAATGAAACCTCTCTGGTTTTTTTTTCAGAGTCAAGCCGCTGATATTTCTTCCGGCCCGAATCAATCTTTCAAAAGTTTTCCATTCGAGTATGAATTCGTTGTGATCCCTAAAAAAGTTTCAAAGCTGCCCAGTTGTTCTTGGGAATAACGACCGTGAGGGAATAATTATCATAGGGAGAGGATTTTCATACAACATATACTCACTCCTCCTATCGATAATAATGGAACTGATTACGAAAATAACTAGTAGAAATGTATTCATAAACGCATTCAGAAGGACTTTTTCTGTCAAAATTTATAGAGGCACGCTAACGCGCTCCGCTTGTAACTCCCTGAGCACTGTAGAACATTGCTTCGCGCCCCCAAACCGCGCGCGAACACTCGCCGCGTCGCGACGGGAGAACTGCAGTACACCTAGCAAAATTTGCCCCATTTTAAAGCTTCGGACGAAATCAGTCGGAAAATCTTAAATATGGACAAGCGGGCCTCAGATTCGTATTTAGCACTCAAAACAACCCCTGGAAACGAGATTTCAGCTCAATCGAACTCAGGTTCGAAAAGTACGAAGTGTGCCGAAGCCTGTCGCTGTGCAGCGCACTGTGAATGTGACAGCTACCGCTTCCCTTCCTAGGTAAAAAATACCATTGGCCTAATGGGATCGTCGTACCCGTTTTTCTCTGCTTTCCCTCATCACTCATTCCACAATTTCTTCCCGGATCTTGAGAAATCCGGATGTCCGATTCAGTTCTCCGCGTATCTGCTGGGCAACAGGGACGCATTTATACTCGCTATGCCTCTGTCGAAACGAAAACGCCGTTGTAAATGTTAAAACGAGCCAAAATTACCACATTTGAGCGATTCTCAACGGCCGAATTCGAGAACTCCTCCCATTTGCTAGCGGAGCGGCGGAACCGATTATACAATCGGTAAGGATCGCACTGATATGTATAGTTAGGTCCGTGGCTTGCAGTAATTACCAGCCAGACGCTGGTGAGATTTAAACCGCCGCGCCAGCCGCGGTTCAAATTGAAATTTTTTTTCCTGATTAAACAAGCCACGCACCTAACCATAGTGCATAATGTACTTCGAGCTCCCTACTGAAGGTCGGTTCAAACTCGGTGTACTTACGCTAAAAATAGGCGGAAGAACAGAAAAACGATTTTCATGAACACTACCTTTAAAGGCAGTGTTCACGATAAAAAAATGTGTTTCAGTTTCCACTAGGAATCGGTAGTGGAGGGGCACACTGTAAAGTTAACGTCGAAAGAACGCATGAAAACGAGCCAGGAAACGCTCCAAAAGAGCCCAAAGTTGGACACCCGTCAGCTCGTCACCCCCAGATGCACTTTCCACGCCCACCGACGTGGACAAATGAATGCTCGAGATCGTGAGATGAGCGATGTTTTCCAATCATTAGGCAGGGCTTCCCTTCATTCTCAGCTTCTCTCTTTACTCAGGTCAGCTCGCATAGATCGGCTGCAAAAGACGGAACTTACAAGCCTCGGACAACTCGTCCACCATGTTTCCTTAGCTCAATTTTTGAGGGACCATAACTCCGCTCCCAGAAGGTCTTGTACGATTCCAAAAACATCATTGGAATCAGCATGGGGCCGTTTTCAAGATAGGCGGAGAGAAAGAAAAACGATTTTCATCGTGAACACTGCCTTTGAATGTATTTTGTCGAGGAAACAAGACACGGGCTGTAGAAGGGTTCAATACAGAACAGAAACGATTTTTCATATTTTCTTCTGAAATTCTAAGTAGAATGAGTTTCATGTGCGGGAAAATGGATAGTAAATGAGCCATCGTTCCAAAGTTTTTGCCAACTTTGATATCGGTGATTCGTAGGATACTGTTTTGACTCATTTCGGGCGCTTTGCGCCTTCTCATCTGTGAATCTCATGTTGTGTACATAATTTGTCTTGTGTAATTATGATACTGTTTTATTTTTGTAGTTTTGTTGAATATGTTGTTACTTAAATGAGATAAAATGTATGTGTAATGTTCTGTGCCACAGTTTGTAACACCAGGGTGCGCAACAGAAAGAACAGAACGCGGGAAAGAAAAATTAGGCGGAATGGGTGAATTTTGGTGAAAAACGAGTAAAACATCAGTAAATTTTAGTAAGATAGAGCAGTAAAACACCAGTAGATTTTGATAGAAAAACTAGTAAAACACCACTTAATTTCAGGAAAATACGAGAAATTTTGGAGATTACCAGAAGAATTCGACAAAAAATCTGCCCGATTGTGCTAAAATCTATTGGGATTTTACTAAAATTTTGTCGTTTTTCACTAAAATTTTGTCGAAAATTACCAACCCGAAAAGACAAATTTTCTGTAAAAGCCACACTTTTGGAAATCTCCTGCAAAGCTCTGGGCATTTAGGGGATTCGGAAAACGGATCATCAATGCTGAAAAAAATTTTTAAAAAAAATTAAAGAATAAAGGCTAATTACCGGTGTCGGCCGGCCCCCTAATTAACGCGATTTTCATTAATGCTCGCTTATACGACATTTATTTTGCTGTTAAAGTAATCAGTAGTCTCCAGAAATGTTCAGAAATTACATTAGAAGCAAAATAAAAGTTGACAAAGCAGGCTTTTACCCACATCTTGATAATTAGGGGCGGGATTACACCAAGCCATAACTTGCTCCTGAGCGTGTTTTCTCCAATTTTTTACTTATTTTCCCTTTTGCGATGGCCAGATCTACGATTTTGTGGGTATAGCACAAAAACCGATTTTATCGAGAACCCTGCCTTTAAGAAGAATCGCTCTCGACAGTTCCTTGGGAATGGCAATCGTTCACTCTTGATTTTAACCCCAGATGTTTGTGTTGCTGTCTTAACTCGCTATTGATAGCTCGAACCTTTCCAGTGGTCCTTGCACTTGTAGCGTGGTACACAATTCATTCTTGGATGTCACAAACTGCCCGTCACCTGAAACAATAAATTTATTGAAAACCATGTTCCCGACAATCATCATGGAAATTCGACATTTCGGGTACGCGCCATACTGGCATTCGAGTTCGCTTTCTACAAGTTCGAAACTAAACCTAATGAATTCGACCACCAAAAATATTTTTCCGTACACTTTTTTCCGCTTTCACATCTGTAATGGGTTTTGTACCATTTTTTTTGTCCAAGATTAGACGGTTGTCCAGTCTGAATATATAGTCATCGTAATCATTTTAGTCTAGCGAAATTTTTCCAGTGTCTGTCTTATTCGACATAATCAATAAATGGATGAATAAATGAATGGGCGGGGCTGCGACGGTAGATCGCAGCGCCCGATTGAAGCCCAGTGGCCGGTGATACCGCCAACGCCACACGGCCACCCTTGATCATCGCGCCTGAACCATTCACCGGATTACATCTGATACGGAGACCATATGTGGACTTATCAACAACAATAGCCATTTGAAAATTATTCAGAGAGGGTAGACAGGTTTTGTCCATAGGAATTTTTCTGAAGATTAACAAGCCTTTGGAAAGGCTTTGGAAGCTTTCAGCCCTTCCGAAAAACTAATAGGCGCTACAAAGCTTCCTGAGATCTTGTTAACTTTCTTCTTCTTCCATGGGCTTCTCGCATCTTCAGTTTCCCAAAACTAGCCTCAGCGTCTCTATGACAGTGATCACCCGCGCGGGTACGCGTAGCGATCCTCTGTGTCGCGCGCGTGACGCACATGGCGAAGAAGCCATAGTATGCACGAATTTCCGTCACCAGATACGGGTAAGCCTCCTCAGCTGTAGAGAACAATTTTGAAGAGCGCACATACGTGCTAGCCGTATAGCAGTCGCAGCGCCATGCGCGGCGAAATCGGCCGCGCCCCGACACTAATGCATCGTGTCCTAGATCATTGTATACTTTCCAGCGTTCATTACATGTCACTGTTGATAACCGCTTTCTCGGACAAGGTGTGAAGAGACCACACAATGGTTGGTTTTGATTTTCAGCGTTCGCCGCGTGCGGGACACCCACCGGGCCGCTACGCGTACGCGAGCGACTGTGTAACTTCATGGAGTAAAACATTTAATAACCGGTGGTGTCACAGACTTTGTCCACCGGGGATCCGCTCAGTGAATTCCTCTAGTATGGAGGAGAACTAATTTCATTTTGAACCCCCCGACGCTTGGGTTTGAGGTCGGCCCCATAGCATCAGTAGCCAGCGAGTGCTTGAGTCGCGTTTTTCAGCCTGCGCGCGCCGCAGCCATCATCGTCTTGGCCAAGGCTTGTTTGAGTGAAAATGTAGTTTCCTGAGTAAAGGCATCGTACGCGCTCAAAACCGCCAACCGTTTTTCCGGTTTGAATCAATGGTAGAACCCGCCTGAGAACATGGGTAGAGTTTGTCGGGTCACCGATGCTTTTTTATGAAGATATGGGAGATCGAATGCCTCGAATTCTGCCAAAAGAGGCCGGCCTTCCGGCAGCCGTCTGGCTTCAAATGAGAAAAGAAACTCGCTTTCGAACAAATTATGCAACAACTTCCACTCATTTAATCTTATCATTTGATGATAAGCCACATTCTTTTCTCATTTGATGCCACACGGCCGTCGGAAGGCCGGCCTCTTTTGGCAGAATTCTAGGCATTCGATCTCCCATATCTTCCCAATGAAGCATCGGTGACCCGACAAACTCTACCCACGTTCTCATGCGGGCCCAACCATTGATTCAAACCCAAAAAAACGGTTGGTGATTTTCAGCGCGTACGACGCCTTTAATTTTCCGATGAGAATCTCCATTAGTACCGTTTTGAAAAGGTTCGAAACTGAACATTCGAATGAAACTCAGGTTTGGGCTTGATTGTGTATTTCGCCGCGAAGCCCATCGCGCGGAGGATTCTCGCGACCACTCGGGTAACCGATGCGAGCCCCTGGCATTGGACAACCATGTACCACACGGGCTCACCGGGCGATGCAAGCACGCGACGCAACCTCGCCAAGATCATATGAGGTGGGAAGAGAGAACAGATGGATATGGGATAGAGAACAGACTTAACAATTACAAGTGGACGACGTGTTTAGCCGGCTGGTGACGTGAACAATGGAGTGACGCCAATTAATAAAAGCGTCATCAGGTTGGCTTGTGGAAACACGTCAATACACCAAAAAACAAGTGAACTACCTTATTGGGTGAACCTTCGCGCTAAGCAAGCGCCGGCGATGTTCAACATTTAGGTTTGCTCATGCTAGGTGCTCCAAAAAGCCTTCCTGAGGAGGGAACCTCACTTACAAGGTAGGCTTGCTTCCGGAATACTCTGGAAGGTTCCATAAGCATCCTGAGAAGGATGGGAGTGCGCAAAATGGCAGAAAGTTTCAGTGAAGCGCACAGTTTCCATGGAAAGAGGCAAGAAATTATGGACACGTATAGGAAAGTCAAAACTATTGACAAATTCGAAAATGCTGTAATAAACTATTGAAAGTTATATGAAGTTCCATCTAATTTGGAGCAGTTTTTCTGCGTTCTATAAGTCAAAGGGACAAAACTCTTATTTACTATTTATTGTTTTCTGAAAACGCCTTTTATATCCTTTTTACTTTATTTACCTTCCTTTTGATTTATTTATTTATATATTTCATTAATGTTATTGTGTCGAGGTTTTTTTTATTGTGTTTAGGTTGAAAAACTTTAGGGAATTTTTGTCACAATTTGATATTAGATAGTGGGATAATAATTTAAAATTACAGACCGGCATATTTTTCGGCTATTTCAATTATACTTTTCATGGAACTCGAGATATAGTTAGGTCCGCGGCTTGCCTTCTCAAGAAAAAATTCAAATTTCACCCGCGGCTGGCGCGGCGGTCACGTGCGCCGGATCGACGCGCGACAAGATTGGATCATAGAGCAGCGATCGAGATCGCGTTGCAAGTCGATCTGCATTCAAGACATGCCATCGCGGCGATCAACGATGGATGTGTAAAATAGGCCTTATCGATTCAGGTCGAGAGAAGAGCTCGATATAAACCGCCCGCACCAGCCGCGGCTGAGATTTCAATGTTTTTTCCTCAGGAGGCGAGCCACGGACCTAACTGCACATACAGACGGCATGGATCCTATTGATACTTTGCGTTTCCTATTGAAGGTTGGCGCAGACTCGATGGCATTCTTATATTTAAAGCAGTTATGTCCCGATGTGTGTAGAGTGTGTGTGTCCCGCGAATCTTAGGAATGATCGATCAGAATTTGTATGAATTGGTACTAACATTTAAGTGGGTAAGACGTATATCGATTACTAAAAAATCAGCTTGAGCCTCCCTTTTCGCGCCTCGGGGCAGCCGAGTTTGTCCGTGGGGCGCACTTTTGGCCGTGGGTCATGAAAACTTCTATGAGCCGTCTAGCGCTAGGAGGGCCTACGCTATAATCAAATTCGTCGGTAGGACTAGGGGAGTGTGGTGGACGTCATAGAAAGTGTGCAGGACCTCAGCGTGAGCGTGCAGGACGCAATAGAGAGTGTGCAGGACGTCATAGAAAGTGGGTAGGACATCACTATGAGTGAACAGAATGTCATAGAGAAAGTGCAGGACATTAGTGGCAGTGCGCAGGGCGCCCTCACAATTTCATTTCATTTTTTTCATTTCCTTTCATTTATTACGCTGTATAAGACAAGCGTGAGATATAACGCTACAATAATTGTGTAAAAATAACCCTAAAACATATCTAGAAACTCAATAACTTCGCACCAGCCATAAGTTTGAACGAACCGCATGTAAGCATGTTTGGTAAAGCGGTATGCTTAAACTTCAAATAGATTAAGCCTGCCCTGCATGTAAACATGTGCCTCCTCGAATTGGTTCTAGGCAGTGAAAAATAGATCTTGACCTGTTCTCCCCTGGTTCTCGATTGCATCGAACTGTAGAATCGGGACATTCTTACACCAAACTTCCCAGATAGTAGTTCGGATATCATACACGCGTCTCTTAGCTTTCGACGATATTCTAACGAGCTTAGATTCAGAATTGTGTTTCTCATCTTAGCACAAGGTATCAATGAGTAATCTAATCCTTCTGTGCGAATCAAGACCTTCCTAGTGTAGTTGTCCTGCACCCTTTCTAAAACATCATTATCCCTCATTTTATATGGGTTCATGACCGTGACTTCACTTTCAACTATGGATCTGACATATGTTTTGTATGCCTTTATTAGAACAGTTCTATTTTTCGTGGATAGATCTTTGAAAATCCGATACACCTGTAAAAAGGCTTTCTTTGCAGGATTTTATGTTCTTGGAAATCTAGTTTGTCATAGTAACAGAAACGAAGATCTCTCACCGGAGACACTGTGGGAATTTGAGTATCCACCGTTAGTGTAGTTAGGTATGTGAGAGGTTCGACACACCTAACTTCATATGCGCCGATTTTTCGGTTGCTATTGGTAAACCAAAGTTGCTCAAATCGGTGTGGTTTACTAAACTACACCGATTTGAGCAATTTTTTTTCGAGCTGCTGTGGTCGCCCGATTAGACCGCTGGTTTCTGATTGGAGTTATTGAGACAGCATCGCTCTCTGGATCCGCTCCGAGCGGCGATTCGTGTTTGTGAGCGTCCAACCAACAATGAGCACAATTGGAAAACGCAAAATGCTCTCTTCCAAGTTCGAAAAAATATGGCTTCCCCAGAACCTTGTCAAAGGGGCCATTTCCGGTGCCTAGCATGATTCTAATGTTCGTTTTCAGATTTTCGGAAGACTAAGACGCGTCTAGGGACTATAATTACCGTAGCAACCATCTTGAGCACCACCTTCTTGAAAGTAGCAGCTCGGGACGGGATAGTGCGCAGTTTTATTACAGAGGCTCAAGAGATAATTGGTTGATGCAAAAATTTCCGGACTTTGAACAAAAAACATTTATTTCGAAAACCAAACAAGGCTCACCCAACGAAAATAATTTTCATCACATTCAAGGATCCTTCGCCACCGATTAGGCAGATGATGAATTCCCGACGCGTAGAACCCGGGCTGTTTCGAGTCGAAGTATTCTTCTAAGGCCATTTTGACTTCGTCATCGTTAGTGACCTGTTTTCCATCCAGGAAGTGCTGCAACGAGCGGAACAGATGGTAGTCGGAAGATGCAAGACCTGGGCTATATAGAGGGTGAGGAAGAACTCCCCAGCTCAGGTCCTATCGACTGGGCACGAACACTGTACGCCTTTTTCACGACAGTGCTCGGCCAAACGTATCTCTGATAACCCGACAGAAACTGCTGGACAAGGGCTGGAAAGTTCTTCCTGACCCTCCATATAGCCCAGATCTTGCCCCTTCCGGCTGCGATCTGTTCCGCTCGATGCAGCACTTCCTGGATGGAAAACAGTTCACTAACTATGACGAAATCAAAATGGCCTCAGAAGAGTACTTCGACTCGAAACAGCCAGAGTTCTACGCGTCGGGAATTTATGATCTGACCAATCGGTGGCGAAGGATCCTTGAATGTGATGAAAATTTCGTTGGGTGAGCCTTGTTTTTTTAAACAATGGTTTTTTATTCAAAGCCGTAGAATGTCCGCAAGCTTTTGCATCAACCTAAGGAAAGCGATGCAGTTCGCTTTTCGCAGATGCAGATTAAGCCTGAGATCATATTTATAGCGACGAGCGACGCGACGCAATGTTCACCATCAATATCGATAAAAATCTATATGTCTGATGGGCGCTATAGCTGTCGCTGGCCGCAGGAAGTATAATCCCCGCCTAGCACTCTAGACACTTCCTTTGCGAGATTGTGCCTTTTGCAAACTGCAGGTTTCTAGCTACGTTTATGAGGTCCTGGTGGGTTCCGCAAACCAGTGCCATTGTTGCAAGCCGGTTCATTCCAGTTCTTTCGTTGTTCACAAACTATTTCAAACACTGCGGAACACCATTAGAAGGCAGACTTCATTAACAATAATAGAACGATTTCGAAGGAAATCAACATATTCACATACAAAATATTATACACAATCAACGAAAGACCACAATCATAGACTCAAAAACCACGTCTTCCACTCTTTGACGAGTAGTTTCCCGCCGAAAATGGTTCTGAAAACACATAACATAAGCTAGACTCGATTCTGTAACATAAAGCCTAAAGAAAAAAAATAGTGTACCGTTTGAGTCGAAAAATGAGGCGGTTCCGAGACCACGCCGTCCTTGGAGGACCAACTTCCTCTGTGGATATTTTTCGGAATAAAATTTGTCCTAAAAGTAAACCATATTAAATAAACGATTATATTGCAGATATCTTTCATTAAAGGCAGTGTTCACGATGAATATCATATTCGACTTCGACTTGAAATAGTGTTACTTGGTCGTGAGCTATCAAACAAGAGAAATCGCGAAGAAAAGCGCTCAAAAAGGCTAAAATAACGGTTTCTCACGTACGTAAAGGTTCACGGCGCGGACGAGCTTACGCGCCCTGCTAGTTTTCACAAGCGCGCGCAACTAAGCGCAAATCGATCAGGCTGAACGTTGCGAAGTTGCTTGGCAATCTGCCATAGAAAACGTCAGCGGCGCCACAAGCTCGTCAAAACGGGGGCGGGGCGAGCTAAACAAGCGTAATGGGCTAACGAATTCCTCACTTTGCGGCCGTTTTTATCGATTTCTGTCCCGTTTTCACTGCGGCTCTTCTACTCTACTCCCTCCAGCATCTGCCAGCGGAGTGTTTCTCACTAAAGATCGAAAACAAGACTTATCGTGAACAATGCTTTTAATGGAAATGCTCCTTAAGACCGTATTGTTAGCTTATATATCAGAAATAAATTGGAAGACACCTGCTCTTTGTGCAATGTACGCACACATTCTCGCGTGAGATCAGCATCCTCAACTTTTTTGAACACATCGACTATTTTGAAACGAACTCCACAAGCTAGTGAAGCAGGGGACTTGTCCCTGAAAACAGGGTAATAAACTTTTCAATGCAGGAGACTAACTCCATTTAGAGCTGATGCTGCGAAAGGCACTTATTTAAAACACCTACGCTGGCGTCGCGCCAACTTTGCTATGCTACTACAACTTAACGACGTCAGAGCAAGTTATCCAAACCGATGCCGCTAAGAACCACGCACCTTACAACAAATGTTGTATAGACAGCTTCTCTCTGTAGTTGTTCCACTTCACCGCAAGATACTCTTCCAAACTCTTTCGACCATAACACCTTGCCCTCATAACTGTCGTGCTGCTTGCAGCGGCTTACTGCGACGTGAGCCTTGAGCTTAAAATGATCATGATAAATAATAAGTTAGCACCACCCTGACTACAACTTGTCTAACCATATCCATGTCTACCAAGAGATGTGTATGGTCAATACAAGAGAATATCTCTACAATGCTCCTAAACCTACTAAGAAACATTTCATACTAATAAACACCGCAACCAGAGGCCAGATTCGTCAACGATTACACCCCGGGTATACGGGCGCATCGCGGTATAACCGTGCGCTTACCCCCGGAAAATGTGATTGTCCAACAATTATACCCTGCCGATTCGGGGTATAAGTTGAAGTACATCACACCCAATTCTAGAGCTGGGGTATACGGCATAACCCGGCTCGTATACTGCACGAAAACGTAGCCGATGGTCAATTCGCCTGCGCCATTCAACCAAATTAGCTGACAGGCAATTTTCGCGAAGCCTCAAAATGAGATTTTCGCTTGTTTTTCTGCTTACCATTCCACTACAGCTTTTTTGCCTTTATATTTATAATTGTTATGACGTTTCTCTATATCGCAGTCTTTTTAATGTTTTTTTCCTTTTCTCCGTTTATTTTACGAATCCATTTTTCTTACTGTGACGATTTTGCTCTTAGATGATCAGCATATCTCGCTTGCAGATTCCGAATGTTGTTTCCATTCCCGAACCAATATTTTGAAATGTTATGAGCTTTCAAATCAAATTCAAATTTAGTGAATGTAGTACGCATACAAAAGTAGGAAAAATTGATATATAAAAAAGGACAACAACGATATGGGATTATAAGGAGGAAAGATTAAAAAATAATAATCTATTGATGCCGATGATCTTATAAGACCTTGAAAACAGTAGGAATGTCTCATTGCAGGCAGCGAAGCGGTTGGTTTTCTAATGTGCCATCTATTCCCACATTCTCGAGTATTCCTTCCAAGCTCGGCAGGTTACAAAACCAGGTCTTAGCTAACTGCGCTGCTTACGAAGGACCGTGCGCTCAAAGTGTTACTTTAGAGACATAAATATGTATTCTGGTTGAGAACATTAAAGGACATGTGGATATTACTTCTTTTACACCGAAGAAGTGGTGTGTTTAGGTTATATGTTGCTTCGTTCCCTTCTTCGAACCTATAATAGGGACTGAACAGAGTACACTTTTCCAATTTTCTGTGTACCGGTAATAATGTATTGAGAACTTTCGGAAAAGTGAACCTAACATCCTTGATCGGCACAATAGGTAATCTTCATGGAGAAAGCCGAGTTGAAACCTTTTTTTTTCCTCTGAAAGGCTCTCAGATCCCCGTAATTGATATGAGAAAACCGGAAAGGGGGTATGGAAATCTCTTTTTAGAGCAGCCTAACAGCCTAGCGCGCCTTAAAGATGATTTTCGAATTATACGCCAAAATTATGTACTTGTCATAAACATATATAGTTCGTCCGGAATGGTCATTCCGTCAAAATTTGGTTCCTATTTGGGATACATTACATAGACCTACAAGATTTTTCTGATTTTTTAAATATTGTACAGTTGCGTATTTTCTGTTTTGAATCGTCATTTAAAAGCGCTCGGCCGAAGACAATAATGCGGTTGCCGTGTGTGAAGACAACCGTATACCCGTGGTATATTATACCACGGCTGCTCATCACGTTGTGAATTACGCGATGGGGGTATAGGGTAATATACCTTAGAGTATATTTACCCAGGGGTATAATTAACGATTCCGGCCTCCGTACTATCTGAAATCTGGGCCTCTGCCAATGCCATGCATTCCGTGCTCCATTACATTTGGTGCATGAATATCCTAGATATGATCGATGCAGAGTAATACACGCCCAAAAGTACGCCGCGAAGCCGCGTAACTGGGCACGCTCGCATCATAATGATAAAGTTTGTCGGTTTCTTCGTTGTACTACCGTCGAGTAATCCGTTTCGATACGGAGTACTATCTACTCGAAGTATTGCGTGAGTTCACATTTTCGGCCGACAATGTTTGTTCATCGACTTTGTTTTGTGATTCTTGTTACCATTACTACTTCGTTTCTCTTTCTTTGAATGGATAAGCCGGTTGAAACGACAGTGAATAGGTAAGCTGTGACACCGCCGTAGTGGGCTACGCGATCGATAATCACTGGCAGCGTGCGGTCGCGCCGCGTGCTCTTTTGCGCTAGAGACTGCTATAGGATAAATAATCAGAAGTCGTAGAATACTAGGAATAGTCCCAGAATGCTTCCGAATATAATATTTTTGCTTACCCGGCTATCTAGAGGAACTCTGCAGGCGCCGCGACTGCACGCAGCCAATGAGGCTCGATCGCGCGGCTTACTACGGCTGTGTCAAAGTTTACAGTCGTTCTCGTAGCCAAATTCCAGTCCGCAGTTGCGGACAATGGCTGTTGCATCACGCAAGAAAATGGTAATCGTACTGGGACCACATGGTCCTGGCACGACTCACTTTTCTCCCAGCACGATTATCATCATGACGCGTGATGCAACAGCCGTAGTCCGCAATCGCGGACCACAATTTGGCTCAGAGATCGACAGTATGTTACTTTTTTGAAATCTAATCTCGACATAAACCACTACCTCACATTTAGTTGCCTACTTTGCGAAAAAAAAAACAGGAATGAAACAACATACTCTCACGGTTCCATCTCCTGCGCGATAAGCTGGCGCAACCTCAGCTCTCGGAAGTATTCTGATGCACTCGACACTGAAGATGTCCCCCCAATCTATCGCCTCAATCACGAAATGTACTTCATAGCCTACAGCGAGCCTGAAAAAAGGGAGCAATTCAACAGAAAAAGAACTTATAGACAAATTTACTGTAGTCTGCTTCAGTTTCTTCCACTACAGGATTTTGTAAAACGTGATTTCCGAAAAAAAAAGAACGAATTTCTTCAAAGATTACAGAATCTACTGCAGCTCTGAGCTTTTCGATGGAAGCTTCAGGTCGTCAACGAAAAAAAACTTACCTATCCTTCGCGTACACCACCAGTAAGCGTTTTTCTTCTGGGCACCAAACTTCATGCATATCAATACAGGATCTTCTCAGCTTACGGTTGATTTCACTGACCACAATCCCGCGCATGACTTTCTCTGAAAGAGCTGCGTTAGAAAATACCAACAATATTCCATCAACCTGAAATGCAAGAAACTTGCCTGGAATTCTCTCCAATGCATCAGTGCTTGAATGATTGCTTGACGGGTTGTATGAGTACTTCTGAAATATAAATGGTAGATTGTCACTTCATTACTGAACCTTGAAGGCACAGTCCGAACTCAGGGACGAAATCTGAGATTTCCACATGTGAAGTAGACCCACCCTTACGATACCTGCAGCGTGCAAACCCTTAAACCCTCCGAATTCGCAAGATATAGGAAGAAGCCAGGCTGGCGCTGTCACACCAGGAAGCCACTTTGGCAAGCCGCCTTAGGCGTCGTTTATACTTCCGCCGCTGAGCGGCGCGGCACAGTATGCATTTCTATAATATTGACCACGCGGCGCGGTGCGATCGATATTATGGGATTGCACTTCGCCGCGCCGCTCGGCGGCGGAAGTATAAACGACCCCTTAGACGATCTTTCGAGATCAGTAGTGGTGAGATGAGCGATGGTTTTCGATCAATAGCCATGTTCTTCCCTTCATTCTCTGCCTCTGTCTTCATTAAAGGCATTGGTATATCTCCTTGTCGCTGCAGCTACAGGTTTCGCGGACTTTCAACTCATCGTGTCAGGACCAGCGCCGGTGCTATGGCAGGGTTGGCCGCGGGAACGATTTGCATGCGCCCGTCGCGACGGCGGGCCACTGAGGGGTGTTATAGCCCTTGTATACTCCATCGCTACGCGCAGCACAGCGACGGCGGCCCGTCGCTCATTCTCGATGACTTCCCAAGAGAGCTTGTTTTTTCGTTTTCCTTGAATTTTGATGATACTCCTAATAAGCTAGCGGTAGCAAATGATCAACTAAATATGATCGATAACTGCTCGAGAGATCGCCGCGTCGAACACATGTGGCACGCACGCAAACGAGGAGGCAATGATACTATCACTACCTCCTCGCTTGCGTGCGTGCCACATGTGTTCGACGCGGCGATCTCTCGAGCAGTGATGGACGATAGTATTCTTTCAATTCGCATTTTATAAACCGATTTCATCTATTCTAGGCGTATTTTAGATCTTTCAGTAGACTTTGCATTATTTTTCCTACATGGGCACATTTTCCGTCATCCGTAACTCGTTTTTTTATCTGGGCATATGGAATGCGGGGCCATAAGATTGAAATGCCATACGAAATCAGAAAATTTTCTTTTAATCTAGACAGAAAATGTATTGCAGTTTGGTAATTCATACCCAACAATATTAGGAACAAAATCGGCATTCTTTATTTGATCTGCAGATGCGTATATGCAGAAATGCAGGTACGCAAACGCGCGCGGAAATTTATGCAGCGGCGACAACTCCGTCGCCGCGTCTATCGCCGGCGACCGGCTGTCGCTGAAGTATACCAATGCACTGTGGTCCGCTCGCATACATCGGTTGCAAATTATGGAAGAAACAAGCCTCGGACAACTCGTTCACCATGCTTCCGTAGCTCAATTTTCGAGAGGACATAAATCCGTTACTAGGGGTCTTGTACGATTCCAGAGACATCATTAGAATCAGCGTCGGACCGTTTTCTAGATAGACAGAGAAACAGAAAAACTATTCTGAGATAGAACTGTGCCTTTAATAGCAGTGTTCACGATAAAAACCGTATCATAGATTTCGATGTCTTTGGGCAGGTAAGTCAACTAAGAAGGGGTTAATATAGAGAAGTTCCCACAGAACAGTCAAATACCGGAAAAAGACTGATTTAAGAAATCTCTGGAAAGAATAATTATCTGTTTGTTATCTGTCTGTAATTATCTGTCTGTTAGTGTGTTCCGGAAGAATGCGGACAACGCTTCGGAGCTGAAGTCGGGGAAATGGTTTCACGCTTCAAAACTCTTAGGCAAGTGGCTTCGCTTCCTGTTTCCTGTACCAGAAATTCTTTAAAAATAAGAGGGATCAATGTATATGCTGGGATGTTAGAACCTTTCGCGATGAACAATACTCGAAAAATTCGGTATCTGTTCCTGCGGTGAAGAAACGCAGGACATCTGCTATCGGACGTGGGCGGGGTGGCCCAAAGAGTTGGCTGGCCCACGAGATTTTCACAAACTTTCCGACCGATTTTCATCGCACTTCCGTTTCTATTCTTCTTAGCTTACGTTTTTGCCAACAGACAGGCAACTTTTTCATCGTGAACACTGCCTTGAAAGACACATGACACTCAAAAAATTACTTTCAGACTTCATGCTTATCTTGGAGGGAGTCACACACTGATCACAACAGTATTTCTGAAATCGTTCAATGCCCCCAACAAACGTAGATATAGCTCCTCAAATATAACTATAGCTTTGGAGCGAAAATTTGGTGGACGAGTTGTCTTAAGCCATTATTTGTCTTTGTTCACAGTCTTTGCGGGAGAGCAAACTAGGATGAGGAGACAGACCAGTCAGGGAGTGGAAAACGACTGCGCGATTGAAATTCATCTATCCATATAGCCGCTATCGAAGTCGAAAATCTGAAAAGGGTGGAGCCCCTGGTGGTCACCTATATCTCGCTTCTTTAAAGCGATTGAGATCTCGCACTTAGAAAGTGTTATACAGGAGGGATTTACGGCACAATTACATGAGAATCACAGAACTGATGTCCGAGGGTGTACTGTACCTTCAAGGGCAGAGTTTGCGATAAAAACGATTGCTGAGCTAACTTCAAGAGAAGGTAAATTTCGCCATCCCGAAACTGGACATAAGTTAAATTTTGGGAAGAAACGCGCAGGAACAAGTTAGAGCTAGGAGTCTGCCCCCAACGATGTTTCTATAATTGCTTGTTTTGCCGCCTGTTATTTTGCTCTTAAAGAAGTTGCTGACTATGTTAGGAGCCTACTAACTATTTTAGGAGCAAAATAAAAAGACGTGAAAACAAGCATTGACGAAAATCTCGTCGAGGGCACAGTCAAAACTTGAAATGGTTTTCTTTTTTTTCGCTTGTCTTGGAGAGAATTTCTCGCTAATTACAACCATGTACCCAGAACCATTCAAAACCCATTACCAACGGAGTTATGACCCCTCGAACATCGTGAATTTGGAAAGCGAGAAACTCATGGACGAGTTGTGTCGGGCTCGTTTTTTCTCCTCATTTGCAGTCTCCGCATTGAAGCAGACCACACTGCGAAGCTAGACTAATAACAAATGGAAGAACATAAATTCTGATTGTAGCGCATGGCTTTCTCCTTAAAGGCATAGTCCAACCTCAAAATCGATTTTCTGTTTCCCTGCCTATCTTGAAAACGGTCTCACGCTGATTCCAATGATGTCCCTCAAATGGTACAAGACCCCCTAGGAACGGAGTTAAGGCTTCTCAAAAATTGAGCTGCGGAAGCATGGCGGACGAGTTGTCCGAGGCTTGTAACTTCCGTCATCTGCAACCCATAGATTCGAGCCGACCTGAATAAAGAGAGAGGCTGAGAGCGAAGGGAAGAACGGGGTTATTCATCGAAAATCATCACTCATCTCGCCGCTGTTGAGCTCGAAAGATGGTAAAAGGGGCGTGCCAAAGTGGCTTCCTGGTGTGGGCGCCCCAGGGTGGCTTCCTCCTATATCTCGTTTATTCTACGGAATCGAGAGCTCGCACTTGGCAGGTGTTCTATGGGGTGGGTCTACTTAATAATTATGTGGAAATCTTAGATTTGGTCCCTGAGCTTTAACTGTGCCTTTAATCTAGTCTTCTAGGATATTCGGCACTCCAGAATGGCTATGGTTCCGATTTTCAAGGTTCAACACCTTATCCGCTGGAGGCTGAAATGAGGGAGGACCCACAATTTTGTCCCGCACTGTATATTCAAGATTGTAAGCTGGCTACAGAAATAAGAAGCGAATAGCTCCAGGTTTAGCATCATCCAAAAAAAGCAGCCTCTGAAACTCTTAGATCCGGAATAGAGACGCCGCTGGATCACTTGCAGTTAGATCCGTGGCTTGCTTCCTCAAGAAAAAACATTTGAATCTCACCCGCGGCTGGCGCGTGCAGTTTAGATCTCCTCGACGGCTGACGGTATGGTAAGCTAATCGGCTGCGCTCTTCTCTCAGAATCGATTAGCGGGCCGGCGCACGCGACTACCGCGTCAGCAGCGAGTGAGATTTGAATACGTCTTCTTGAGAACGCAAACCACGAACCTCACTATACGTTTTCTGTCAAAGCGGCCTCCTCAGCTCGAAGAGCAGCGATTAGTATGAACGGAACCCAGTGAGCGGGTTAGAATCGTATTTAATTGTACGAGACTGGTAAACTTTAAGAAAAGCGCACCAGATATTCAGCCCCTGCATAAGGCCGGGATCATACTTCCCGCGACGCGCCATAGCGACGGTGTATACCAGACATATCGATTTTCGGTCGACATTGATGGCAAACATTGCGTCGCGTCGCTCATCGCCCGAAGTGTAATCCTGGTCCAATACGGAAAACGGCGCATTTTCCTCGGTTCCTGACGTCAGAGGGGAAGTGTACGTCAATGAAAATCTCAAAATAAGATTTATAGCCTAACATCTTCCTGCATACTAACCGCTTTGAAGTTCGCGAGAACCGGCGACCGAACTAGTTCCTCCGTTTCATAAGGCATGTCTATAAGCAAACCGTCGCTGACGAAATGTCCATGATGTATTTTTTCCGAATACGGCACGCTTAATTGGGGTTTATTAATGAGCGAATACATTAAGAACAATGCCTTTCATAAGCGAATCGTTCAGTCCATAGCGGGCAGGTGCCTCGGATTGCTCAGAGTCTTGGACGAAAGCGCTTGCCAAGGTCGCTTTTCGGTTCGCTGTATGCCCATACGAGCACACCAGAAATTGGCGTTTCAGAAGAACAAGACTCTTAATATTGCATGTACAGTCATGAAGTTGTGACTGGTATGTCGGGACTGCGGACCCCTACCTGGAAGGCAGTGTTCACGATAACTCTCGTTTTCCAGTTTTCAGTGTGAAACACTACGCAGGCAGACGCTGGAGGGGATAGAGTCGAAAAAAGCAGCGAAAACGGCCAGAAATCGATAAAAACGGCTGCGAAGTGAAAATTTCGTTAGCCCAGTACGCCTGCCCCACCCCCGATCTAACAAGCTTGTGGAGCCGCGGGCCTTTTTGGTGGCTAATTGCCAAGCAACTTCGCCACGTCCAGCCTGATGGATTCGCGCACATTTCGCCATTAGCGCGCGCTTATGGAATTTAGCAGGGCGCGCAAGCTCGTCCGCGACCTGAACCTGTACGTACGTTAGGAACCGCTATTTCAGCTTACTCTGAGCACTTTTTCGTTGTTACTTCACTATTCGTTAGCTTACAACCAAGCCACCCCATTTTTGAGTCGAACTCGAATATGATATTTATCGTGAACACTGCCTTTAAGACTGGACGTCTAAGCGACCCCTTCGGGCCCATAGTGACAATGCACCCCAAGTGATTGGAAAATTTATCATGTGAAAACGTCTCATCGTCATTGAAATACAACTTATTGAAATTTGTTTCTGCAAAACTTTGCCACTACATGTGTGGTTAATCCTGAAAAAAAAACCGTTTGTGGAAAACCTTGCGACCCCTCTTCGATATCGACGGCTAATGATGTGGCACCCTCTCTCGCCCACCTGATACAAGCAAAACGTAGGCTTGTATTGTTTTTCTTTCAAACTACAATACGTAAATGATGAAATACAGAAAAAGAAATTTGCTCAACACCCACCATTCGGATGTGAAATGTGGAAGCATAGTGATGGCTAGCTGAGACTTTTGCATTCTCGCTTCATTAGGTCATGTTTTGGAGTGTGTATCTGACTGATTATTCGACGCACAGCTGTTGGCACGGGATCCCTCCACGCAGAACCCCCAAATCGGAAAGCGTTTCAACTACAGTAGACATGATGAAGTGCACTTCAGCGTGGCGGCGCGATATTTGCAGCTCGACTATGCAGGGGGCTTTAGGCTTCCAAACATGGCGAGGCATTAACCCACTACGGACTGCGCAGTTACCCAAGAGCGAACTGTATTCTGCAGTTTTCTCTGCTCTTACTCACTAGTGTGCATGGATCCGATACCAGCAGCCCTTCATCATCCCCGGGACCATTTCCACAAGAACTTCACCGAGCTGCGCACACGGAACGAAGGCGTAATCATCATACGCTCGTTTTGAGTAATCAAGGCTAATGTAGGCAAATATCTGAAACATTCATCTGATAAAACACAACAACAACACTTTTGTATACATTCGCAAAGAGTCGAAACTTGAAGTCAACAATGTAGATTACAAAATCGCTTCAGCTACCGCATACCAGTCAGCTGCAGCTAACTGGTTTACGGTAGTCGAGGTGATTTCGGGTAGAGGAGGGGGGTCAAAATCAGGTACAATACGCTTTTTATTCGACGACAAAACGCTTTGAACGGCCATGAGGCCCGGCTCTCCTTCAGCAACACCGAGCTGTATACACCTCCGAATGAGAGTCCAGACAACACTGAAGACTCTAAATTCGGCCACGATACGCCTCCGATTGAAAAGCCACCTGAACGACAATCAAGCTTCGACGATGTTTCACAACAACATCGAGCAGAAGCGAGCTGCAGTAACAGGGAAACTCGAAGTCTCTCCTGCTCCAAAACGAACGTCCCGGGTAAGCAACAAGGAAACTATCCTAAGCATGTTCAAGGCTATCCTACAGCCGGTCTCAGAGTATGCTGTCCCCGTGAGGCAGCAGATCCTGTCGGACACCTCCTGAATCAAGCTGTAGCAAATTTTAAATACTGCTCTGCGGATCGCTATAGCCTGTACTAAAAGCTCTTCAGTTTAGCACTGCTATTGTTGTACTTGTTGTGCGGAATTCGGCCCTAGCTCTAGTTGTGCGAGACCCCGCCCCTACCAAACGGGTGAGGCTTTGAGCGCCCAGATTGCTTAGGGTAGCCCCTTTCTGTGCGAGAGGAGCACGTGCTGCTGCGATGGCGATGTGGAAGGGGCGACAAATGTTCTACTCATTAGCCCCACGTGCTTCTGTCATAACACGAAATGCTCCTGTCACGATCATGGAGTGCGGCAAAAGTTTTGCCCATGAGCACCACGCGGCCGCGTTGGATCAACCATGTGCTTAACGAACCAGCACCTAATGCTGCTAGAGCCTTCAAATTTGGGAGAAGTATTCTATTAGACAGCGTATTGAGGCCGAACGGAAGCTCTCTTTAGTATTTAATTGGCACTTACTCAAGAAATTCCGGGGTTGATACCACTATGGGTTAGCCCATGCTGGAAAGGGCCAGAAAGCGGGCGATATAATGCAACCATTGTCCACCGCAAAAAAAAAGAAATGAAGAAAATACCTGGAGAAACTCTCGCGAAATAGTATATGAGAATCGCTTAGCCTCTGGCGGTGCTGGAATCGTTCTCTCATCGAATATCTCGTAACAATCCGTACCCCTCTTACCAAGAAGGAAACGCATGAATTTCCCGGCCCACACTCTAAAATATGTATACACTGAGTTGACATCCTTGAACTTTTCTGGCAGATACAATTCGACTCCACCGAACTGACTAATAGAAAACACAGCAACAACGTACGGTTCTAGCGGACGCACGTCGTACACACTTCCTTCCGAGAGGTCGTACACAAATGCCGAATTCGGTTTCTCGTCGTCGAGACGTACCCCCATCAGACAGAACGAATCAAAACTATCGTCGTAAGCAACCTTCTCCATCAAGCAGATGGAGAAGAAATCGAAGTCCAATGCTTCACGTGTTTGTAATAAGAGTTCAGGTCTCTCATTGTGCATCTATAAAGAACGATACAATCAAAATTGAGAGGTTTGAATCGTGTTTGCAATAGGGGCAAAATAAGTCCTCATGGTGGCAAAGTATTAAAATACTTCGGAAAAAGTCAGCGGCTCGCCAAGTAACACCGGAGAAAGAAGTGCTGATTCAACAGAATTCTTATTGCGCATAAGCGCCATTTTAGGAAGATATTCTCTAGATCATAGAAGGGTTTAGGAGCTGTCGAATCGATCTCAGGCAAACTGGGGCGTCGACAAGAGGTTGATAAGTTGTCATCTCATTAACCGTTCCCTGTTGACAACTCAAATCGCGCACATTGTCAGCGTGAGACCTGCCCGTTGCCCAGCGATGTCCGCCTATTGTCGGGTTGTTGGCGTTTCAATGTGTCCAGTTTAACGGCCTATTTAGCAGCAGCTCACATTCTGCAGAACCGTTTCATCTGGCTAGAAACTACTTTACACCGAAACGCTACGCGGCTAGGTCGCCCAGCTTCCACTGAGGCCGCCACCGCACGGGCAGCGCCTCTAAATGCTGAGCGGGGTCAATCTACCGCAAACTTGGGTAACTGAACCGGCAACAGGGTTGAGCCGGCCGTTGCGCCCATTTTCTGCGGAGCTATGACCTCCCTCCCCTTGTTGACCAGAATTTTGCGGAAGTTTCCAACATTTTCACGACCTCCCCCCTAGATTAAAAACCCTTTTACCTTTATTTGAGTGAGTAATACGAGAGCTCAAAACGCATACTTCCTCCACGCGAGTGACTGTTCCGAAGAAAATTTCTTCCACTCTTGGAATTTTTACGACCCCCCCCCCATACTTTCTTCCTTTTTTGTCTAAAAGTTCCCCAATTTTTTAAAACCCCCCGTCGTGTCGGGTCGCAATCCTGCTCAACCCTGACCGGCAGCGCTCTTGTCAATTGAAGCAAGCCTGAAAAATGCGTCGTATACTTTCTTTCTATCTACGGCGCAAAAACGCTAGCTGTGTTACAGCTCAACATCGACCAGATCATAACTAACGGCCACTGCCCCGCCGAATACCCGCGCGTTGGCCTGCGGTGACTCATGATGGGCGGATCAACCTGTTGTGGACGCCCCAGTTTGCCTGAGATTGTAGTGAGTGTGGTGTTTCTCATCAGACAATTAAATAGCTGCGATGTAGTATGGCCGTTGCTCTGCATTTATGACGTCAGCATGGAGAGAGAGTGTCTACAGCGTCAAGAGACGAGGGTGTACCTGGCACACCTACTGAGTTCAGACTCAATATCAGTAACTTCGAGCGGCGCAACACCCACAATAGGCTGATGGCTGCCATACTCAAGCAATCCCTATTGAGGTGAGTATGCTGCGCGCGCAAGACAAGAATGTGTCCTTGTTGTGCATTGACAATAACAGGGTCAAGCAGTACGTTGCGTAATTTTACGAAATCGGAGCGAACCCCTCCCACTAACAATTTTTTTACAAAATCCAAAATTTTTGCGACTCCCCCCCCCCCGGGGCGCAATTTCGGGGTAGTTTATATTTGATTACTGAAACTACTGTCAGACGTCGAAAATTAGTTCAGTAGGCGGGCTCAGGCGCCTAAAGCCTGTGCTATACTTTGTCTCAAAACGAGATGGCAAGCGAAGAGTAAGAAGAAGCAGCGCTCCCTCTGCGTCTGTGACGTTTTTAAATTACGGTATGACGTCGAGTACGTCAATCACGCGCGCGACACAGCATCTGTCTGACGGTAATCCAAAAAACAGAATTCTTCGGTTTTTTGAGTACCCACGTCTTTTTTCGCGTACTTCATCATTCTTTTGCATTACCTTCACTCAAAATGATCGTGACACTTGCTACTGATGCAGATACTTTTCTTTACGTGGCAGGTAGTGTGTTTCAGGGGATGAATTCTGTTTTAGATTACGGTAAGACAGATGCTGTCGCGCGCGTGATACGCGTACGCGACGTCTTACCGTAATCCAAAAACGTAAGAGACGCAGAGGGAGCTCTGCTTCTTAGGACTTTTCACTTAGCATCTAATTTGGGACAAAATATCCTTCCCTTTGATAGTCACAAATATAGAATTTTTGGGATATGGGATATCTTCATCAATTCTCCATTTTTCGACCAAAATTCTGACCCTCCTTTTCGGGCCAAAATTTTTGTAAACTCCCCCCACCGTTGCGATCTTTCGCGACCTCTCTTGACCCTGGACAACAACATGTTGACAAGGTATCCCGGCCAGAAACGTATTGAGCCCCGTAGAAAGCAGAGAAAGCATCCTTCCAATTGTCTTCGGCAGAATAGTGAAGCTCATATGCTGTGTATGGCTTTCAGATACGAATCTAATCACGACAGAATAGGACGTGAAACTTCCTGTGAGATGCTGTCGACAACTGAGATTGGCTGGGTAGTAGACTAATAGTAAGCACATACGTTGAAACTCGACTACTTGCTGAGCCTATATCACATTCCAAACTATTGAAAACGCAGCCATATGAACCAATCCAGCTCACCTTGCTCAGACGATTCATGATTCGTTCCGATTCATCAGAAGGCAGATCTTCCAAAGATCCGTCACTTTCAAAATGGCCATAGGGAATGAATTCACTCGCTTCAACACTGAACACGTGGATTTCAATAACAGACACCAACAATGACATAAAAAAACTAAGTAAAACGCCGTCATTTTTTAGTAGCAGCCATTCCCAACTAAATACTCACAAGTGAACATGCGTCAAATAGGCGCAATCCCTTGTGGAGCCGGCAATCTTATGAATAACAATAGGTCCAAGTTCAAGCGATCTAACGAATAATCTAGTCCCGTCAGCATTACGTGACCAGTTATAAGATATATGTGCATCAATCTGCAAAACGCTTTTTCGTGATGACAAGGCAAGAGCAGGGTTGGCTCGCGTTGAGACAAACCCATCAAGAGTGTAAAAGCAGTTGCAACATGGGTACGGCGGCGGTATATACTTTCTCTCGTGTCGATATTATCGTTGTTGCGTTGGTCCTTTAGCAGTATTATAGAGCGTGGCACGAGGACCATACCAAGATTGCATCGTCGCGGATTTCCAGAAACCAATTCATGCTTCCTTTCGCTGCGATCGGATCGCTGCGATCAAAAAACACAACGAAGCATTCATGACGTGGTCGGCGCGTAGCTATGTCAGGGATCATAAATCCCGTAGTCACAATTGATCGCTAGCGCCCTCTGAGCCCGATACGCCACGCGCACGTAAAAATGCAACGCGCCTCGGGCAACAAAACCGGACAACTATTACGCACAGCGCCATCACTGGTCATACATATCCTCAACGCACCTGTCATTCAGCGTCAAAATGGAAGAGCGTACCATCGCTCATTCGCGCACAGCAACGCGGCACCATGCAAATCTAATCATCGCGATAGGATCAACGCGACGAGAATTCTGATTCGTGCTCAATTAATACATAATCAAGTGCTACACTATGTACAACAGCTACTATCGAACATCGACTGCATCCCAAAGTCGTCTGGGATGGTCACGAGCTGCCACTGTCTAAGCATCCTCGACTATTAGAAGTTTTCCTGGACCCCTCTTTACGATTTCATGAGAACACGCGTATAAGAGCTGCCACTGCCAACTCGCGCAACAACATTCTTCGCGCCTTGGCTGGAACCTCGTGGGGCAGCACGAAAAAGTACTACGTACGACTTATAGAGCCATGGCCCAGCCGGTCTTGGAATATGGCGCCCCTATTTGGACCCGACATCTCTCTGAATCCTCTTGGAGCAAGTTGCAGAGAGCACAGAATACTGCCCTCAGGCTTATTACTGGATGTCACAAGTCGACGCCTATTCCGCATCTTCATCAAGAAACCGGCCTACTCCCTGTAAAACAGCACTGCTTACTCCAGTCTCAGCAGTTGCTCATAAGTATTGTAAAAAGCCCGACCCATCCAAACTACCATCTCCTGTCGTCCGGCCCCTAATCAAGAAACATACGCACGCCGCTCAATGCTTCCCGGTCTGCTGTCGATCAACAACGCTGGGCTACATCCGAGCGCTCCCGCAGAAGACTCCAGATGGCTGAGCATACGCGCTTTGTGGCAGAGTACCTGTCTGATGCTCAGCCCAATTCGATTTATGGCGGCGTACCGCCACGAGTCGACGACAGCGAAGCCGATCTACCGAGACGCACCCGAACAATCCTCGCTGGTCTGCGATGCGGTCACTCCACATATCTAAAGGCCTACGCCCATCGGATTGATCAGTCAGTCCCTGATAGATGCCCTGATTAAGAATGTGCTGGACATGATTCATTGCATCTATTTTCATGTCCGGCCAGACCTACAACGTTATCTGCTCGAGATCTATGGCACAAGCCGTGTGAAGTGGCTAGCTTCCTACGCCTTTGATGCGATGCTCTGTTCATGGCTGACAAGAAGAAGAAGAAGAAGATAATGACGCGGTTTTAATACGGCTGTTGCGTCGTAGTGTCGCTGTAGGGACCTGCAGGGTTCCATTCGCGGCGTTGCTCGCAGTGTCTAAAAGCGCTGGGTAATGCGACATCGATCACATTCGGCGACGGAAGCCACGGACGCGGCGCGAAAGGCGACGAGGGGCACCGCAGGGTGTTTTGACGCCGCGACGGTCCTGCATCACTGCCAGCGCGCTGCAATTGACGCTGCGACGATAATGCTCGAATACATTTTTGTCGCCACGTAAAGGTTTACGCTCGGCGACCACTTGCCGATCGCGGAAAATCTGCAATCCCCTTCACGCATTTTCGTCGCGCACGGCGCGTCAAGGGATGCACAGAGTTGTGTAGCGGCGTGGCTTGCGAAAAATGGACAGAATTTGAGGGTGCAATACCGACTACACTCGGCGTCGGTGGCGACGCGGCATAAAAGGCGACAAGTGGGGACCGCAGTTTTTTGAGGTTGCGACGGTCACGCGTCACTGTCAGCGAGCGGCAGCTGAAGCCTTGTTTTGACTGCATCGCTGCTGTTTTTCATCGCAGCGATTTTGCACCCGCTACTGCAGCGATGTAGCAGCGGCAGCGATTCTGTTCATAGTGCATAGGTCCACGGATGATAGAAGAAATTCAATCAACCAGTGAAATTCATGGCTGGTATTCATCAATAACGCGTTTCGACTCGAAAACACTGATTTTTTCATGTGAAAGGGTCAATGTTCATTAGACGAAACGTGTCATTCGCTGGCAATCGCTCCGTCGCTGCCATTTCGGCCGCGATGGAGCGATGGTCAGCGACCATTGAGAATCGCTCTTCAAGCAGCGATGCAGTAAAACATAGGATTTCGTCGCCGCGACCCAGCGATGTAGGACGTTTGCCACGAAGCGATCACAATTGGAGCGGCTTTCCATTACGCGCGATGAAGAAGGAACAATTGTCCCTCGCATGGCCGCAGCGACCACCTGCAGTCAAAACTAGGCTTGACGCGACGACAACAATGTCCAGAAACATTTTTGTCGCTGTGTCGAGGCTGACGCTTGGCGGCCACTCGTCGACCGCTGCAACTATGCAGACCCCTTCACGCTTGTACTTAATCATCGATGAGATAGTAGGAGCGACAAACGTCGACAACGGGGAGTATAAACGGAGCCCTGGCATCATTATGGAGCAGAACCAGACTATGGTAGCTGATACTCGCACAGCGAAGCAGTGACGCGACGACCACATCATTTTCGCGTCGTCAAGTATTTTAAATCGTCACGACCCGATCACGGTAACAGGAAGTATGAACCTAGCCTCACCCTTTTCCGACAGGCTTGGAATGAAATTCGTTTTATCCGGATGGGGGCTTGGGAGATGATGGGATCTCGGATTCATCCAAAAATGTGTTTTTCCAGCGAATCGGAAATTGGATCGTTGAAACTCCGAATAATTAGTATAGATATTCGATAATTGATTCGAATTCACTGTATGATCTGCGTATTGATACCGCAACAGAATACACATCTTCTGTTCCAGTAGAAGAGTTAACCGCACGCAGGTACGGAGCGCGCCCGCATGCATGAGAACATATGTACATCAATCGAAATCCTGTAGCTGCCAGCCACGTGCCCTCACTGCATACAGATGGACTGTATCCTAGGATCTGGCCAAACTTCATGTTGAAGCCCAGAAGCTATGGTTTCTTGGCAGTCATTTTCACAGAAGAAAAGAATAAATCCAAACTCACCTCTACGTAGGGTTTAGTTCGAAAAGATCTGATAGAATCATAGCGTCTAGGTGGCGATGACACTTGTTCCTGCCTCAGAACCGAGATAACACCATCTGGACTTATGCGGAGATCCAAACCCAACCAGGTACCAGCACCGAACCTTAAACTGGTAAGATGACTTCATGCAGTACACCACAAATCTCCAAGCTGGAATTGCACAAACATTTTAGGAGGCTCTCGGAAACTTTGCACCTAGTTATCGTACGCGCAAAAAAATTTTAAATAGGTGAGTCCTTTAACTACAGGATAGTAGCGAGAAAGCCCCACAGAAACCAGAGTTTTCGAAAAAAAAAATCTCCTTCTGAGTCTTCCAAATCATTCCTCCCCCCCCCCCACTTTGTCATTTTGGGTGTACTAGGTGCAATACGCCAGAAGTTTTTTAATACTAAACGTCGGAAATGGTTTTGCGCTCCAACCTTATCAGGTAAGTAGACTCCGTTCGTTTGTTTTCTACGGAAAATTTCATAAAATAAGATGCCTTCACAGTACAAGTTTCGATGTCTGGATTCTCCGAGAAGAACATTTTCAAAACTGGGTCGTTTGCGCCACACATGGCACTTCTGTTCCTATGACTGGTGAGAACTGTTGGCGGATCTTCGTCTTGATCCACTCTAACTTCAGGACCACACATTTTGACGCGCAAAACTTCACCGGTGTGGCCTACCAGGCTCATTCAAAAAATTGAACCTGGGAGGGGGATGTATTTTTCAACGCGAACGATACCTTTAAGCAACATCTGTTGCTGTGCGGTCGACTGATCTCCATCAAAAATGTGTCGTTATGGCTGGCACAAGTTTTGCGGTAAACGCACCAAGTAATGGGGGTCGTAGTCGGCTAACTCGTACAAAATGTGAAGATTTTGGTCATTGCATGGGGTCGATGGCCGTGCTTTCTGCTAAAGCTTCAAATTCAGGGTGCTCTTATTCGTACGAGTGTTTTCTTTGCCTACAATTTTGTTTGCCTGCATGTCCAGGCTGTCTTGTTTAAACCTATCTCACATACATTTTGTATGTTTCTTTGTCGCCAGATAAAGCTATTGAATTGAATTTTCTTTTTTCGCGGCTCGAACATAGCCGCCATCAAGCGTTAAGAGCGGTCGTCGTGTCGAACGACGCAATCAGGGACGAGTGGAATAAAAATAAAAAATTCTGAATTTACAGCAGTGTAAAATTTTGGACGTGAAAATTAGGAACTACATTCAAAAATTCAGAAACCGGGGCAAGAATCAAAACTTCAGAATCACAAATCGAGAAATTAATTCAACTTTTTGTAAGCGGAAAAGATCTAAAATTTCGGATACATAAATCAGAACAGATTCAAAACCTAGAGATCAGAAAAAATATCCGTAAATTCGGAAGTCGGAACAGACTCGTAATTTCGTAGTTCGTATCTAGATTCTGAATTTCGGAAACCAGAGCATGATTCAAAACTTCAAAATCACAGATCGATAGCAGATTCGAATTCTAAACAATATCCAACAACTCGAATTTGTGAATCAAAGCGGATTCAAAATTTAGCTGATCGAAATTCGAAACAAAACTCCAAAACTGGGAAATCGGAACTAGAGCCGAAATTTCGGTCGGAAATTGAAACACCACGTCAAACTACACCCTGTTTATAACGGACTGCACAAACTCAAGGCTCGCCACTGGTCCTCTACTAGCATAATCGACGCGTTCGCTGTCAATCCCGGTATGCATCGACGACTCCGATAAAGGATTGATTCGTCAATGCGGCCGGCCGAGAAGGCGTCGAATACAGTAGTAGCGGGCCAGTGGCGGACTTTGAGTTGGTGGACTCTGTTATAAACAGAGTATAACTCGAAAAAGACCACTCCCTCTAAACATCTAACCATTTTCCTCTAACATATTGACGTTCCTAGGAGGTTCAACGTACAAGGATTTCAATTTTTGGAGGTTCTCATCCTGTTCCTGCTTCAAAAATTGTTCTGATTTCTGGACTCAACCTCATAGAAATTCAATGCATGTTCCAACTTCTAGATTCTGAAATTTTCATTGAGCTCATTCTACTTGGAGGTGTAGTGATCTCAACGCTCTCCTAGAAGATATGATGTCGAGCTGTGTTCCAAGTTTCTGAAGCTACTGGATCTGCCAGAAAAAGACCGATGTAGTGTAATTGGACGCCGTAAAGTCAATTGAAACTTACTCGCTATCAATCCTTACATTGTACACTTTTTTATCCTCATATGCGAGAACTGGTGCCTTCCAATCAGCCTCGTCATCCTGCGTCCTCGATTGCAGCACAATCGCCGTAATGCTCACAGTGACACTGGGTGGTCCTTCAAAAAGCATATTATACACCTTGCTGAGTCTTTCTCTCTCTTTGTACTTATCAGACAAAAACGGTACTAAAAACAGCATAAAGGGAGGTCCACCTCGACGAATTCTGTTTCTCTCAATCGCAGCAGATGGCGCAGGGTAATTGTGAAGGGGATATGGTATACTTTGTCGCTGTCATGAGCGACAAGGTATGTGTAAGGCTTGATCGTTCCAGATAATCTTTTTTTCAAGTTGCCAGCTAGCTGAACGCCAGTTGGTTCTGTTAAAACAGCCTATTCGCCCTTTACTAGACTGGCGACTGGGTCGCACTCCGTCTTTGACCTAGCAGCTCTAAGCGAAATCACCGATGCAACCCAGCTACTTTTGCCAGTATGTGAACGGTGTCAGAACGTTAATCCACCTCTTACAAGGGAATTGTTTAGACTGGTAGACGCATCTGCGAAAACGACTAGTACCGTTAGTATCTCTTGTGGCTCAATAGTAAAAAAGCCCAGAATCCCGCCCTGAGCTGCAGGTTCGAAGGAGTTATGAGCATTTTTCAAGCTTCGCGAAAAGGCAAGGCATTTTTTGGGTGTTTTGGAGAAAATTTTCCGGATTTTGCTTAAAACTTCTATGTGGGGGTAATCTAGGGTGGTGAACACGAATCTGCAGTCACTTGTCGAAATCTTGAGGTTTACTGTAGGTTATGGTAATTAACATGTCATTTAGGGAGCAAAACCCATCTTACTACTTTGAAAATCGACAAACGGACGTTAAATTCGTATTCTCCAACCCGAATAATCCCCGTATACAAATTTTGAGTGAAATCTGAAATTTTGACCTAGATACCGGATACCCTCCGTAATCTGCAAAAAAATCGAAAAACGAACTGCAGATTCGTGTTAAGCACTCCAAATAACCATCAGAGAATGATTTTGAGAAACGTCGATCGAATAAATCCGAAAATCTCGAAAGTGGCGTTTCTCCCTTGAAATTGTCCCCGGTTGGGAAGCTTGGAACGTAATTAGCCGAAAACTTCGGGAAATCGACTAATAAACCACAGATTCGTAACCAGCGCCTGGAACATTTTCCTGACACGCTTCCAGAGCCCTCTAATCGGTATGAATAAACGCCCGACCGAAAATCCGTACAAGTCCGAAACGCTATCAGTCTAGATAAAGTATGGAAAATATGCCTTCACCCAAACTTTGTTCAGGGGGGTAGTTTTGGGCGCTGAACACATTTATGAGGTCAGTTTCCGGATTTTCCGACGACTGATGCGCTTTTGGAAGGTACAAAAAACACAAAAAAACTACCTTTTTAGGCTTGTAACTTTTTGGACCTGCAGCTCGGAGGGGGATACTGCGCAGTTTTACTATTGAGCCACAAGAGATACTAACGATACGTCGTTTTGGCAGTTCGTTAAACACTCTGAGCACTTCCCTTGTCCGTACGATCTTAGCACTCTATTCGCAGCATGGTAGCTCATAAACCCTAGCCGGTACCAAGCTATCCCAGTATGAATGGCCGGGTTAGCAACGAATTGGCGGTGTTGCACAATTCAGCGAATCCGCGATCAATGAAACGGGCAATCATGTATTCTGTCTTACCTCGCCTTTGGTAGCTTTTAGGTCTACCGTGGTGTTCTTTGCAGGTGTAACGTCCTTTATTCATCCTCCAGACATAGGTGAATCAGCCGAAACCTGGAACAACCAATGCTTCAAAAACTAGATCCAAGAAGTCTCGCCGCGGCAGGGCAATGATGAGCAATGGGGGATGCCACGCAGCTGTCGACGGCGAAGCGTTGCGCGAGACCGGCAACTCGTTGACCTTGCACCGTTTTACAGACCTTTTTTTTTTACTTCCGACGCCGAGCGGTGCGGCGAAGTGCATTACAGCAATATTAATTGCTTCGCACCGTGTGATCGTTACTACCCGATTGAAACTCGCCCGTGGGTATAAACGACCCTCAGCCCGTGCGACCCCAGCAACGCACGGAGCGGGGCCGTCCATTTTGTTACCTACAATGGTGATTTCATGTCATTTTACAAACACGACGTCTATGTTTTGTCTCTCAGAAAATTATGAGGAATATCAGTTTACTAACTCACATAAGTTTTAGATTCTCCCGTATCCTATTTTATTAGTTTCTAAAAGTTTTTACTCACCATTCATCAGCGGTTGTACCGCAAGGAGAAGCATAATCAAGAAAAATTATTTAAAATTCAACGTCAAATGAGTGATGGTGTACGTGGTGGTAGTGCAGCTCATGACAGCGTTGCTGCGACTCTGCAAGATTTTAGGGCTCGATGGCGCGTCAGCACTTGTACTATAGTTACAGTTATAGTTTTACTACGACTACATAAGGCCATCGTTAAAAAAGGTCATGATACTTTTCACCACGCGTGTCCACATCTTGATATCAGTACACTACGGACTACTTAGTCTCACACAGCTCAGGCACTCTGTTGTAGACAGCTTGTCTAACTACGTTTGATATCATAGCATCCTACTATATATAATCGTCTCACTGTGTGGTGTGTGTATGTGTGTGTGGTGTGTGTATGTGTGTGGTGCGTGTGTATGTTTGTGTATGTGTGTGTATGTGTGTGTGGTGTGTGTATGTGTGTGCATGTGTGTATGTGTGTATATGTGTGTATGTCTGTGTATGTGTGTATGTGTATGTGTATATGTGTGTGTATGAGTATGTGTATGTGTGTATGTGTATGTGTGTATGTATGTATGTGTGTATGTGTGTGTGTATGTGTGTGGTGTGTATGTGTGTATGGTGTGTGTATGTGTGTGGTGCGTGTGTATGTGTGTGTATGTGTGTGTATGTGTGTGGTGTGTGTATGTGTGTATATGTTTGTGTATGTATGTATGTGTGTGTATGTGTGTATGTCTGTGTATGTGTGTATGTGAGTGTATATATGTGTGTATGTGTGTATGTCTCTGTATGTGTGTATGTGCATGTGTGTATGTGAGTGTATGTGTGGTGTGTGTATATGTGTGTGTTGTGTGTGTGGTGTGTGTGGTGAGTGTGGTGTGTGTATGTGTGTGCATTGGTGTGTGTGTATGAGTGTATGGTGTGTGTGTGTGATGTGTGTGTGTAGTGTGTGTATGTGTGTGTGGTGTGTGGTGCGTGTGTGTATGTGTGTATGTATGTGTATGTGTGTGGTGTGTGTGTTTGGTGTGTGTGGCGTGTGTGTGGTGTATGTATATGTGTGTGGTGCGTGTGTGGTGTGTGTATGTATGTGTATGTGTGTATGTCTATGTGTGTATGTGTGTATGTGTGTGGTGCGTGGAGTATGTTTATGTATGTGTGTGTATGTATGTGTGGTAGGAGTGTATGTGTGTATGTGTGTGCATGTGAGTATGTGTGTATATGTGTGCAGTGTATGTCTGTGTATGTGTGTGTATGTGTGTATGTGTGTGCATGTGTGTATGTGTGTATATGTGTGCGTGTATGTCTGTGTATGTGTGTGTATGTGTGTGTATGTGCATGTGTATGTAGTGTATGTGTATGTGTGTATGTACAGTGTGTATGTGTGTGTGCAGTATGTGTGTATGGGTATGTGTGTGGTGTGTGTGTATGTGTGTATGGATTGTGTGTATGAGTGTGGTGCGTGTGTATGTGTGTATGTGTGCGTATGTGTGTGTATGTATGTGTATGTGTGTGTAGTGCGTGTGTAAGTTTGTGTATGTGTGTATGAGTGTGGTGCGTGTGTAATGTGTGTATGTGTGTGTGGTGTGTGTATGTGCGTGGTGTGTGTGTGTATGTGTGTGTGTATGTGCGTGGTGTGTGTATGTGTGTGTGTGGTGTGTGTATGTGTGTGTATGTGTATGTGTGTGTATGTGTGTGGTGTGTGTATGTGCGTGTGGTGCGTGTGTAAGTTTGTGTATGTGTGTATGTGTGTAAGTGTGTGTATGTGTGCGTATGTGTGTATATGTGTATGTATGTGTGGTGTGTGTATGTATGTGTATGTGTGTATATGTGTATGTCTGTGTATGTGTGTGTATGTGAGTGTATGTGTGTATGTGTATGTGAGTGTATGTGTGTATGTATATGTGTATATGTGTGTATATGTGTATGTTTGTGTATGTGTGTATGTGTGTATGTTTGTGTATGTGTGTGTATGTTTGTGTGTGCGTGTATGTGTGTATGTGTGTATGTGTGTAAGTGTGTGTGTATTCTTCACTTCCGCACTGCCGTTCAGTCCGCAAAGTGCGCTTGATTGCGAAATCGTGCTGCGGCGCGGTTGCGAGTATCCTCAGACAGGGATATGGGATCACCCGGGCGGTGGGATCACCCGGGCGCCAAAGGCCAAAAGCGCCCGGGTGATCCTACATCCTTGTCTGAGGATGTTCGCAACGGCGCCGCAGCAAGATTTTGCAATCAGGGTGCACTTTGCGGACTGAACGGCAGTGCGGAGGTGAACTGTATGTATGTGTATGTGTGTATGTTTGTGTGTATGTGTGTGCATGTGTGTGTATGTGTGTATCGTCAATCACTGGATGAGGGATCGCCGCGACACTGCTTGGCGGGAAAAATTGCGCGCGGGAAAACGAAGGGAGAGTGGCTATTGATCGCGCAATTTTTCCCGCCAAACAGCGTAGCGGCGATCCCTCATCCAGTGACTGACGATATGTGTGTGTGAACGGAAATTTGGCCGGTCTCTCGTAAGCAGTTCACACCCGGCTGTCACACCCACTGCCCACCTGTGCAACCCCTAGAGAGTGAGCGCGCGTTCATGTCAATTGATGTCCTTAAGTCCTTTTGAGATCACTTTCATCCTTAATATCCCGGTGTGAGCACCTCCTTGAAGTAGATTTTTAACCTACCTGGATTCCAACCCAAAAAGGAAGAAAGGAGGGAGTTCCAAAATGGAAGCGAGACGCTCTGAATGCCTCTCGCTCACATTGGGGTCCTTCCCTTGAGCGAGACGCCCAAGGGTAGGACCCCAATGTGAGCGAAAATTTATCAGGAAGTAGTTCCCCATTCCAAGATCCTAAATAATGTCGCGCATTCAACCGGTGGCACACTTGCGTCAGCGCGATTAAAAGCCCCGAAAAACTCCTATTCTGTATCCACTTGTTGAATAGTGCAATTTTCATGTTCGGATAACAGCTGTCGATTCGTTCAACACCCCTATTTGATTTTTTTAAATCTGATCCGTCCTAATCTCAGATGGCATATAGGCTCTCAAAAGAGCGATTTCGCGGTTCCTACGCGTGCTGGCGCGCAGCGGAAGTTAGAGACAGCGGAGACCAGACGGAGGCTGCAGCATCGCGGCCGCACACGCCGTGCGCCATTAGTGGTGAGATTTTCGAGTTTTTACCGAGTATAATGTGTATATTCTAGTTTGTAACATATATTGTTGCATACGGTTGGATCGCTGTGGGGCACGGACAGATCGCCACAAACCCTGCACGATTACACTGCTTATCGAAGCGTGGTTTACATGTGGAAGGACGACGAGTCAACACGAAAGCGATTTATAATGAAGCCGCTGTCATCTTTCTGGTCTACCAATCGATACTAGGTCAGCGTCCACTACGTGCAAGAGCGCGCGATTATGCAAAATCAATGGTCATCGGGGACACATGATCTTCCAGCCGCTCAAGCTCGCTCCGAGAGAGAGAATCCACAAGTTCTGCCAATGCTGCGAACGGTTTCGAAGATCTCGGCATGACGAAGGTGCGGAATTCGGGAAGACGTTAACGGACATGCAAACGATCTGCGATAACGCAGCCATTTTGACCTCCCAATCGATAAAGAACACATCGGCGACGCCCATATTTCACTCTTTCCGTGCGTCCGCAGCCTGCCTGGCCTTTCCTTCAAGCTGCCTTCGTGACAGCTTTATTTATTGATTGGCTCCCAATGTGATCTCCTGCTAGGAGGGAATTCTCCCACCACGTTTTCGCCATTGGCTTATCGTCGGGGCAGCGAAGGATGACGTGATTGGCTAACGGTGGAAAAGCGGGCGGGAAATCCATTCCCAACAAAAGGTCTTAATCAGTGCCTATCCATTCTTCTTGCTCATCAAGTCGTTGGTTATCCTCAGGTCTGCCCTACAGTTCTACCCACCACATACATGGTGGACGGCGCGAGCCGAACACAAGGCTAGAGACAGAGAAAGCTGGGGAAGAGAAAAGCATATCCTATACTTTGGAATGAAATTTACCTCTGTTTATACCGTGCGTGTGCGCGCGTACGCTGCTTCTCTTTCTCTCCACTTTCTCGTTGTCTCTCCCCTCTTTCCGCGCAGCTACGCGAATAGACAAACTAAATTTCCTCCGAGATAGAAGGTACACGCTCTCACGCCTTCAAAACCGCAATGCATCGTATGAACCTAGAGTCTATCCGTCCACGCGGTTGGGGTGCGTATTGAGCTATCGTGACGTGGAAAATTCTCGAACCTGTGAATTCATTACCATGACCATTGATGAACATTGAATAATATCCCAGTCAGCCCTTTGCAGCCGCGCGAAAGCTGCCCCGAAAAATACCTCCGCGACGGCAGCACGACACGCACGCCGCCCGCGCAGGTGAACACTCCCACTCGGACAGACTTCCCGAAGACGGGGTACGTGGTCAACCAACAATGAACCTTTGCCGAGTCCACTCTTCAGCACCGATTTTGCTTCATGCATCAGTTGTGGACCGCAGATCTTTAGCGTGTACATTCCACAACAAAGAAAATCTGCTTTTCTCATGTGGCAAAATAGACGGGTACAAACTGGGACCTTATACCAGCAAATGTATTATCATTGGAAAAAGAACTTACACTGTTAATAACAACGAAGTCAATCAAGCCCCAGCTTCTAGTGTGGCCTAAATGTGGTGCAGACATATAAATTCAACATATAGTGTTCAGTGCATCAACAACAACAGCAGTGCTACACATAAAAAGCAGTAAATGCATGCAAATACAGGACAATTAAAATAAGATGCAAGCATTGTGACAAAAAATTATTTATTAATTAATGTATACAGGCGCAATGATAAAAATATGCAAAATCGTACACGCGGAAATCTGCGAACCGTAACACACAACACAATTCGAAATCCATATTCACATTGAAAACAAAACGCAAAGCGCTCTTCATGGCAGATAATGACAAGTAGATCAGATAAACTGCTCAGCCCATGCATTCAAACAGTTAAATGCACTCTTCCCGTGATTAGCTGACACTCCGGCCGTCTCCTGAAATGATTTCAATTGAAAGCTGACGATTTCATTTATTAGGACTGAATTTCAGGCTGTTTCACTAGGGATCGCTTACACTTCCACCGCCGAGCGGAGCGGCGAAATGCAATTCTTCGGCTTTGGTCACGCAGCGCGGCACGAACAATATTATAGAATCGCACTTCACCGCGCTACTCGGCGGGGGAAGTGTAATCGCCCGTTTATGGCGTTCGCATAGTTCACACCGCAGATAAGTCTGACACAACGGACGCCCTAATGGGGATCCATCTCCGTCTGAGCTTATCACTATGGCTCGGTTGAACCGGGTGGTGGTCGTAATGTTTCTCAACCGCAAAATGGGGGAAGAGGGAGGAGCGAAGTTCGGTAATTCGCGGAAACACCGGCTAGTGACAGCCCACCCTCTACGTCCCTGATCGTTCTCTTTTTCTCTGACGCGGCCAAACACTGCCGCAAAGGCGCACTTTTGCACAGAACCACACGCCATTCTGCACCATCGACGGCGCAATAAATATCCGGAGACGTAGAGAGCGGAGTGTCAGTAGGCGGTGATTCCTCCAACCACGGTACTTCGCTCCTCCCTCACCATTTTTTTGGGTTGAGAAACACTACGACCCTAACCCGCTTGACCCTAGCAGGCGCGTTGACCACTCAGATGAGAAGAGCCACCACTGCTGGCTTACCTGTACACCAAAATATGGGACCATATGTCTCCTAAACTTGCTGAATTTCTATATTTCCACCCATATTTCTGAACACAGGACTTATTTTAGGATCTCTGGCGACAGTCTGGAATGGGTCTCGACTAGGACAGCCTACCAGAATACGATTAACCATGGTCAGCGCGCGATCCAGCAGACGATGGTGGTCGATTTTTCAAAAAGAAAAGAAGAGAAAAAAATCTGACTTGGTTGGTACAGTGGAAAAAGGAAAGAAGCCAGTAGATTTATCAAATTTTCTGTCGTCTTCACAGCCTCGGGTTGTACCCTTGGTGACGGCATGATTGATCATTGACTAGAACTGATGAAGTCCAGTTCTACAATCTAATGATTTGGCACCAGGGATGAGCGGAGTTCCGCTTTTCGCGTTCCGAAACCCGAAGTTTCGCGCATTTTCGGCATTCCGCGTTCCGAAAACCGCAAAAAAAACGCTGCGGAATGCGAAAATATCGGGCCATCTGGGAAGAAGAAAACATTAGATGATTTCTGATTTTTTTGCGTTTTGTGTTCCGAGAACCGCATTTCTGCGCATTTTCAGGCGTTTCGCGCCCGATTTTCGAAACCCGAGAAAAAAGTTTTTGTTCCGAAACCCGAAAAACGATTTCCAAATTTCGTATTTTTGTTCCGCTCATCCCTGTTTGACACTGGTTATAATGGAAATTACCGAAAAACGCACGAAAACCGCGATGCAAACAAGCTTATAACGGGTCGTTCTGTACTAGAATGAAAGTGGACGAGTTATACTACAGCACACACGCTCTGGTCAAATGGCGAAGCTAGCCACAAAATGGTTGAGGCAGCAAGCCTAGTAAACTTCTGAGGTATGCACCAGGGCTGTACTAAATACGAATTACGGGCATTTTTGGCATTTTTTTTTACGATTTACGAAAATTCGGCCCAGAATAGTAACGAATCATGAAAATGCGATTGAGAGAACAATTCAAGTTTACTCAAATAATTCATTTTCACTTCTAAAATATTCCTGATACTGAATTATTCTTCCCAAATTCAATTTTTGGTGCAGCCATACCCTGGCATTTCCATCCGAGCATAGTCTCCAGCAGAGGGGTCGGTCATGGCGAAATGTACCAGCTAATTCAGGTATGACCGACCGCTCTGCTGCTTATGCTGACGGACTCGAACTTATTATTGGGTTCAACCTTTCTTTGCTACATAGGCGAGTCAGGTCGGTACAGTCGATCTCCACAGTTTAGTCGATCACTGGTCGAGAGATAGCCGGGACGCAGCGATCTAACATGATATCACCTGATCGATGTTCATTACTATCATTGCCCCCTCGCTTGCGTGCGTGCCACGTAAGTTCGTGGCGGCGCTCTCTCAACCAGTGATCGATCATATGTAGCGGCGTGGTATGTCTGTCCGACTCTCTGGCACGTCCGACCGACGTCTGTCTGACCGGTGTTCAAATTTTCCGCAAATTTTGACACCTTCAGTCGGAGCGCGTTATTGCTGGAACAATGCACTGAGAACGTCGCGGCAGGTAAGTGTGGTTCAGGAGGAGCGCTCACACTATTGCGATCGTGGTGGGACCACCTTAGCCGTTACATATTGAGTCCTTTTACCCTTCTTCGTTACCAGGCCATCTTTGCTGTAACATATCAAGCCTCTTGAACATTCTTCTTCACGGATCGTGGTGAGAACATCGTAGCTGCTGAATCGACGCGTATAATTTGTGAGGGGCTCAGGGATAGCCAACCAGTAATTTCTGAAAGTGGGCGAGGCTTCGAGTTTATTGCGTAATACGCCACCGAAAGTGCGCGGGACTTTGGAATCGACACCCAAAACGGGTGCGGGACCTAGGGGCCGCCATGCAGAACCTTTCGAAGAGGCACGGAAAATCGATTTTCCCGCACAAAACGACACGGGAAATGCGAAATGCGAATGACTCTGAAATCGACGCGTGCAATATGTGCGAAGCTTGGGAATGAAATCGACGCGTGCAATATGGGCGAAGCTTGGGAACCAGCACTTTGTTGAAGTGGGCGGGGATTCGTTTTTTTTTCAGGTATCGTTGTGATGGGTATTGCGTCCTTCAAACCTACATTCTTACGGAATTCTCTCTTCAGAGTTTTCATCCGTAGGTCCCAAAGCTCACGTTTCTGTGAACAAACTAGAGATTTTTCAATCCTGAACACTGCCTTTAAGAGAACTATCTCTGGCGAGGGATAAGCTCACGGTCTTGATGAACTTGATAGTGACTCGCATACAGATCACATACAGAGCAGCGCTACTGGTGCTCTCTAATCACCTGAGGCCTACAAGTAGCTTTTGATCGGCGGAAAATTTTTCGCTACATCACTTTTAGACAGAGTAAACCGGCATATGCACCGTCTTCACGCACTTCTGTGCTCAAAAAAACTTGCCGCAACGGTGAGAATCACTTGAAAGTGAAAATTTTCAAATTCTAAAAAAAGATCTGAAATATACATAAAATGCTCTTTAATTTGGTCATTTGAAGTCCGCATAACTCGCTACCTTCGCGGAGTTATCCCTTCTTAAAGCCGATCCCCGTTGCGACCGGCGCTCATCCCCCGTTGCGACCCGGAGCTCACTGCCGCAACTATTTTTTTTCATTTGAAAGGCGGTAATCGGCATTTTTTTGAAACGATTCCGATCGTATAACAGTGCAGTGTAATAAATACAACTCAAATCCAGTGAGCGTCGTAGTGCGCGCCCGCGTTGCGCGCGCGTTTTGGAGGGAAAGTAAAGTTTTCAAATGATAATTTCCAATTTTTTTTCTGAATCTTCTTCTTTTTATCTGAATCTTTCTGAATCTTCTTTTTTTTCTGAATCTTCTTCCTCTTTTCTTCTTTTTTTACCAAACTATCTCACATTCATCGTCTTGAGATATTAATTTCTCTCGTTTTGGGCATACATTTGTTTTTTTGCACCTTTTTACCGTAATTATTGCTTTTTTCACATAACTCATTAATTCGTTATTTTTCTGTTGATTTACTAACTGATCTCAACTGAAAATGTCCTTCTCGATAGTTTTGTGTATCGTCTTTGTCTCTGTTAGGGGTGAGGAATAGCATTTTTTGTAATTTTCTTTGGTGCAAAACTAGTAGGGGGGGGGGCGGGCACTCAGAATCCAAGGGAGAATTGGATGATTCTGCTTTCACAAATCGATCTCATTTCATGGAATTCTTAGGAAGTATTCCATGGAATTCATTTCATGGAATTCCATTTCTCCCTCCCAGAGGGGGGGGGGGTCGTAAAAATTTTGATCATGATAATTTTTTCATTCCAGAGGGGGGTTCGGAAAAATTTTGGTCACCAGGGGGGTCGTAAAATTTTGCTCTCTGGTCGCAACGGCCTGCTCAACCCTGCCCCGGAAACGCCCGTTTCGCCGTACAGATCCTCTGGTTCCGAACCAGATTTACACTGCTCCCCCGCGCGCTTGTCCGGAGCGAGGGTAGAGACAACGAGAAAGTATGGGGAGGAGACGCAGCGTACGCGCGCAGACGCACGCGATGAACCGAAATAAAATAAATCACACTCGGAAACAGTAGCCTAGTTGTACACGAACGAAAGTTTCGAAAGATTTTTCAATTTTTTTCGTTCGTTTGGAAATTCGTCGAACGAGATTTCTTCAGATTCCGTTCGTTCAAAATTCCGTCGAACGAAATTTCGTGAAATTTCCGTTCGTTCGAAATTTTTTCGAACGAATTTTTTTTTTCAAATTTCGTTCGTTCGATTTTTTTTGGACGCAATTTCTCAAGTTTCGTTCGCTCGGAATCCGATTTTTCAAAATTCTTTCGAACAAACTTCGAAATTTCCGACAAACTTCGAAAAAAGTTCGAAATTTTCAAGGAATTTCAAAAAAAACGAAATTCTGAAAAAAAAAAATCAAAATTTCGATTTGCTTCAAATGTCATTCGTTCGTAATTCTTTCGAACAAATTTTTCATTTTTCGTTCGTTCGAAAATATTTCGAACAAAATTTTTTCGATTTTCGGTCGTTTGGAATTTTTCCGTTCGTTCGAAATTTTTTTTCGAACGAATTTTTTTCATTTTTCGTTCGTTAAAAAAATTCAACTTTCGTTCGTTCGACAGTTTTTTTCGAAATTGTACAACTATAATATGTGGGCCGTGACCCGAGCATACATATGTATGGCGTTCTCGCGGCCTAGTCGTAACACTATTGTGAGATCTGTTGTATCCAGCTAGTTATCCGAATCGAGTATTCGGCTCCAAACTGGGAAAAATTTCGCTCCAGCTGCAACTTTTGGGCTGGATCCAGGAAATTTCATTTTCAACAGCCTAAAAGATCTCTGATTGGTAGGTACCTTTACCCTTTCAAAAAGCAATGAATACTCCCTTTCCTTTGAAAACCAGGGGCATTATGGGGTCAAATTTCCAATCTACTGACCCCGGTTTCCGGAGAACTCGGCCTCGCCGGGCACGGCGACGTCACAACCCTAGGTTTCCTGCCCGTCTTAAACAGGGTTCGGCGCGAGGCATGGAGCTCCGCAGGAGGGTCTGAGCTGCGAAGGGGTGCAGGGGGATCGAATCCCGCCGGGATATAATATTCTATATTTTTCAAAGAATTGTCCCTCTTTTATAAATTTAAACAGACCAAGTCACGCTCCTGGGGGGTCTGATAAAGAAATCGATAAAAACTTGGCTAAACCACGCTCCGGGGGAGGGGATCCTGATAGAATTGGCTGTATCCACACCTCGTGCTGTACCCTGGTCCTAAATCGGGTGTGTAACTGACTCAGAGGTTTCAATTTCACAAGAAGACGGACTCCAAAGTTAACTTATTTGGCAGATATCGGGATGCCTATGCAGCGGCTACGCTTTCTCACAGAATCCCAGCCCTAAGGTTCAATTGAGTCAATATTAGTGCACTAAAAGCACTACTGGGCCGCTAAGCAAAAAAAAACGACGAAAATTCAAAAACCTGGCGAAAATAGGTATTGACACAGCTAAACGATATCACTCACCTTTAACCATTCGCAAAACAACTCCTCGTCCTTCTTAAGTAACAAAAATTGACCGAATAGAATATAGGCCTGAAAATAATGCAGTCCTCCAATCAATACTCTGAGAAAATGAAGAACAGAAAGTATAACAAAAAAAGGAATGGAGATAGAAAAAATACTACCTTATCAAATCCCAGCTCTGTTAACTTAGCACCATACGTTGGACCAATACCGGCAATAGCAGTAACTTCCTTCTCAGCCATCGGCTCTCCAATGAACTCACGATGCTTTACAGATGTCGACATTATACCTGAAATTGAATGCACTTGAAGTTCAAGAGCCCTTCGCAAAATTCTCAGCAAATTTGGAATATAAAGAATGTGAGTTGAAAATTCTACTAGAAAACACATGAGCAAAAGCCTGAACAATAGAGTATGCCAATTTGACCGAGGCAAATCAAATAACTCGGATATTTACATTTTTTCAATATTGGAATGATTTTTGAAAGGTTCACCCTATCTCGATTACACTGCTTCTTTAAGCCAAATTCCGGTCCGCAATCGCGTCTCGACACGCTTTGCGGCCGCGCGCTTTCGAGTCGGAAGAGCTTCCAGCACCGTAGCCGCCGATCTGTTGACTCTAGGTGGGTTATGGAAACTGGAAACTAAACAAAATTGGAGAAAACTACAAAAAAGCCACAACGAGTCGGCTTCGGCGCTGGAAACTCGACTGACTCGAGCGTGTGCGGTCGCAAAGCGGGTCGAGACGCAATAGCGGACCGGAATTGGGCTCAGAGAAGCACAGTACCTCAGCTTTCTGGCTTCTGAAAATTTTAGACTCTGTCTGAGTAACAGGCAGGGTCCAGATGGGTTGCGACCGGGCACAACGGGCGTGGGTAGGGTAAAAAAATTTGGCTCAGAGAAAGAAAATTTGTAATTTGAAAATGGGGAGACAGTAGGAATTTAGGCTAAATATTAGCCTAAGAGTGGAAATTCGTTCACAGTTTCACACATTCTTTCAAAACTTTCGCTGACCATGTGAGGGGGGCACACCTTATTCGGAAGCGTTCTTTTCAATTATTGTTTGACCTTGTATCGATATAATATTGCTACTTGTTAATCAACATTGGCCACTAAAATTAGTATGTTTATGGAACGGTTGAAAACCATGTAAAGTCCATCAGTTGCTGTGCAGACTCTTGACACAAAAAAAACTACATAAAACAACGGTTTCCGGGCTGTTAGAGAGCAAAGGCGAAATTTCCATAGCTGCTCGGAAATTGCAACTTGTTCCAGAAACAGCCATTTCGGGGGCTTCCGCATATTTATGAAATGAAGTATGAATGTACACAGTCGTGTCGTGACGCAAAAAGGGCCCGAGGCCAAATTGGGTAGTGGCCTGAGGCCCTCATACCTATTGAGTACCCGATCATCGGGATAATCCGGATTGATCTATTAGCCGAGGAATCAATCAATCGAGATTTACGACTAATCGAAAAATTATCTAACAGAAAAATCCAGATATCTGACAACAGCCGAACGAATCATCCAGATACTCGTCTAAAAATTAATCCACATAAAGCGAATTACCAGGTGAAACCAAAGCATAAAGGTCGAACTCGTTGCTCCGAAACGTCGACCGTTTGTCCCGAGACAAGGCTCTTCGGCGCTATCTTCAACTTCTGGTCTTCTCTAATACTCTTTCTCTTTCACCCGAAACACATGGCGTTTGCACCGGAGACATAAAAACAACACCGATCTGGAGGAACACAAGTACGAGTGTGTGAGTTGATATCATTGTCATCCAGACCGGCTGGTTTGATTTCATAAACCTTTTTTTCCATTTCAAGAAAGTGAAGTAAAGGGGGAAGTAAAGGGGCACTGCTTTGGAGGACCTACCAAACTCTTCTTAACCTCACTAGATGAGAAAGGAAACTACACATCGCTGAAATAACGATAGGATCACATCTACACAACTGAGACTGTGGAGTAGTTTCTCTGAACAAAAGCCGCATCAACATGGTGAGGCGCGGTTGGGATATTTCTCAGCGGATGGATAGGGGAGAGGCCGTAGAGATTTACACCCAAAAATGAAAAAAAAATTCTGGTGGGGACAATAGTAGCTCTCACCAAACGAGAATTCTAAAGAGAAGATCGTAAGAACTCACAAAAGTGCGGCCACCAAAGCGAAGGGGTCGTGGCCACACGAAGGGCCCCCAACGGCACGCTGGACCCTGCAGAGTACAGTTATGGAGCTTCGGGAGCGAAAAATATTTTAGCATTGGAGCGCGTTTTCCTACCCGTGTCAATTTCTCGATCACTATCGCGCCATTTTTATTGATTAGAAGATGGCCACAGAAGCATTGCCATCTTCAGAAAATGCTTGCTCGTGTTAAGGGAAAGATCAATTCGGAGGTAATAGGTCTACTGAACGACAAAGGCAATTGATTTTGCCAAAGTGGATTGTCTGTGGAAATGCCGTGAGGAAAATGATTACGTCGGAGCTCGTAAGAGGCCGCGATTTTCTGAGATCTGAAACTTGGGGTTAAACTCAAATTGGAAATTTTGACTTTGAGTGTTCGATACATTTCTTAGGGCCCCTAACTCTCCTGATTTCGGAAGAGGAGGGAAACCCCGGGTTGGTGCAAAGTTTGTTGGGTGTGAAAATGATGGCGCAGACGAGTTCCGACGCGACCGAGAAAAATCAATTCAACCAAAAACTTTGAATACAACACTGTTAAAAATGTACTTCTCATTTACAATGTTGTCATAGTTACCGTATGTTGTGAGACATACTGTGCTTCTCTGGGCCAAATTCCGGTCCGCAAATGCGTCTCGACACGCTTTGCTGCCGCAAGCGCTCGACTCAATCGGGTTTCCAGCGCCTAAGCCGACTCGATGTAGCTTTTTTATAAAATTTTCTCCATTTGCTGTTAGTTTCCAGTTTTCAAAACCTACCTAGAGTCAACAGATCAGCGGCTGCGGCGCTGGAAGCTCTTCCGGCTCGGGAGCGTGCGGCCGCAAAGCGTGTCGAGACGCAATTGCGGACCGGAATTTGGCCCAGATAAGCACAGTACGAGCTACTACTGCCACACCCTTGTGTGGTGTGGCAGTTTGGAGTAGGCATACGCATAATAGAGGGGGGGGGGGTGGAGAAAAGTTTCGTAGCCACGTCAAAATTTGGTCCACGCGGAGCTTCAACCCCTTGGAGCAATTTGAAAAAAGTTTGGCACACGTATCAAACTTGATAAAAATCCCAATATTGGAAAGTTTCGATGTGGGTGCGAATCCTTTTTTAACTTGTATTTAGGCCAAATACATTTTCGCTCTTCAAAGCTCCGAGGAAGTAGTCCCAAGCATCTCTCTGAAGCTTCCGCGAGTACAGTTACGGAGCTTCGGGGGCGAAAGATATTTTAGCGTTGGAGCGCGTTTTCCTCCCGTCCCTTTAAATTGAGCGCAGGTTTTGCTAGACCAGCCGCTATCTGCACGTGTATAATTAATGTTTTAGGGAATTGGCGGATCTTTGAATTAATATTAGGGAAAACACCTCAATTTAATACTAATTGTAAGGATTGAAACTCCGAGTGGGCGAAGTTCTCGAATGCGTTCTAAATTTCACACACTACGGCGATCCTACCCCTGGCCGAAAATCGGGGAAACCTTCTTGAAAATGCGAATTTAATACTGAATCCAGCACATCGCAAGCGCAACTATACACACGACACCAAGAAGACAATTTCGTTAACTCATAGCTTTTGATCTCCCATGTTATCCTACGAACCGTGACAACTGTGATAATTATACTACAAAATGGCGTAAGTAGAAGCTTCAGAGAAATGCTTGGGGCTACCTTCCAGGAACTTTGAAGAGCAAAAATGTCCTTGGCTCAAATACACATACTGGAGAGGAGCGTCTAGAAGAATTCACATCCACGTCAAAATTTCTCCACTATCGGGATCTTCATAAAGTTTAATACGTAAGCCAAACGTTTCCTAAATTCCCCTAAGGGGTTGAAGCTCCGTGTGGGCAAGTCTTTGACATGGGTGCGAAAATTTTCTTCGCCCCTCCCCCCTCCCCTTCTATCCGTATTTCAACGGCGCTATCGCAGCGTGGGCCACTGTGGTATCGCACCATAGCGCCCCCCGCTCCCCTCCCCTAGCTAGGATAGTATCATTTTAACATACTCCAAACTGCCACACCACCCAAGGGTGTGGCAGTACAAGCCCGTATGTCTGACAACATATGGTACATATTACACATTGGATCCTAATCAAAAAAAATTCGGATACTCGGATTTCGGATAACTCAAAAATCGAAGATCGCGAATATCCGACTCAGATAGACAGATTCAAAATAGCAACATCGGATAATCCGAGTCATTCGGATAGGGAGGCTAAACGGATAGTCGGATCTCGGATCAATCCGAAAATCAAGTTTTTTCGGTGATTCGGATTTTGGCTCATTCGGATTTTGACGTTTTTTCGGTGAATCGGATTTTGAATCATGAAAACTTCGGTTCATTCGGATGAATATCCGAAAATGAGCGAGTCGGCTCCAATGTATAGTACATATGATAATTTTGTAACTGAGAAGTAAATATTTATCTAACAGTGTTGCATTCAAAGATTTCTTGGTTGACATGATTTTCCTAACGGCATTTCCAAATACAATTCACATTTGGCCGAATCGCCTTTGTAGTCTAGTAGACCTATTACCTCTGTACTAGTCTTTCTTTTGACATGAGCATGCATTTTCTGAAGAATGCAATGCTTCTGTCGTCCATCTTCTAATCGATAAAGCGGCGCGATAGTAATCGTGCAAGTGGTACGCGTACGGAAACGCGCCCCAATGCCAAAATATTTTTCGCCCCCGAAGCTCCGTAACTGTACTCGGAGTTTTTAGTGTTTTCACTAATGTCAAATGTATAGTATCCATCATTTTGAGCCGGTGGAAGTAAGGCTTATCGGATTTATCATGTCGAAATCTCCTTATCGCTGTTACATCTTGCCATGACCGACCGCTCCGCTGCTTGCTCCGCCCGGACTCATCCGAGCAAGCTAGGCTTTACGATTGAATCGGAAATATAATTTATTCGCTTTTTGCCAAATATTCAAAAATTCTCTATATTCGACCAATTTGAAGATTGTAATGGAATGTTCGACGAGAAAAAAGTCCTACCGCTTTCGCACGTTGAAACAAAAACCATTCAAGGGCTCTGATTATTTTGAGGCGAATAAATATTTAAAGAATCACCCAAATACTCATGGAATCAAAAACGGAGCTATTTCTCGAGAGCGTAAACTCATTTCACGTTTGCCGTACCTAACAACTCAGGATTTAAAAAAAGAATGGAAAAAATACAGTTACATAATTTGAAATTATGACATTATCTTCTATTTAAATCGGACGAATATTTGTAATTTTTTTTAGCATATTTAAATAAATACTCGGAAAATTTCTAAATATTTCACGGCACTATTGAAGTTTTTTTTCGGCGGCTGATGATTCGGATGCCTCAAAAATGTCCATCAATGGTAAGCCGTAAATTTCGACTTTTCAGATGAACCGAATATTTGCAAACCCGACTAAATTGAATTCCCAATTCTATCAACTCCCCTTAATTTTGATTTCCTCTAGAAAAAAAACCAAGGCGAAAACATTACCTAGGTGAGTTTTTCGTATATTAGTTGGTAGCGAAACCCTGGTTATTTTGCTATTATTATGCCCTCACCGCTCCAAATGAATCCTGGAGCATTCAAAGATACCCAGTTAGCACAAATATTTCGTAGCCGGAATCGAATTTAATCGGGATTTCATCTCCATGAGTATTGGGATCACTTGAAGTTACAAGAACTTCCGTATTATTTCAAAGAAAATGGATTTTTTTCGAAAAGTGAGCGATTTCGAAATAATGATTCGTCCATTCGAACATTTTCGGCTTCCCGGTTTCTTCTCTTAGACATTCGATTTCATTACGTCTTCGGTGCATAAACTGCCGGATTTTTACGTAGACAGACAAGGAAACACCACCAATACTATTATAAGGCATCGTGCAGATGAAGAAAAGTATATGCGCACAATAGCACGAAGTAGCTGATGAGTAATCACAAAAACCTGAGACCTCCGTGTTTGATGAAATTCGAAACAGCCGAATGCGCGCCCTCAACGAAATGCGTCCTTTAATTATAGTGCGATTGGAGCGCGATTCTTCCATAGCAGTGCCCTACTCGAAAATATTGCAAAATTATACGTTGATTTGAATTGGAAACGACTAAATGAAAAATTTCGGACAACCTCTGCCGAATCTTGCAAAAGGTGTTAGAGAGGAAGTCTTTATCGAAAAGTAGTTTCACTATAAAAATTATTTCTAAGAATGACGAGATGATATCATATCACTTTTGCACTTACAAGGGATTGTTTAGAGTGGTAAACGCATCTGCGAAAACGATTGGTATCTTTGGTATTTCTTGTGGCTCAAAAGTAAAGCTGCGCAGTATCCAGCCCCGAGCTTCAGGTTCCAGGAAATTACAAGGTTAAATTGGTCGTTTTATGTGCATTTTGTACCTTCCAAAAAGCGCATTAGTCTTCAAAAAATACGGGAACGGATCCCATAGATGTGTTCAGCGCCCAAAACTACTCCCCCCTGAGCAAAGTTTGGGTAAGGCGACATCTTCCACATCGTGCAAACTTTATCCAGACTGATAGCGTTTTGGACTTGTACGGATTTTCGGTCGGGCGTTTATTCTTACCGATTAGAGGTTTCTGGAAGCGTGTTAAAAAAAATGTTCCAGATTTGACTCAAAGAAAAGTCCTTCCAGGGAGGTTATTTGGAGCGCTGATCACGAATCTGGGGTTTACTTTCCGAAGTTTTCGACTTGACTCGTTTAAAGCATGCCATCGGGCGAAAATTTGACGGCAAATCGCGACTTTTGATGATTTCCGGAACTCTACAGAAGGAATGGCTCAAAATGCTTTTCCACGGGTTGTTTGGAGTCTAACACGAATCTGGAGTCCGTTTGTTGATTTTTGGCTGATTACGGAAGAATGCTGTGGGCGTACGGCAGTTTGGTCAAAATTTGTATACGGGGGCTATTCGGGGTGAAGAATACGAATTTGACGTCCGTCTGTCGCTTTTCCAGAGTTTTAGGTAGATTTTGCCCACTTATTGACATGGTACCTACCGTAACCTACAGTAAACCTGCTCTCTCTCTTTCTATCTCTCTCGCTCCCTCTCTCCCCTCTTTCTCTCCCCGCCTGTCTTCTCACGCTCTCGCTCTCTCTCTCTCTCTCTCTCACCTCTTTCTCGTTCTCCGCTCTCCCCTCTAGCCCCTGTCTCTCTACCTCTATGTTTCTCTCCACATCGCTGCTATCGTCCTCTTTCCTTTCCGATCTGATCCTCCATCCGCTCCCTACTCACCTCTTTACTCCGCCGTCATCTCTCCCACTCTCACTCTTGTTCTCTCTCTCACACACACACACACACACACACACACACACACACACACACACACACACACACACACACACACACACACACACACACACACACACACACACACACACACACACACACACACACACACACACACACACACACACACACACACACACACACACACACACACACACACACACACACACACACACACACACACACACACACACACACACACACACACACACACACACACACACACACACACACACACACACACACACACACACACACACACACACACACACACACACACACACACACACACACACACACACACACACACACACACACACACACACACACACACACACACACACACACACACACACACACACACACACACACACACACACACACACACACACACACACACACACACACACACACACACACACACACACACACACACACACACACACACACACACACACACACACACACACACACACACACACACACACACACACACACACACACACACACACACACACACACACACACACACACACACACACACACACACACACACACACACACACACACACACACACACACACACACACACACACACACACACACACACACACACACACACACACACACACACACACACACACACACACACACACACACACACACACACACACACACACACACACACACACACACACACACACACACACACACACACTTCCTTACTCTCTATCTCTTCCATTTTCTACTTCAGTGCCCCTGTTATTTCCTGTCTTTCTGGTTTCACCTCCTATCTTTCTTCCTCCCTTCTCTCCTACGCCTTCTCTATGCCTTCAAACTCGCGCTTTCTTCCTTATTCTCTTTCCCTCTACTCTTTTTCATTGTCTCTCTGTTCACGTAGTCGCTCCCTAGGCCTCTTACAGAGTGCGATCGCTGTGCGACGCAATGACATGCTTTGAATACAAATCGACGTGCGACGCGATCTCGATCGATGCGCGTGATTATCATCCCATCGTGTCGCGCGGCGATCGAACTCTGGAAGAGGCCTTACCCTGCCCTTTACCACGCTCCCCATCTCTCTCCCTACTTCACCATTCACTACTCAAGAATATCTTATTAAGTTACATGCGATTTCAAGACTCTGAACATGTTACCTGCGACTTATCTTCACAACTTTAAGTTACATGTGACCTTCAGGATTGTAAGTTTTTTTTGCACGGTGCGAGTTGACTTACTTGTGACATAAAGCACTCGCCTGTAACTTGAATGTAGTATTTTATCGCAGATCTAACTTTTCTACGCGGCAGGCCGTCCGCAAGGCAAGTATTCGACGCCCTCCCGAGGCACAATTCAAATAAGTGCTCCATCGTCGGCTCAGTTACCCAAGTTTAAGGTACATGGTCCCGCCTAGTCGCTGGAGGCCCCGCCCAACCGCCGGCGTTCCCAGATGACGTTCTGTCGGTAGATGCGCCGGCCGCGTAGTGTGTCAGTTAGCTCGCCGCGTCACGTGTCGGTGTGCCGGCTGCGTCGCGTGCCGGTGTTAGCTTACACGTAACAACATTGCAAGTTACGCGCAATCTTGTGTAAGTTACGTGTAATATTGAGGCATGTTACGAGTGACTTTATTGAAAATCACACCAAGTTACACGCAACATCGTTTCAAGTTACATACGAATTTAGAGTAAGTTGCGTGAAGCCATCACGCAACTTGCGTTAATGTCTCCAGTAATTTGTTCAGAAAATCTTGAGTGTCTCTCCCATTCTCTCATTAGCCTACTACACATGTCTACTTCTGTATGCACCACTGCCCTCGTCCTCTCCTGCTTATCTTCTTCCTCTTTTCTTTCTACACCGTTGCCTTGGTCATATCCTAACTTTCTAACATCACCCTCTTTCTTCTCTCTCTTTCCAGTTCCTCCCTCTCCATCTCTCATGCTCCTTTCCTCTTCATTCTGTGACTAAGCCGCACTCAGCAATAGGGCCCGGAATCATTCGAATGACAGCCATCTTCCATTTGTTTTTTCGAGCGGGGGTTTTCTCTACTAGGATTAGGATTACGCAAAAATTCTCCAACAGTAGTTACGTGTGATCTTAGCGCAAGTTGCGTAGTGTTTTCACTCTGAATTTGGTTGTAACTTGGAACGATTTCGCGTGTAACTTGGCAGGATTTTTGTTTGATGACACGTGTAACTTACCTCAATATTACATGCAACTTTCACAACATTGCGAGTAACTTGCGATGTTGTTACAGGTAACTTGACATAGCCACGCAACGCGGCCTGCTCTCCGATCGCCATCTGGGGCCGCCAACGGACGGACGGGGCCTCCAGTCGTTACGCGGGACCAAGTACCCCAAACTTGGATAACTGAACCAAGGACGATGCCCACATTCGAATCCTGCCTTAAGATTGCATCGCAGGGTAAAGCACCCTCGGGTCCACACCTCTGGGCTCCAGAAGGGGGGAGGGGTGCCGCAGGCCCCCGTCCGATCGCCATGCGAAAGCTGTTGGGACTTAGTAGAACAGAAAAATAGCGCAGCTTTGAATTTATCCTCAAAATAACTCATAGAAAGTTGGGCAGGCTCTAATAAAGATAATCAACAATTGGTATCAACTTCAGTTATCCTCTGTTTCGGCGTGGAATTTATTTCCGTTCATCACGTGCGTATGCGCGCGTACGCTGCGTCTCCTTCTACCCACACTTTCTCGCTCTCTCTGCCCTAGCTCCGTGCAAACGCACGAGGGAACAGAGTAAATGACCGTAACAGGCCATCTTGTACTGCTGGGTGCTCTGCAATGGATCAGGTGTGTTTAACTCAGACATAGGAGCGGACTTATCGCGACGCATAATAGGAACAATCGCGTGATCGACGGCGATCAAACCGGTTTTTGGGGGCGATCAAACCGGCAATTGGAGCGATCAACCCGTCTTTAGAGCGCGGTCAACACTAAAAGAGCAGGCGATCAGTACACTTTCATCATAATAGGACATACCGCGCACAAACCTTCAGAACGTAGCCGTAGGCCTGCGTGCTGTCAACCCTACAGGGTCAAACAAGTTTTTTCCACGGGTGGTCCTCGAAAGTAAACAGTATGGGGTTCTATGGAGCGCCCATAGCCACAAACACAAAAGATCACCGTCGCTAGGGGAGGTGCGGCTAAAAAATTATTATTGATTGTATCTTGAGCTACCGCGGCTATCTACAGCTCAACAGAGCGAGGCATGTATACTGTGCTTATCTGGGCCAAATTCCGGTCCGCAATTGCGTCTCGACACGTGCTCGATTCAGTCGGGTTTCCAGCGCCAAAGCCGGCTAGATGAGGCTTTTTTTTTAAATTTTCTCCAGGTTCTCTTAGTTTCCAGTTTCCAGAACCCACCTAGAGTTAGCAGATCGGCGGCTGCGGCGCTGGAAGCTCTTCTGACTCGGGAGCGTGCGGCCGCAAGGCGTGTCGAGACGCAATTGCGGACCGGAATTTGGCCCAGATAAGCACAGTAGATAGCCACAATCGTCAAGGATACAATCATTATATCATTCTCAACCGTACCTCCCGTAACGACAGAGGTCGCTTGTTATTCTCAACTAAGGGCGCTCACTTAGAGGTCACCCAAGAATGACTTGCATGGCCTACAATACCGGAAATCGGTCTACAAATCGAGACAAGACTCAATTTTCACTCGCTACGGGCCGGATTCATACTTATCGCGACAAATGAAGAAAAGCTGTGCTTACAATCCTTATCGACCAAAAATCTATATGCATCCATGGACGATTGAAATAAACTCTGTATCGCGTCGGCGGTGAATATGGTTCCAGGCCATTTTCACTAATTCTCAGTCTTAACATCAAAATAGATATAATTTCATTTTCGTTCGCATCTTGAACAAATCGCAAAGGCACTTAAATGTACTGGACGCACAGTTATGTGAATCATTAAAGAAAAATTCGAATAATGCCTAGTGGATATTGGATATTTAATACTACTGTGGATAATCGATACATAGAGTTAACGTAATAAATTTAATCTGAGGAATGGACGGGGCTGCGACGGTAGATCGCCGCGCGCGAATCGAAATCCCGTTGGCCAAAGAGGCCGCCAACACCGCACGACCAGCCGCCTGGTCCATGCGTCAGACTAAATCGAATACCGAAACCATACATGTACCGAACAGACACGCATTGTGTGCATCTTCAGAGAAAAATGAAAACAATTCTTAGAGAAGTAGACTCGAGATGCGGAAGGATCATAAACGGAATGCAAACAAATTCCAGGGCCCGCAAATGAATGAGCATACAAGAGCATGATAGAAGAGACATTGCGCACCAAAACAACAGTACAACAGAAAACAAAAATTTAACACTAACAGAAATGGCAAAACATTTGATGACACGACAAAATTGCCATCATAAGCGATCGAATGAAAAAAAGAGCATTCCGAAATAGATTATCAAATATAAAGCACAGCTCGTGCGTGGTGTTGCTTATAGGATACATACAAAACTATAAGACAGATGCGAACATCTCATCTCCAAAGGTTATTAAACAAGCGGGACATGGATGAACTCTGAATTTTTCAATTTCGCAGCATTTCAACGAAATGATGTCATAGTAAAAGTATGGCTAAAACGGGTGACGAACCCAATCCTACCCTTTCGAGACAATTCGGCGCCAACCAAGTGTACGAACACCAGTGTCAGGCGGATACAGACTGTGTCACAGAGAAATTCCCATGCTTCCTACGAATGCGAGTCGGTAGCAGAGGTAAGAGACAGCGAGAGTGGAGGAGAAGCGAAGACAGTAGCCTCGCGAGCGTGGCTTGCGCTGTGAATAAAGGGAATTCCGATTTTTTACAAAAGATACTATCCCACAGACCAATAGAGGGACATTTATAAGCTTTCACCAAATGTAGAAACTCGTGGTCGTGAGAGCGTGGCAATTTCGTGCCAAAAATGGCGAATTTCGTGCCAGGCAATTACAGACTGATCTCTATCCAAATGATTCACATACGGCATAAAATCGCTCTGAAATCATGAAAGAGAGTTTTTATCAGAAACTCAGAAAACTACTAGGTTAAACTAACCGTGAGCTTCACAGGAAATTAACTGGAGCCAGGCCGGAACGATAGAAAGCTGAGCATATTGTGGCTAATATAAATCAAGAGACCACGACCCAACGCATTCTGAAGCGAAAAATCACAAACTCGGGATGAAAACGGCACAAATGACGCGATTGACAGGAAAAATTGTAATTGCTTATTACGGGATGAACCAGCGTAATGACATCGTAGTAGATCAACAAACTCGTAGGGACAGGGTGTAACGACATCGTGAAGCAGTAGCACGTAGAGATTTTAGCACTCGGGATCGTGTGCTACCGTAACCTTCGGCTAGCCACGAAGCGCTTTATTGTATCATAAACGTCAACACCGTGTTCCGCGTAGGATTTGAAGCTGGGCCGAATGCATCAACAGGCCGGGTTGGGGCAGGGGCAGGGCAGTCTGCGCCTTTGAAGATCTCTGTTATTCAAAAAACCCAGCTAGGGGGCTGAAGCAGCTAGCGCAGCAAAAAACACTGCTGGGGCACTATTGATTAGATGATCTACTGCCCTCGCACTGCGATCGTCAAAGATGCCGACTGCCCTGCCCCAACCCGGCGCGTTGATGCATCCGGCCCCTGGAGTCTAGCGCTGTTGATGTTACCTCATTCAATAGCACGCTTGGATAGCGAGAAACTTTATAGGACGCCATAGGCGAAGAATACTACGTGGCCTTGAGCTGTGGCTCACTACGCGCCGCGGTCGCGTCGCGGCGTTGCAATTAGAGCACGCTCATACGTCGCCAACGCCTTTACATGGGGTTGTGGTAGGATGAAGAAGAACATGACAGACAACAATGTACAGGTGTTCAGGCGGCATGAAGACCGCTGTCTACAAAGCCATTATTGGCAATCAACAATGGTTCCTACTTCCAGTGATGGAGCATGGGTGTTAAATGTCAGGTAAAACTGACGGAGGTCAAACTCCATCACTCGTCATCATGTTAATGGTGTCTGGTTTCTAACAGTTATCACTCTCTTCTATAGTTTTACAATTTCGAAAAAAAATTCCGAACAAACGAAAAATGAAAAAAATTCGTTCGACAAAATTTCGAACGAACGGAATTTGAAAAAACTTAGTTCGACGAAGTTTCGAAGGAAAGAAGACGAACGAAAAAAATTTCGAAAATTTCGTTCGTGTACAACTATACTCTCTTCTTCTATACTTTAAATAATTTCTTATTGTGAGACATTCTTCTTCCGTATTTCCTAGGATTAACACCTGGGCTTATCAAATATCTCTCACAAGACTGCCAACAGAGGATCGGTCTCAGAAACCCTTACGGAAATCATTCAGGCACGGAGAACACAACAACTTTTTGTTGCCCCTTGTGCAAGCTAAAGCCTTTTGCATTCAAGAACCTGTAAAGGCACATAAGGGGGTTCACGAGTGCTCAGAGGCACAGGTGTAGCAGGCGAAAAATGATGTTAAAATGGCTAAATTCAAGGACTGCAATACATTTCCCTGTAATACTTGCGAGAAAACCTATCATTCAGCAAGCGGTCTAAAAAAGACGGAGGAGTTTGTTTCAAAAATTGCAATGCGCCAGTTCCCACGTTAATGGCGAACTGAGGCCGAAACTACTCCACTACCGTCCTCGAGATGAAATATGGCAAAGAAACACCACGTGTCAAAGAAGAATCGCAGCCGGTTGGCAGAATACACTCTCCACAAGATCACATATAGTGGAGTCCACCAAGAGTGTCTCATTTACTTATCAATGAGAAGCGGTCGATTGGAGATCAATGAACATGAAACTCGTTGTAGCACAACCGCTCTCGCTCAATCGGTATCGAGCGTGCTGGTATGGGATTCATGCACATTGATCCCCAGCCGACCGCTTCTTATTGATAAGTAAATGAGACACTCTTGGTGGACTCCACTATAAACGTTTCGTATAAATATTTGGGTGAAAAAAATGATCGGAATGACCTTTGGGCAATGAAAGAGGATTAGTTCTGACTAAAAATTTGGTATCTTCCGAATTATAAAGGTTCTGACGCTGATGTATCAAAGTGCGAAGAGGGTTCAGATTAGGTATATCAGGAAATGCGGTGATAATCGTTATATGAAACAAAGAGATAGTAACACTATAGTGAAGATAACACAACAAAATTGTAATATTATTATTATCCTGAAAATAGTACCTAGTTGATTTACTCTATACTCGAAATGCACGCTGCCCTGAATCATAATCAGTTGCCAATACTTGAGGTGAAATGATTTCTTGTGTTTGTTACACCACCTCAAATGATGGAAGGAAACCAGAGCATGTGAATGATTACGCATTCGGCTCCCATTCTGACATCCCACTGAAACAGAGGTAAGCGTGCTCTAATTGCGACGCCGCAATGCGACTGCGGCGCGTAGTGAGCCACAGCTCAAGGCCACGTAGTATTCTTCGCCATAGGCAACAGCTGCGGGGGTCCCACCACGAGTGGCAACGAAGAAAATTTAGAAAGTTTAAAGGACGCAATATGCAACGGCTAAGGAGGTCTCACCGCGATTGGTAACAGAGAAACTTCAAAGGACACAATACGCAACTACTACGATGGTCTCACTACGATTCGTAACCGAGAAACTTTAAAGGACGCAATTCGCAACTATTATGGTCTTCCCACCACGATTCGTGACGGAGAAGCTTGAAAGGGCCCAATACGCAACAAATGAGGTGGTCCCACCACGATCCGAAAAGAAGAAAGCTCAAAGGATTCAATATGCAACACCCACGGTGGTACCACCACGATTTATCACTGAGAAAGTTTGAATGATGCAATATGCAACGGCTGTGGTCGTCCCACCACGACTCGCAACGGGGAAACTTCAAAGGAAGCAATACAGAACAGCTATGGTGGTCCCACGATTCGTCAGCGAGAAATTTATGGAAAATCAGAAAGAACAACAATGTTGTTGTTGTCCCTTCCGAGAACAAACAACAAAAACAACATCCATGAATGAATACGAGATCAACATGAACCAATAAGAAAGAACCGTTATGAAGTACAGATACATACAAAACAACTCCACCATGAAGAAGCGGTCAAATTCGAATTTCAGCTTTGCGCGTGAACTGAGACGCAAATCAGCCCAGAACACACCACACACACCACCTCACGGTTGAACGCGGCCAGTCCGATTTTTGTGCGACATCAGTCCTATTACTGCGTTTGCGCGCGATCCGACCGGATGGCGAAGCGGCTGTATCGCGAGCACCGGAATGCAATCGCTCTGACCGCGAGTTTATTCGCGGTAAGTCGTAATTGGGCTTTCGATCGCGGTCAAAACGGTTCCTGAGCGCGGTAAGTGCTATTCGGCAAGTTCTGTGCGCGATAGGTCCGCCCTTATGTCTGAGAAGCGAGGATGATATTTCAGAAAGTAGTCAGGAATGAGTTTTTCCTGGGTGGTATCGCAAGCGCGCGCAAATCGCGAAATCTGCTCGAATCTTGCAGGCTGGACGCGGCAGAGTTGCTTGGCAATTTGCCATAGAAACGTGTGCGGCGCCACAAGTTCGTCCTAATGGGGGGCGGAACGAGATAGGTAGGCGCACCAGGATAACCTTCAAAGCCATATTGATTGAATTCTGGCCCTTTGTCGTTGCTTTCTTCGACCCTATCCTCTCCAGAATTTGCCAACTTAGTGTTTCACACTGAAACCTTGACAACGGGATTTATCGTGAACACTGCTTTTAACTAGGGGATGATACCTCCCACCCTTCCGTGCTCTCATCCCTTACCTCACAGCTCATCTCGAGCGTTCATATGCTTCTATTTACCAACCTTCTATTTTCGAGCTCAGAAATGAATATAAGCTTATCAAATTTATATCAAAAACTTATCAGAAGCTTCGGCTCAATCGCGAATGCATAAATCATTTAACAATGAATGGAGCATGCTGTTGATCGGTCAATTGGTGAGTATTAAAACAAACTTACAGAAACTGACCAACACCATGCGCCTTCCATTGCCTAATCAGCGTATCAGTATCTCCCTTTACAAAAACAGCTGGCGAAACTATGATATGCCAGTTAGAGAAAAAAGTTGAAAGAAAAAAGTTAGAAAAAAAGGACACTCCTATCTAACTCGCAATCGTCGACCAGTCTAAAAGAATGCACTATATCACTACAAACCCGACCGATCTGCTAGTTTATATGTGAACGTCCGTGTTTGCAACAGTTGCTTAAGATTGCAAATACATGGATGTTAACGTTCTCGTAACTTCGTAGTTTCTGTTTGAATATGGAATGTGGGACCAGCCAAGGAACTTCCAACTTCCAGCAACATATGGGAAGGGGCTATAGAACGCCAGCGGTATTCACATTAGGATACAAATAAGAGTTTCAGATACTACAGTTAGGGTTTACAGCAAACCTCGAGGTTAACTTCGAGGTTACTGGCCTTGTCTAACATCGAGGGCCAGTTAGATTACTACCACCCCTGCTCTTCCGCTACTTCCTAGTGACTTTACAATGCCACTTTCCATCAAATAGATATTTATTTCTGTCCTCATTCCGCTTCCTTCGAATTCAGCACTGAGACGTCGCCAGCGAGAAAGGAAGTCCACAAACAGGCTCTCTTCGGTCTGGACAGCTTCAGACACAGATTTCAAATGATGGAGTGTTGTTCACATGTTGCAGTACGATGAATGTTCTAGCATCTGTTATCACCCAAAGTGCTACTTTCGCGCGATTTTGCAGTTTCGTAGTGGCATGAAGGCAGGATTCGGCGCGGGTATGGGCCCCCACAGAAGTGGGGTCTGAGCTCCGGAGGGGTGGAAGCAGGGGGTCTGATCTTTGGACGAAGATCAATTGAACCAACGTGTTTGAGAGTAAAAACCGTCAGGAGCAGTTTTCATGTAGATTTCGAATATAGATCGCGATTAAACTAAAAGGCTGATTTGACTGATTTACGAGTCGCGGAGTTTAATTAGGAAGTATAGGGGGAAGTAAAGGTCTTCTCAGAATAATAGTCAAGACATATGAATCCAGCATCTAAAAAGTCCAAAGCAGTTTGACGCCTAAATGTTGAATAATTTCTGCAAATGATTTGCATAAAACACGAGAGTTGATATTTGAGTTGAGCGGGGTTGATTCACCCTATATACTAACTTTTACCATCTCAGATGAACTCTGAAGACCGCTACAGTACGTGGGATAACACCTCTCTCAGGTGTTATCCCGCCGAAAGTCGTCAATTTTGAAAACTAGCAGTCATGAGAGTAGGATATTCGAGTCCAGCGTAGTCGATTTACCTTCCTTACAAACCTTCATCATCTCAGAGTAACGCCGAAGACCGCTACATACAGTGCGGGAGACGGTGAAACATCGGCGAAGTCCACGAACATAAATTAGGGTTTCAAAACTGCAGTAACTTAAGTTCTAAATAAGGTACCCGTATTTATCCTAGCTTTAAGAAACTACGCTTTGAACCCTACTGTTTAAAACCACCTGCATCTACGGAGAGGGTCTTTGAGAAAATTTTCCTGGGTTGGGTTCTGAAACATTTTTCGCGTTTTCTCCGTACTTAGATGTGGGCCCAGCTATGGGCCCTCAGTGCATTTTAAAGAAGAATCCACACCTAGTCAATTTTCTTCAAAGGCTTTCTCCAGGGGTTAGAAAAGTTTCAAACGATAGAGTTTATAGTCTGGTTTTAAAGCCAGGATATTTCAATATAACTCGTTCAGCACTTAACTTATAAGGTTCTAAAAAGCCTACTTTTTTAGGCACTTGACAATTTTTTTCATCGTCTCCCGCTATCTATGTAGCGGTCTTCGGCGTTAATCGGAGATTGTCAAAACAAGTCTCAAGTGTACATAAGTCGACCACGCTGGACTGAAATATCCTACTCTCGTGACACCTAAGTTTTAAAAATGCCCCTTTTCGGCGGGACCACCCCTGAGAAAAGTGTGCGGCCCTATACACAGGCGTGTTCAGCATCCATGTTGGACGTTGAAGGTGAGCATACCGAGTAAATCACCTACGCTGGACTCAAATATTCTACCCTCGTGACTGCTAGTTTTCAAAATTGTCGACTTCCGGTGCGACCACTCCTGAGAAAAGTGTGATCCCAGATACTGTAGCGCCCTTCAGCGTCCATCTTAGACGGTGAAAGTTGGTATACTTTGTAAATCAATCACGCTTGACTCTAGTATCCTACTCTTGTGACTCGTAAAAGAATATGGACTTCCGGCTGGGTCGAACCCTCTTTCAAACATCCGCATTTTATTACACAGCACAAGCTGTTACCAGCTTCATAAACTTTTGCGCTTTCAGCTCCTCTCCACATAAATGCCATAGGCGCTGTTTGTGCTCTCGTTCTCTCGAACATTCGTATTTTTTTTTGCAAAGCAATGGCTACGAGCTGACAATTTTGATGTTTTAACCATTTGACAATTTTATACTTACCATTTAAATACGACAAGAGAAATTTTACTGTAGTGAAACGTTACAGGTGTGTAAACCTGCTGGATAATCTGCTTGATTACATCAGCTCTTGGTGGGGGTGGGATAAAAGGTCAAAACTGACCGACTAACGTTCCTGGGGGGTCTGAGCAAAACTGGCTGGCCCACACCTCGCGCAGTACCCTGCATCAAGTTTTAAATGACGTCTTCTCAGATTTTCAAGTAGTACAGGATAGTTGCCAGGATTATTCTGGACAGATGACTGCGACTGGCAGCCCAGCGTATACGGTGCAGCATCGTCATTTGGAGGATTTGAAAATTCATTCCCCTCCGCAACAGATTGGTGGGTGGATCTTCCATGACTTCTCATTGGAGAACCGAATAAGTAGTGCATTTCTATCACAAAGGCTTGAGTGAGGTTCATGACACACCCTTTTTGCGCGGTAATCACCAGGTGCAACATGTGAGCTCCGCAAACTGAGAGAACGAGATCATTCCTTTGTAAGTCTCCATACTTTGTTTCTGACTCCATCTGAGCCTTCAGCAATCCATAGAAGCTTTGCATCCGGCCCGCCATCGCTGAAGCTCCATCGAATAAGAGTGAGACCATGCGACTCATAAAGAAACTCCATGGGGTCATAGAGAGACCCGGCTGCTGTGCCCAGGGGTCAATCCAATCAAATGCTCTCATATGGCATGTAAGATGTCTTCTCCAGATTCACTTTCGACTTCTACGAGGGCCAGATGGAAGGTCTTGGGACGATTAACGAGAGATACAGTTCTCAGCAGAAACACAATCCATTTCACTCCATTACCTGTGGTACCATCCGTTAGAAGTGAGATGGGCAAGTCGTTACCGACGGCATATTTGAGGAGATCGTATTTCATATTAATGGCGAACTGCTTGTTCATACGTGTAGCCCTTCTTGCACCGTTACGCTTACGAATCAATCGCTCCCGTCTTCATTGTTCTTATAAGGAGCGGTGATTGTTTGACAAAAGAAAATCCCTCCTTGGCTATTGTGTATGCTATAGCAGTTGATGTAATTGTAGCTCCTGTTGCTTTCCTCAGTTCGTTGTTCTGGTGGTTCAGAAATCTATCGTGGATTACTTTGTGCTGGCAACGCGTATTCTGCCACCTGACAGTTTGTCGCCACATCTTCGAGCCTGCTTTCGGGTCGACGTAGTCATGAATTAGTCTTTCGAGACAATACATGACGTTATATTGCCTACCCATTATGTGAGAAAGAGCTGATATTATTATGACGTTCAAGATTCTCACTAGGAAATTGTCTATAGAACCAGTAAAGTTTTTCGGAACCTACGTACAAGAAGGATAAGAGTGAAGCTTCGACTTTATCTCCTCGTGGCGAGGTCACAAATAAGGTCAAGCTTTCTCACTTATTGAATCATTAATAAATTCAACCAGCTTCTGGGTGAGAATCCGAGCCTGTTGAGTATGTCTTCGAACGCTCTGAAGTTTATTCTGAAAGTTAGCGGACAGTCCTAGCTGGCTTGCTGTGATATGCTTGACTCTTTGAGTCTAGATACCTGTTCCTAATGCGTGTAATTAGCTCCTTTCGATGTTTTTTGTTTGTTTTTGACTCCAGTTTTTGAGGCTGTGTTTAATGTTTGTGTATGTTTTGTATTCAATTTTCAGTTTTTTTTTCTCATAACGTGGGCTTGTTCCGCGTCCTGAATAAATAAATAAATGAATAAATACTCGAGATAGTTTTTATCGACGTCCTTGGTTGGTTGCTCTGCGATGATGCGACCGGTGTGAATCCTTTTGCTACCTCTCAGTGATCTTTCTGATTGAGTTGTAGTTGAATGATGTGGAGCCTCAGTTGTTGCACTTCCGTATTGTGCACACAAATCGTAATTCAGAGTAGGGTCGTAAATCTCTTCTTGGTTTGAATTCATTTCAATATGAGCATCACTCTCGTCTGGTAAATCCATAAGGTTTTTTAGTACACTGTGACGATTATCGCAAGGCTTGCAACGAAAGGAGCCAGCCTCGGGGCGGCTCCAGTCCTCTCAGTACTCCAGCCATTTGTGGTGTTTAACCACGGCTTCTATGAATCTATGAACACATTCGGAAATGGAATGTTCCTAACACGTATGCCTTGTAGCCGCGATCGGAAGCGCAGGTCCTCGTTGTTATCGCGGTATATTCCGTAACGTTTTGCGACGTCCATTTTGAAAATTTAGATTTCTTGGTCAGCCATCTCGTTTTTTTCCCAAATTGATCCTAATATATTGACACCCAAGTTTTCGAGAACTCCGGAATGTCTGTCGTCGCTCGCGGAGTGGGCATCGACTTTGCTTTCAATCCTCACCATAGCTTTACAGAAATGAATCATTTGTGAGAGCTGGTTGGGATCCCCTACCGCAGGGGCCGTTTGTGTAGTAGCAGTGATGTGGCGTGCAGGGCTGGGCACGCGTTCCGGTTAACCTTAGGGGGTGCATATTAGACGTCGCAGAGAGGGCAAAGGGGGGTGCCTAAACCGAACACCAAAAAAAGAACGAAGCGCATGTTCTGTCGAATTTCAGGAAAAAAAATACACACTATTCTTCTGATTTGTCATATCTTCTTCCCGGCTTTTTGAGTCGAACACTAAAAGAATTCAAATTATTGATAGAGATGCAGGTTGTGTTCGCAATAATTCATAGTTGCTGTCGGAGTTTGTTTCGATGAAGGAGTGAACACTACTCCGTTATCTTGTAGCAAGTAAGGATTGATGTGGTGTTATGTTTCTTTGGTACAACGTTCATTGATTATGCGGGTGGCTACCGATTCGAGGCAAAGATAGGGACGCCCAGGAAAACTATCATTCAAGTTCAAAAAAAGATTAGCGAACTGATGTGTAGCCTAGGTCGCTCATTTTGAGCCGGTCGAATCAAGGTTTATCGGGCTTATCATGTCAAAATCTTCTTGCCACTGTTATACTTTGCCATGACCGACCGCTCCGCTGCTTACTCTGCCCGGACTCATCCGAGCAGGCTAGGATTTATTTCGACAGTTTAAAAGTACACATAGCACAGTCAGCGTCACAACTAGTCAATAGATTTTTATTCATGAGAATGTGACTTATCCTTTATTTCCGAGCTACTCGCAGTCGTATTATCAGTATCGTAAATGCAAAGCGGTTGTTTTTCGAAAAAAAAAACAATTATGAAAATGAAGAAATCATTCTCAAAACCGCACCGCTCCTATGATAGAGATACAGAAAGGTGCGAGTAGCGGGGAAATGAAGGCTATGAAGAGAGCCAACTGCAAAAATTGAAGACTGCAAGTTACTATGAAAGAAGCGAATGACCGTGTACTCCTCATTGAAAAGTACCCTGTACAAAAAACCCGAGTTTTATCCACCTTGAATGCGGCAATCTCTCATAGACTAGTCTAGCCGTGCGATATGGTGTTTGTCCGCAGCTACACAACGCGCACGGGACTGGACGCGCACGCAATATTAATTAAAAAATGTATTTTTATTACAGAACGGGGCGGAGAAAATGATTGAAACTGGAGCAAATGGAAGGAGGCAGAAATAGGATACTTTCGGTGTATCCATTATAGAAATTTAATGTAAACAAATCATGTTGGAGCGGAGTGAATTTTTTGGACGTGGTAACGTTCATTCAAATGAACCTAGTTGATTAAAAACACCCATAAACATGAGAACTAAGAGCATTGCGAGAAAGAGGAGAATCTGGCAAACATTTGAATAGCAATAGGTTTGATATTCAATGTGATTTAAGGACCTTAAACCTCGTCCCGGTTTTGTCCCGGTTTTCGGGGTAAAACCGGGACGAGATTTAAGGTCCTTAAATCACATTAAAAAATCAGTCCCATTGATGCTAAAGTGTTTGCCAGATTCTACTCTTTCTCACAATATCCTTTGCTCTCAGTTTAATGCTAGTTTTGATCAACTAGGTTGGTTTGAATGAACCTTATCACGGCTAAATATTGACACCCGCTCTAACTTTGTTTATTTACATTAAATTTCTAAAGTGGGTATATCCAGAATAAACTACCTTTACCATATTCAATTTCCTTCAGTTTCAATCCTCTTCTCCTCCCCGTTCTGTAATAAAATACATTTTTTATTAATATTGTGTGCGCGTCCATTCCCGTGTGCGCTGTGTAGCTGCGTACAAACACCGTATCGCACGGCAAGCCGATTTTTCAAGGGATTGCGCCATTCTAGGAGGGTAAAACTCGGGATTTCTACTCCCTACGAATCACATGAATCCTAACATTGTTCCACAACACAAAATAGTTCTGATTTCCACATCAGAGCAATCAAACACAGATTAACTAATCCTTCATAGGTTTATGAAAACATTCGACAGGAAACATTAATTATCGCAATAGTAGTCCTGTTGTTGGTAATTGTTCAATTGTTTTGTATTGAAAAATGTTTTATCTTTTGTCATAACTTACCGCCTTACTAACAAATTTTCCTCATGGGGTTGTTATGAAGTTCAGAAATTACACTACCTTTTTGTTGCCATTTTCGGGATTTTCTCTATTCAGTGCTTTTTTATATTCTTGTTTATAAATCAGGAAGTCAAGATCATGGCTGTCCAACAATTCGGAAAACAGCCGATTTCGATTTCCCATAAGGGGGTGCCTAAAAATTACCGAGCTAAGGGGGGTGCATATTCAGAATCGCCATGCCGGGACGTGTGCCCATCCCTGGTGGCGTGTAGTTATTGGGTCCGAGACTTAGTGCACCCAAAAGGACCCGCCGCCGTTACTCGCGGACAGGCTGCCAGCTGTCACTACAGTATGGCAGCCCCGCCTTTCGCTGACTGCGGCCGACCGCCATGAGCCTCCAATACGGGGCTTCCTTGATATTAAGGAGGCTGAATTTGTGCCTGGAGATTCATTGGCCTCAGGCTTCGGATCTTTTTACTTTCAGATTTCAATTTTTTCAAGATTCGCCAAATGCAACTGAAATGACAAATCGTTTTGAAATTGATGGAGTTGGAAATTTCAAATGTGATCAACAGATTGAAATTTTCAGAAAGTGCATCTAGAGTTCCCAGATTTTTACTGCAGTTAGGATCGGTTGCAACTGGGAAGCTGATATGCTTCGAATCGGGATTGCTCAATTTAAAAAAAAATTAAATGTGATCTACAAATTCAAATTCTCAAAGAAGTGCACCTAAAATTCCCAGATTTTTACAGCAGTTAGGATCGGATGAAGAATAGATTGCATTTACATTGTACAAATTTCAGCTCGACCACCTTGCATGAGTTACCCGAGGCTTCATAAACACATTTTTTAAAATATGAACAATAAAAAAAAATGATTGGAAGCCAGACCCATATTCAAATCCAGGAGTTCGTAGTAGAGATGGGGTTAACTCATTAATATCATCGTATTGCTAGTCAAGAAAGGTTTCAATGTTGGCATGGAAACATGAAAATTCTCAAGAGTTAGCAAACCAATGCATTTGGGATCAGCGTTTATCGAAAGGGTTGTCATTAGGGTTGAATAGAAATGTTTATCAGCAGCATAGTAGCTCACGATTCAGTGGAATACAGACGAATAGCGCAGAAATACAGTGAGGAAGTAATCAAATCGAAGCACTTGTGAAAGAGGCACTCTGGAGGCAATCTCGTCCGCGCCAAGGGCGGAGTCAGACCCCTCCTCTGGCTCCGCCCATAGCAGAGTGCCTGTTGTCTACACCCCAAAAGATACATATGGAGTACTGGGGAAAGGCAATTTGTAACAAATCCGCAGCATCCCTAACAGCTATTGTTGATCATGAGTCTTTCAAAAAAATTGGTTCAAATCTCAAAAATACACGGTTTCAAGCACCAGAACAGGCTTAACGAAATTTTTAAGAGAGACGATTTTTTCTGCTCCGGGCAAATTAAATCAAAAATGGCTTCCACCATATCTTCAGTATCTGATGACTAACTGTCACCAAATTTACTGTTCACAGCTTCCTATTCTATGATAGTCCGATTAATGGCAGCATGATTAGCGTTGGAAAAATAGCGAATTTAGACACATTAATGAAATTTCGTTAGCTCGTTTCAGTCATATACATAGAATTAAACCGTCAAGGTACATACCTTAACGTTTCAGAGAAGTAGAAGGAAATAATGGGTCGAATATCGTTTGCTGTAGTTGAATTGCTTCAATATGAAAAGAGAAGAAACTATGGTAGGAAAATTCAAATTTTTGAGTACTAGAATTAAGTCTTACACGATTTTTGGATGTTTTTGCCGTAACTGCAGTTTAACGTCGCAGTGCACGTTATGGTATGTTTACACAAGGTGCTGAGTTGATCGCAAAACGCTTGGCTCCGGGCGAGATTGAACCAGCATATTCCCTTTCCGGGGGAGCGCCTTATCGCACTGCACCACCGTAGCCCCAGCGCCGCTCTCACTCAACTGCTCGGCAAATCTTCACCGAAGCAATCATCCTTTCACCCGCATAACGGGATGAAACAGGGGCTACGGTGGTGCAGTGCGATAAGGCGCTCCCCCGGAAAGGGAATATGCTGGTTCAATCTCGCCCGGAGCCAAGCGTTTTGCGATCAACTCAGCACCTTGTGTAAACATACCATAACGTGCACTGCGACGTTAAACTGCAGTTACGGCAAAAAACATCCAAAAATCGTGTAAGACTTAACTAGGGCATCATCTTGACAGGTCTACGACTGTTAGATAGTCTCTGACGGTATTCCTGTTTTATCCCGTTATGCGGGTGAAAGGATGATTGCTTCGGTGAAGATTTACCGAGCAGTTGAGTGAGAGCGGCGCTGGGGCTACGGTGGTGCAGTGCGATAAGGCGCTCCCCCGGAAAGGGAATATGCTGGTTCAATCTCGCCCGGAGCCAAGCGTTTTGCGAGCAACTCAGCACCTTGTGTAAACATACCATAACGTGCACTGCGACGTTAAACTGCAGTTACGGCAAAAAACATCCAAAAATCGTGTAAGACTTAACTAGGGCATCATCTTGACAGGTCTACGACTGTTAGATAGTCTCTGACGGTATTCCTGTTTCATCCCGTTATGCGGGTGAAAGGATGATTGCTTCGGTGAAGATTTACCGAGCAGTTGAGTGAGAGCGGCGCTGGGGCTACGGTGGTGCAGTGCGATAAGGCGCTCCCCCGGAAAGGGAATATTCTGGTTCAATCTCGCCCGGAGCCAAGCGTTTTGCGATCAACTCAGCACCTTGTGTAAACATACCATAACGTGCACTGCGACGTTAAACTGCAGTTACGGCAAAAAACATCCAAAAATCGTGTAAGACTTAACTAGGGCATCATCTTGACAGGTCTACGACTGTTAGATAGTCTCTGACGGTATTCCTGTTTCATCCCGTTATGCGGGTGAAACAACGTCACAACTAGTCAATAGATTTTTATTCATGAGAATGTGACTTATCCTTTATTTCCGAGCTACTCGCAGTCGTATTATCAGTATCGTAAATGCAAAGCGGTTGTTTTTCGAAAAACAATTATGAAAATGAAGAAATCATTCTCAAAACCGCACCGCTCCTATGATAGAGATACAGAAAGGTGCGAGTAGCGGGGAAATGAAGGCTATGAAGAGAGCCAACTGCAAAAATTGAAGACTGCAAGTTACTATGAAAGAAGCGAATGACCGTGTACTCCTCATTGAAAAGTACCCTGTACAAAAAACCCGAGTTTTATCCACCTTGAATGCGGCAATCTCTCATAGACTAGTCTAGCCGTGCGATATGGTGTTTGTCCGCAGCTACACAACGCGCACGGACTGGACGCGCACGCAATATTAATTAAAAAATGTATTTTTATTACAGAACGGGGCGGAGAAAATGATTGAAACTGGAGCAAATGGAAGGAGGCAGAAATAGGATACTTTCAGTGTATCCATTATAGAAATTTAATGTAAACAAATCATGTTGGAGCGGAGTGAATTTTTTGGACGTGGTAACGTTCATTCAAATGAACCTAGTTGATTAAAAACACCCATAAACATGAGAACTAAGAGCATTGCGAGAAAGAGGAGAATCTGGCAAACATTTGAAAAGCAATAGGTTTGATATTCAATGTGATTTAAGGACCTTAAAACTCGTCCCGGTTTTGTCCCGGTTTTCGGGGTAAAACCGGGACGAGATTTAAGGTCCTTAAATCACATTGAAAACCGGTCCCATTGATGCTAAAGTGTTTGCCAGATTCTACTCTTTCTCACAATATCCTTTGCTCTCAGTTTAATGCTAGTTTTGATCAACTAGGTTGGTTTGAATGAACCTTATCACGGCTAAATATTGACACCCGCTCTAACTTTGTTTATTTACATTAAATTTCTAAAGTGGGTATATCCAGAATAAACTACCTTTACCATATTCAATTTCCTTCAGTTTCAATCCTCTTCTCCTCCCCGTTCTGTAATAAAATACATTTTTTATTAATATTGTGTGCGCGTCCATTCCCGTGTGCGCTGTGTAGCTGCGTACAAACACCGTATCGCACGGCAAGCCGATTTTTCAAGGGATTGCGCCATTCTAGGAGGGTAAAACTCGGGATTTCTACTCCCTACGAATCACATGAATCTAACATTGTTCCACAACACAAAATAGTTCTGATTTCCACATCAGAGCAATCGAACACAGATTAACTAATCCTTCATAGTTTTATGAAAACATTCGACAGGAAACATTAATTATCGCAATAGTAGTCCTGTTGTTGGTAATTGTTCAATTGTTTTTGTATTGAAAAATGTTTTATCTTTTGTCATAACTTACCGCCTTACTAACAAATTTTCCTCATGGGGTTGTTATGAAGTTCAGAAATTACACTACCTTTTGTTGCCATTTTCGGGATTTTCTCTATTCAGTGCTTTTTATATTCTTGTTTATAAATCAGGAAGTCAAGATCATGGCTGTCCAACAATTCGGAAAACAGCCGATTTCGATTTCCCATAAGGGGGTGCCTAAAAATTTACCGAGCTAAGGGGGGTGCATATTCAGAATCGCCATGCCGGGACGTGTGCCCATCCCTGGTGGCGTGTAGTTATTGGGTCCGAGACTTAGTGCACCCAAAAGGACCCGCCGCCGTTACTCGCGGACAGGCTGCCAGCTGTCACTACAGTATGGCAGCCCCGCCTTTCGCTGACTGCGGCCGACCGCCATGAGCCTCCAATACGGGGCTTCCTTGATATTAAGGAGGCTGAATTTGTGCCTGGAGATTCATTGGCCTCAGGCTTCGGATCTTTTTACTTTCAGATTTCAATTTTTTCAAGATTCGCCAAATGCAACTGAAATGACAAATCGTTTTGAAATTGATGGAGTTGGAAATTTCAAATGTGATCAACAGATTGAAATTTTCAGAAAGTGCATCTAGAGTTCCCAGATTTTTACTGCAGTTAGGATCGGTTGCAACTGGGAAGCTGATATGCTTCGAATCGGGATTGCTCAATTTAAAAAAATTAAATGTGATCTACAAATTCAAATTCTCAAAGAAGTGCACCTAAAATTCCCAGATTTTTACAGCAGTTAGGATCGGATGAAGAATAGATTGCATTTACATTGTACAAATTTCAGCTCGACCACCTTGCATGAGTTACCCGAGGCTTCATAAACACATTTTTTAAAATATGAACAATAAAAATGATTGGAAGCCAGACCCATATTCAAATCCAGGAGTTCGTAGTAGAGATGGGGTTAACTCATTAATATCATCGTATTGCTAGTCAAGAAAGGTTTCAATGTTGGCATGGAAACATGAAAATTCTCAAGAGTTAGCAAACCAATGCATTTGGGATCAGCGTTTATCGAAAGGGTTGTCATTAGGGTTGAATAGAAATGTTTATCAGCAGCATAGTAGCTCACGATTCAGTGGAATACAGACGAATAGCGCAGAAATACAGTGAGGAAGTAATCAAATCGAAGCACTTGTGAAAGAGGCACTCTGGAGGCAATCTCGTCCGCGCCAAGGGGCGGAGTCGGGCCCTCCCCTCTGGCTCCGCCCATAGCAGAGTGCCTGTTGTCTACACCCCAAAAGATACATATGGAGTACTGGGGAAAGGCAATTTGTAACAAATCCGCAGCATCCCTAACAGCTATTGTTGATCATGAGTCTTTCAAAAAAAAATTGGTTCAAATCTCAAAAATACACGGTTTCAAGCACCAGAACAGGCTTAACGAAATTTTTAAGAGAGACGATTTTTTCGCTCCGGGCAAATTAAATCAAAAATGGCTTCCACCATATCTTCAGTATCTGATGACTAACTGTCACCAAATTTACTGTTCACAGCTTCCTATTCTATGATAGTCCGATTAATGGCAGCATGATTAGCGTTGGAAAAATAGCGAATTTAGACACATTAATGAAATTTCGTTAGCTCGTTTCAGTCATACATAGAATTAAACCGTCAAGGTACATACCTTAACGTTTCAGAGAAGTAGAAGGAAATAATGGGTCGAATATCGTTTGCTGTAGTTGAATTGCTTCAATATGAAAAGAGAAGAAACTATGGTAGGAAAATTCAAATTTTTTGAGTACTAGAATTAAGTCTTACACGATTTTTGGATGTTTTTTGCCGTAACTGCAGTTTAACGTCGCAGTGCACGTTATGGTATGTTTACACAAGGTGCTGAGTTGATCGCAAAACGCTTGGCTCCGGGCGAGATTGAACCAGCATATTCCCTTTCCGGGGGAGCGCCTTATCGCACTGCACCACCGTAGCCCCAGCGCCGCTCTCACTCAACTGCTCGGCAAATCTTCACCGAAGCAATCATCCTTTCACCCGCATAACGGGATGAAACAGGGGCTACGGTGGTGCAGTGCGATAAGGCGCTCCCCGGAAAGGAATATGCTGGTTCAATCTCGCCCGGAGCCAAGCGTTTTGCGATCAACTCAGCACCTTGTGTAAACATACTATAACGTGCACTGCGACGTTCAACTGCAGTTACGGCAAAAACATCCAAAAATCGTGTAAGACTTAACTAGGGCATCATCTTGACAGGTCTACGACTGTTAGATAGTCTCTGACGGTATTCCTGTTTTATCCCGTTATGCGGGTGAAAGGATGATTGCTTCGGTGAAGATTTACCGAGCAGTTGAGTGAGAGCGGCGCTGGGGCTACGGTGGTGCAGTGCGATAAGGCGCTCCCCCGGAAAGGGAATATGCTGGTTCAATCTCGCCCGGAGCCAAGCGTTTTGCGAGCAACTCAGCACCTTGTGTAAACATACCATAACGTGCACTGCGACGTTAAACTGCAGTTACGGCAAAAAACATCCAAAAATCGTGTAAGACTTAACTAGGGCATCATCTTGACAGGTCTACGACTGTTAGATAGTCTCTGACGGTATTCCTGTTTCATCCCGTTATGCGGGTGAAAGGATGATTGCTTCGGTGAAGATTTACCGAGCAGTTGAGTGAGAGCGGCGCTGGGGCTACGGTGGTGCAGTGCGATAAGGCGCTCCCCCGGAAAGGGAATATTCTGGTTCAATCTCGCCCGGAGCCAAGCGTTTTGCGATCAACTCAGCACCTTGTGTAAACATACCATAACGTGCACTGCGACGTTAAACTGCAGTTACGGCAAAAAACATCCAAAAATCGTGTAAGACTTAACTAGGGCATCATCTTGACAGGTCTACGACTGTTAGATAGTCTCTGACGGTATTCCTGTTTCATCCCGTTATGCGGGTGAAAGGATGATTGCTTCGGTGAAGATTTACCGAGCAGTTGAGTGAGAGCGGCGCTGGGGCTACGGTGGTGCAGTGCGATAAGGCGCTCCCCGGAAAGGGAATATTCTGGTTCAATCTCGCCCGGAGCCAAGCGTTTTGCGATCAACTCAGCACCTTGTGTAAACATACCATAACGTGCACTGCGACGTTAAACTGCAGTTACGGCAAAAACATCCAAAAATCGTGTAAGACTTAACTAGGGCATCATCTTGACAGGTCTACGACTGTTAGATAGTCTCTGACGGTATTCCTGTTTCATCCCGTTATGCGGGTGAAAGGATGATTGCTTCGGTGAAGATTTACCGAGCAGTTGAGTGAGAGCGGCGCTGGGGCTACGGTGGTGCAGAGCGATAGGCGCTCCCCGGAAAGGGAATATGCTGGTTCAATCTCGCCCGGAGCCAAGCGTTTTGCGATCAACTCAGCACCTTGTGTAAACATACCATAACGTGCACTGCGACGTTAAACTGCAGTTACGGCAAAAAAACATCCAAAAATCGTGTAAGACTTAACTAGGGCATCATCTTGACAGGTCTACGACTGTTAGATAGTCTCTGACGGTATTCCTGTTTCATCCCGTTATGCGGGTGAAAGGATGATTGCTTCGGTGAAGATTTACCGAGCAGTTGAGTGAGAGCGGCGCTGGGGCTACGGTGGTGCAGTGCGATAAGGCGCTCCCCCGGAAAGGGAATATGCTGGTTCAATCTCGCCCGGAGCCAAGCGTTTTGCGATCAACTCAGCACCTTGTGTAAACATACCATAACGTGCACTGCGACGTTAAACTGCAGTTACGGCAAAAAACATCCAAAAATCGTGTAAGACTTAACTAGGGCATCATCTTGACGGGTCTACGACTGTTAGATAGTCTCTGACGGTATTCCTGTTTCATCCCGTTATGCGGGTGAAAGGATGATTGCTTCGGTGAAGATTTACCGAGCAGTTGAGTGAGAGCGGCGCTGGGGCTACGGTGGTGCAGTGCGATAAGGCGCTCCCGGAAAGGGAATATGCTGGTTCAATCTCGCCCGGAGCCAAGCGTTTTGCGATCAACTCAGCACCTTGTGTAAACATACCATAACGTGCACTGCGACGTTAAACTGCAGTTACGGCAAAAAACATCCAAAAATCGTGTAAGACTTAACTAGGGCATCATCTTGACAGGTCTACGACTGTTAGATAGTCTCTGACGGTATTCCTGTTTCATCCCGTTATGCGGGTGAAAGGATGATTGCTTCGGTGAAGATTTACCGAGCAGTTGAGTGAGAGCGGCGCTGGGGCTACGGTGGTGCAGTGCGATAAGGCGCTCCCCCGGAAAGGGAATATGCTGGTTCAATCTCGCCCGGAGCCAAGCGTTTTGCGATCAACTCAGCACCTTGTGTAAACATACCATAACGTGCACTGCGACGTTAAACTGCAGTTACGGCAAAAAACATCCAAAAATCGTGTAAGACTTAACTAGGGCATCATCTTGACAGGTCTACGACTGTTAGATAGTCTCTGACGGTATTCCTGTTTCATCCCGTTATGCGGGTGAAAGGATGATTGCTTCGGTGAAGATTTACCGAGCAGTTGAGTGAGAGCGGCGCTGGGGCTACGGTGGTGCAGTGCGATAAGGCGCTCCCCCGGAAAGGGAATATGCTGGTTCAATCTCGCCCGGAGCCAAGCGTTTTGCGATCAACTCAGCACCTTGTGTAAACATACCATAACGTGCACTGCGACGTTAAACTGCAGTTACGGCAAAAACATCCAAAAATCGTGTAAGACTTAACTAGGGCATCATCTTGACAGGTCTACGACTGTTAGATAGTCTCTGACGGTATTCCTGTTTCATCCCGTTATGCGGGTGAAAGGATGATTGCTTCGGTGAAGATTTACCGAGCAGTTGAGTGAGAGCGGCGCTGGGGCTACGGTGGTGCAGTGCGATAAGGCGCTCCCCGGAAAGGGAATATGCTGGTTCAATCTCGCCCGGAGCCAAGCGTTTTGCGATCAACTCAGCACCTTGTGTAAACATACCATAACGTGCATTGCGACGTTAAACTGCAGTTACGGCAAAAAACATCCAAAAATCGTGTAAGACTTAACTAGGGCATCATCTTGACAGGTCTACGACTGTTAGATAGTCTCTGACGGTATTCCTGTTTCATCCCGTTATGCGGGTGAAAGGATGATTGCTTCGGTGAAGATTTACCGAGCAGTTGAGTGAGAGCGGCGCTGGGGCTACGGTGGTGCAGTGCGATAAGGCGCTCCCAAGGAAAAGGAACATGCTGGTTCAATCTCGCCCGGAGCCAAGCGTTTTGCGATCAACTCAGCACCTTGTGTAAACACACCATAACGTGCACTGCGACGTTAAACTGCAGTTACGGCAAAAAACATCCAAAAATCGTGTAAGACTTATCTAGGGCATCATCTTGACAGGTCTACGACTGTTAGATAGTCTCTGACGGTATTCCTGTTTCATCCCGTTATGCGGGTGAAAGGATGATTGCTTCGGTGAAGATTTACCGAGCAGTTGAGTGAGAGCGGCGCTGGGGCTACGGGGGTGCAGTGCGATAGGGCGCTCCCCGGAAAGGGAATATGCTGGTTCAATCTCGCCCGGATCCAAGCGTTTCGCGATCAACTCAGCACCTTGTGTAAACATACCATAACGTGCACTGCGACGTTAAACTGCAGTTACGGCAAAAAACATCCAAAAATCGTGTAAGACTTAACTAGGGCATCATCTTGACAGGTCTACGACTGTTAGATAGTCTCTGACGGTATTCCTGTTTTATCCCGTTATGCGGGTGAAAGGATGATTGCTTCGGTGAAGATTTACCGAGCAGTTGAGTGAGAGCGGCGCTGGGGCTACGGTGGTGCAGTGCGATAAGGCGCTCCCCGGAAAGGAATATGCTGGTTCAATCTCGCCCGGAGCCAAGCGTTTTGCGATCAACTCAGCACCTTGGGTAAACATACCATAACGTGCACTGCGACGTTAAATTGCAGTTACGGCAAAAACCATCCAAAATCGTGTAAGACTTAACTAGGGCATCATCTTGACAGGTCTACGACTGTTAGATAGTCTCTGACGGTATTCCTGTTTCATCCCGTTATGCGGGTGAAAGGATGATTGCTTCGGTGAAGATTTACCGAGCAGTTGAGTGAGAGCGGCGCTGGGGCTACGGTGGTGCAGTGCGATAAGGCGCTCCCCCGGAAAGGGAATATGCTGGTTCAATCTCGCCCGGAGCCAAGCGTTTCGCGATCAACTCAGCACCTTGTGTAAACATACCATAACGTGCACTGCGACGTTAAACTGCAGTTACGGCAAAAAACATCCAAAAATCGTGTAAGACTTAACTAGGGCATCATCTTGACAGGTCTACGACTGTTAGATAGTCTCTGACGGTATTCCTGTTTCATCCCGTTATGCGGGTGAAAGGATGATTGCTTCGGTGAAGATTTACCGAGCAGTTGAGTGAGAGCGGCGCTGGGGCTACGGTGGTGCAGTGCGATAAGGCGCTCCCCCGAAAAGGTAGTATGCTGGTTCAATCCCGTCCGGAGCCAAGCCTTTTGCGTTCAACTCAGCACCTTGTGTGAACATACCATAACGTGCACTGCGACGTTTAACTGTAGTTACGGCAAAAAACATCCAAAAATCGTGTAAGACTTAACTAGGGCATCATCTTGACAGGTCTACGACTGTTAGATAGTCTCTGACGGTATTCCTGTTTTATCCCGTTATGCGGGTGAAAGAATGATTGCTTCGGTGAAGATTTACCGAGCAGTTGAGTGAGAGCGGCGCTGGGGCTACGGTGGTGCAGTGCGATAAGGCGCTCCCCCGGAAAGGGAATATGCTGGTTCAATCTCGCCCGGAGCCAAGCGTTTTGCGATCAACTCAGCACCTTGTGTAAACATACCATAACGTGCACTGCGACGTTAAACTGCAGTTACGGCAAAAAACATCCAAAAATCGTGTAAGACTTAACTAGGGCATCATCTTGACAGGTCTACGACTGTTAGATAGTCTCTGACGGTATTCCTGTTTCATCCCGTTATGCGGGTGAAAGGATGATTGCTTCGGTGAAGATTTACCGAGCAGTTGAGTGAGAGCGGCGCTGGGGCTACGGTGGTGCAGTGCGATAAGGCGCTCCCCGGAAAGGGAATATGCTGGTTCAATCTCGCCCGGAGCCAAGCGTTTTGCGATCAACTCAGCACCTTGTGTAAACATACCATAACGTGCACTGCGACGTTAAACTGCAGTTACGGCAAAAAACATCCAAAAATCGTGTAAGACTTAACTAGGGCATCATCTTGACAGGTCTACGACTGTTAGATAGTCTCTGACGGTATTCCTGTTTCATCCCGTTATGCGGGTGAAAGGATGATTGCTTCGGTGAAGATTTACCGAGCAGTTGAGTGAGAGCGGCGCTGGGGCTACGGTGGTGCAGTGCGATAAGGCGCTCCCCCGGAAAGGGAATATGCTGGTTCAATCTCGCCCGGAGCCAAGCGTTTTGCGATCAACTCAGCACCTTGTGTAAACATACCATAACGTGCACTGCGACGTTAAACTGCAGTTACGGCAAAAAACATCCAAAAATCGTGTAAGACTTAACTAGGGCATCATCTTGACAGGTCTACGACTGTTAGATAGTCTCTGACGGTATTCCTGTTTCATCCCGTTATGCGGGTCAAAGGATGATTGCTTCGGTGAAGATTTACCGAGCAGTTGAGTGAGAGCGACGCTGGGGCTACGGTGGTGCAGTGCGATAAGGCGCTCCCCCGGAAAGGGAATATGCTGGTTCAATCTCGCCCGGAGCCAAGCGTTTTGCGATCAACTCAGCACCTTGTGTAAACATACCATAACGTGCACTGCGACGTTAAACTGCAGTTACGGCAAAAACATCCAAAATCGTGTAAGACTTAACTAGGGCATCATCTTGACAGGTCTACGACTGTTAGATAGTCTCTGACGGTATTCCTGTTTCATCCCGTTATGCGGGTGAAAGGATGATTGCTTCGGTGAAGATTTACCGAGCAGTTGAGTGAGAGCGGCGCTGGGGCTACGGTGGTGCAGTGCGATAAGGCGCTCCCCGGAAAGGGAATATGCTGGTTCAATCTCGCCCGGAGCCAAGCGTTTTGCGATCAACTCAGCACCTTGTGTAAACATACCATAACGTGCACTGCGACGTTAAACTGCAGTTACGGCAAAAAACATCCAAAAATCGTGTAAGACTTAACTAGGGCATCATCTTGACAGGTCTACGACTGTTAGATAGTCTCTGACGGTATTCCTGTTTCATCCCGTTATGCGGGTGAAAGGATGATTGCTTCGGTGAAGATTTACCGAGCAGTTGAGTGAGAGCGGCGCTGGGGCTACGGTAGTGCAGTGCGATAAGGCGCTTCAAAGAAAGGGAATATGCTGGTTCAATCTCGCCCGGAGCCAAGCGTTTTGCGATCAACTCAGCACCTTGTGTAAACATACCATAACGTGCACTGCGACGTTAAACTGCAGTTACGGCAAAAAACATCCAAAAATCGTGTAAGACTTAACTAGGGCATCATCTTGACAGGTCTACGACTGTTAGATAGTCTCTGACGGTATTCCTGTTTCATCCCGTTATGCGGGTGAAAGGATGATTGCTTCGGTGAAGATTTACCGAGCAGTTGAGTGAGAGCGGCGCTGGGGCTACGGTGGTGCAGTGCGATAAGGCGCTCCCCGGAAAGGGAATATGCTGGTTCAATCTCGCCCGGAGCCAAGCGTTTCGCGATCAACTCAGCACCTTGTGTAAACATACCATAACGTGCACTGCGACGTTAAACTGCAGTTACGGCAAAAAACATCCAAAAATCGTGTAAGACTTAACTAGGGCATCATCTTGACAGGTCTACGACTGTTAGATAGTCTCTGACGGTATTCCTGTTTCATCCCGTTATGCGGGTGAAAGGATGATTGCTTCGGTGAAGATTTACCGAGCAGTTGAGTGAGCGGCGCTGGGGCTACGGTGGTGCAGTGCGATAAGGCGCTCCCCGGAAAGGGAATATGCTGGTTCAATCTCGCCCGGAGCCAAGCGTTTTGCGATCAACTCAGCACCTTGTGTAAACATACCATAACGTGCACTGCGACGTTAAACTGCAGTTACGGCAAAAAACATCCAAAAATCGTGTAAGACTTAACTAGGGCATCATCTTGACAGGTCTACGACTGTTAGATAGTCTCTGACGGTATTCCTGTTTTATCCCGTTATGCGGGTGGAACGATGATTGCTTCGGTGAAGGTGTACCCAGCAGTTGAGTGAGAGCGGCGCTGGGGCTCCGGTGGTGCAGTGCGATAAGGCGATCCCCCAGAAAAGGAATACGCTGGTTCAATCTCGCCCGGAGCCAAGCGTTTTGCGATCAACTCAGCACCTTGTGTAAACATACCATAACGTGCACTGCGACGTTAAACTGCAGTTACGGCAAAAACATCCAAAAATCGTGTAAGACTTAACTAGGGCATCATCTTGACAGGTCTACGACTGTTAGATAGTCTCTGACGGTATTCCTGTTTTATCCCGTTATGCGGGTGAAAGGATGATTGCTTCGGTGAAGATTTACCGAGCAGTTGAGTGAGAGCGGCGCTGGGGCTACGGTGGTGCAGTGCGATAAGGCGCTCCCCGGAAAGGGAATATGCTGCTTCAATCTCGCCCGGAGCCAAGCGTTTTGCGATCAACTCAGCACCTTGTGTAAACATACCATAACGTGCACTGCGACGTTAAACTGCAGTTACGGCAAAAACATCCAAAAATCGTGTAAGACTTAACTAGGGCATCATCTTGACAGGTCTACGACTGTTAGATAGTCTCTGACGGTATTCCTGTTTCATCCCGTTATGCGGGTGAAAGGATGATTGCTTCGGTGAAGATTTACCGAGCAGTTGAGTGAGAGCGGGGCTGGGGCTACGGTGGTGCAGTGCGGTAAGGCGCTCCCGGAAAGGGAATAGGCTGGGTCAACCTCGCCCGGAGCCAAGCGTTTTGCGATCAACTCAGCACCTTGTGTAAACATACCATAACGTGCACTGCGACGTTAAACTGCAGTTACGGCAAAAAACATCCAAAAATCGTGTAAGACTTAACTAGGGCATCATCTTGACAGGTCTACGACTGTTAGATAGTCTCTGACGGTATTCCTGTTTCATCCCGTTATGCGGGTGAAAGGATGATTGCTTCGGTGAAGATTTACCGAGCAGTTGAGTGAGAGCGGCGCTGGGGCTACGGTGGTGCAGTGCGATAAGGCGCTCCCCGGAAAGGGAATATGCTGGTTCAATCTCGCCCGGAGCCAAGCGTTTTGCGATCAACTCAGCACCTTGTGTAAACATACCATAACGTGCACTGCGACGTTAAACTGCAGTTACGGCAAAAAACATCCAAAAATCGTGTAAGACTTAACTAGGGCATCATCTTGACAGGTCTACGACTGTTAGATAGTCTCTGACGGTATTCCTGTTTCATCCCGTTATGCGGGTGAAAGGATGATTGCTTCGGTGAAGATTTACCGAGCAGTTGAGTGAGAGCGGCGCTGGGGCTACGGTGGTGCAGTGCGATAAGGCGCTCCCCGGAAAGGGAATATGCTGGTTCAATCTCGCCCGGAGCCAAGCGTTTTGCGATCAACTCAGCACCTTGTGTAAACATACCATAACGTGCACTGCGACGTTAAACTGCAGTTACGGCAAAAAACATCCAAAAATCGTGTAAGACTTAACTAGGGCATCATCTTGACAGGTCTACGACTGTTAGATAGTCTCTGACGGTATTCCTGTTTCATCCCGTTATGCGGGTGAAAGGATGATTGCTTCGGTGAAGATTTACCGAGCAGTTGAGTGAAAGCGGCGCTGGGGCTACGGTGGTGCAGTGCGATAAGGCGCTCCCCCGGAAAGGGAATATGCTGGTTCAATCTCGCCCGGAGCCAAGCGTTTTGCGATCAACTCAGCACCTTGTGTAAACATACCATAACGTGCACTGCGACGTTAAACTGCAGTTACGGCAAAAACATCCAAAAATCGTGTAAGACTTAACTAGGGCATCATCTTGACAGGTCTACGACTGTTAGATAGTCTCTGACGGTATACCTGTTTCATCCCGTTATGCGGGTGAAAGGATGATTGCTTCGGTGAAGATTTACCGAGCAGTTGAGTGAGAGCGGCGCTGGGGCTACGGTGGTGCAGTGCGATAAGGCGCTCCCCCGGAAAGGGAATATGCTGGTTCAATCTCGCCCGGAGCCAAGCGTTTTGCGATCAACTCAGCACCTTGTGTAAACTAGAATTAAGAATTGAAAGAAGACAAAACCTACCTGATAGAGAGCAGTTTGGCGCACAGCATTTTGAGCTGGTTGATCTTGAGGCTGGAGGGGAACTATCTGCAGTGGGATAACAAGTTCGGAAAACCGAAAATATAGACAGGAAAATGAGAACTCTGTACCCGATTCAACTGGTACAGTTGCACATTGAGGAAGTCACCATGCAGATTCACGGCGCAGTATGACTGACCAGCATTAGAGCACTTTATATATAAATGACTTTGTTAACAAGTTCCTTGTGGCGTACAGGACCATCGCAGTTGTCCATAGGACATTTCGCACCTCATATCGTCACCTGAAGTCGACGAAAGGGCGAAATGATCTTCACGCGTGGATCGCAAAGATGCTGGAGGCATTTCTCTGTTGAGAGACCTCCTCATACTAAGAGACACGAGATCGTGCAGATCAATGGTCTAGCTTTCCGGGCGTATCCTTCTGAAAATTTATCATCCATTTCCAATACCGAGTTTAAAGTGCATTTTCTAAAAATATGAATTTGTAGATCACATTTAATTTTTTTTAATTGAGCAATTCCGATTCGGGGCACAGCAGCTTCCCAGTTGCAACCGATCCTAACTGCTGTAAAAATCTGGGAATTTTAGGTGCATTTTCTGAAAATTTCAATCTGTAGATCACGATTGAAATTTCCAATTCCATCAATTTCGAAACGATTTGTCATTTCAGGTGCATTTGGCGAATCTTGAAAATTTTCAAATCTGAAAGTAAAATTTCGAAAATTCGATATTCATTTAAGCTTCCAAGATCCGAAGCTTGAGGCCAATGAATCTCCAGGCACAAATTCAGCTTCTTTAATATCAAGGAAGCCCCGTATTGGAGGCTCATGGCGGTCGGTCGCAGCTGTCGCAACTCTCACCGCGGGCGCGGCGACGCGATCTGGAGTTGCGGCCGCAGTCAGCGAAGGGCGGAGCTGCCATACTGTAGTGACAGCTGGGGCTGGATGCATCAACGCACCGGGATGGGGTCAGGGGTGTGCGGAAAAATTTCAAAAAATTTCAGAAAACGGAAAACAGAAAATCGAGTTTGTCAGAAAACAGAAATCAGAAAACAGAAAGGCCAAAACGGCCAGAAAACAGAAAACAGAAATCAGAAAACAGAAAATTTTCAGAAAAAATACTCATTGCATTCTAACTTTTTTTCAAGAGGAAGGAGAGTGTGATTCTGACCATCTTTGCTATACCTGTAATACAATATCTACGAGACTGGACAATTAACTAATAAGACATTGATATTAGCGATGGCACTTCAATGACAGGTCTCTTTGAGAGTTTTAGCAGAGAAATAGCCCACTAGGCTCCAAAGCGGTTCTTGATGTGCTATTTCTCGAGTATTTCTTGATTGTTTCTGGATTATTAGGCGGCCAAGATCATGTTGTTCACGAAATAGCCTAGAAGTAGCCTAGCAATAACGGAGAAATAACCAAGACGTGACAGGCACACCAACACGCGACGCGGCGTTTCCCGGCTCGCCGAGCAGCCGTCTTGGCCTCCTGATGCTAGGCGGGGTCCAAGTACCGCCAACTTGGGTGGTTGAACCGACAGCGGTGTTGACATCCAAATCATGCCTCAGGAATGCGTCGTGTACAGTTCAACTCCGTATTGCCGTTCAGTCCGCAAAGTGCAAGCTGATTGCGGAAGCGTGCTGCGGCGCGGTTGCGAGTATCCCCAGACAGAAATGTAGGGTTGCTCGGGCGGTTTTTGCCTTTGGTGCCCAGGTGATCCGCCATCCCTGTCTGAGATACTTGAAACCGCCCCGCAGCACGCTTTCGGAATCAACATGCAGTTTGCGGATTGAACGGCAACGCGGAGTTGAACTGTACATCCATTGGAGAGCATTATTTGGCGTCCTATTCGAGGCGAACATTTTTTGGCGGTCATTTCTAGGCTATTACGCGGCACCCAGCAACTTCCCGACCATTTTCCGGCTATCACGCAGAAAGCAGGCATTTCTTGGCTATTTATTGTCTATTGATCGGGTGAATTTCCCAGAGAACGCCAGTACGTCAGCACAGTAGGGGTTGCATCCCTCGTAGTCAGCAGCTGCAGCTGACAGCTAACAGCAGCAGTTGTTATTGATATCGAGGGGTTTAACCCCAGCAATTGTTGGAATCATATACCGCTGTCAGCAGCAGCCGCTGTTGACAGCGAAGGTTTGCACTCGATCTTTGCCCTGGGATGCAACCCCTACTATGCCGAAGTACTGAGTAGGTGAACAGGGTTCGCGATAAAATCAGTTGCTGAGTTCTCTTCATTAGAATGCAGGTTTCGCCATCAAAAAAGTGAGAAAAATGAAAAGTTGCAGGAGAAACGCACAAAAACAGCTTACAACAGCTATTTGGTGGGTGTTCGCAGGCCCCAACTAACAAGATTCATATGAGTGCTGGTTTTTTCGTTTAGCAACCTATTCATGCTTTTCCGGAAGCGGCAAATGCCGCGCAATATCAGTAGAAAAATTAGAAATCAGATGTTTGATACCGTTACCGAGCATCTGATTTCTCATTTTTCTAGTGATTATCCGCGGCATTTGCCGCCTCGCAAATGTATGAATAGGGTGTAACAGAAAGGCGGAAGACGGCAAAACAAACATACATAGAAATTAAGTTAATTGTGGGTAAGGTAACAACCAGCCATATTTTGTTCCTGAGCGTTTTCCCTCTGAGTTTTCACCTATTTTTACTTTTGTGATGATCATGTCTACCTTCTCATGAGGATACCATAACAACCGTTTCTTATGGCAAGCCCTACCTTTAGCAGCAATCGCACCATTGAACACAAGTAGTACCTAAATGTTTATTACAATAGTGTAAAAATTAGGCTCCAAAAGTTTCAAACGAATGCGAAAAAAACTCGTCGGCTAGCTTTCGGTGCTTAACACCTTCGTCAGACCTGAAATTCAATAATTAAATAAATTGAAAATTTTGGAGCCTCATTTTTCACACTCTTGTAATAAACATTTCGGAACAAACATGAGACTTCGTGACAGATCAATTCTCACAAGTAGTACCTCGTAAAGGACTATATAAGCTGCGCTGTTCCACAGATCCGGATTTCGTTGATTTTTTCTGATTTTTTTTCTGTTTTTCGCAGATTTTTCAGAAAACAGAAATCAGAAAACAGAAAGGCCAAAACGGCTAGAAAACAGAAATCAGAAAACAGAAAACAGAAATTTCCGCACACCCCTGGATGGGGTAGGGGCAGGGCAGTCGGTATCATTGAAGATCGCAGTGCGAGGGCAGTAGGTCATCTAATCAATCGTGCCCCGGTTGTGTTTTTCCCTGCTCTAGCTGCCCCAGCCTCCGAGTTGGGGCAGCTGGGGCACGATTGACTTGGTGATTTACAGAGCTCTTCAAGTGCGCAGACTGCCCTGCCCCTGCCCCAAACCGGCCCAATGATGCATTCGGCCCCTGGCAGCCTGTCCGCGAGTAACGGCGGCGAGCCCTTTTGGGTGCACTAAGTCCGTACCACGTAGTTATTTCTGGAGTAGGATCTTGTTCTGGAGACTCAGAGTCGTGTGTAGGTGATTGCCGAAGATGAGCAGGAGAGTGTTGATGTGGAGACGCTGAGTCCTGTGAAGGTGATTGCGGAGGAAAAGCAGCAGGATTTTCTTGCGGAAGATGTTGTGGCGAGTCCAATAAATGAAACGCATCATCGTCGTCGTAGGGACAACTCGTCCACGAGTTCACCTTATAGATCGTTGGAGATTCGCAAGCGTTTGGAGTTCCCGGGCTTTGTTCTGTGATACACTGCGTATCATAAAGATAGGACACCCACTGAATTGGCCGGTCTCGTGTTTGTTGAGCAGTATAGATCTTTTTCGTCGATACTACGGTGATCAAAATGTAAAACAAACTCCGTTTACCTCTTTTGGGTTAGATTGAATGTTTGTGGACATTTCTAGAATAAATTTATATTTAAAATCGCGTATCAAAAAGAGAGGACACCCCTGGGTTAAATCGGATTTCTCGTCCGAGAAAATTGTGCGATCCCAAATCTAATGGCCAATAGGGCTTCCTCGCTCAATTAATGCAATTAATACTCGATTTCGTATACTTTCGACCAAACTGTTATGCATCCGCAAGTCGATCTTGCTCCACTTCTTGGTTATTGCCTGTTGGAGCGCAGAAATCGAGAGAAATAGCCGGCCATTGCCTCAGACCCGACAAACCAAAATATCCCAAAGACTCTGCATTCTGTTGAGGTTAGGACTGCAGACTATCCACTCTGGACAAGATCGTTGTTGCCGAGCAAAGAAGCCGACTTCAGACCTGCTCACGTAAACTCTCTGGTTGCCCGGCTAGAAACTGCAACTTTTTCGCCCGAAATTGTGGAGAAATGAAGGTAGGTGTTACTCTGATATCCTCTGGTAATCATTGGAAATCATCCGACTGCAGCCGAACGCAAGCTGTGGACGTCATTGACGGGCAAATGCTCTGACAGATTATGGGATATCTGTGACCGCAGTTCCGGTGGCTAATGTGGACAGCCACTCCGACTATTTGTGTATAGGCGATGGTTTCTGATAGAAAGGTGTCTTTTCTCAATAGGTCTGGTGGTCGGAAGCACTACTAAAGCAATTCGAGGGTAGGTGCTCTTCAATTTAGCCTTCAGAACTCCGAACATAGATCTCCCATAATTCGTCAGAGCATTTGCCCGTCAAGAACGTCTGTAGCTTGCGTTCGCCAGCAGTCAGATGATCTCCAAAGAGTACCAGAGGATATTAGAGTAACACCTACTTTCCTTTCTCCACGTTTTCGGGCGACAAAGTTGCAGTTCCCCTTTATGTGTCACCTCATCGTGGTGAAGGGGTGAACACTGATGAACGAGATTCGTCTCGCGAAATTGCCAACGGCATGAACGGTCACGCAGTTCGCCGTAACATTAGTTTATCTATTGTGAGAACGGGCGGCTTCCGATAGCACCGGCTCTGCACTCGGGAGTAACTAGACCACAAACTTGCTCCTACATTCGCTAATATTATGAAACCGACCCGAAATCGGACATGCTCTCCCACGACGCCCGGAGATGCCTCTACCGAGGACGGACGAGGATCAGGACGGGGCGTCATTGGAAAACCCCACACCCAACGCGGACAGTGTCTAAACATTTGCACGTATAATTTCCGAACAGTTGCGTCCGACACAGACCTCAGAACTCTCTTTCATCAGTCCAGAAGAATCAAATACGATGTCGTCTGCTTGCAGGAAACGAAGGTCAAGGAATCGTACACGAGGAAGACTGATAAAGGAGAGCTGATAATAATGGGACAAAAGGTTACTGCGGAGAATATTGGAGGAGTCGGCTTTCTCGTTCACCCAGGAGTTCAGCACATCGTCCACTCTCACGAAGTTTTGGGCCCTCGTATAGCAATCCTGCGATTGAAGACCAAAGACAAAACCATTATCTCCGTCGTTAACTGTTATGCTCCTACCGATGTAGCCGAAGACGAGGAGAAGGATAGTTTCTACGCTGAACTGGAGGCGGCAATCAGGAAGGAGAAGTCTCACTACAAATTCGTGTGCGGGGACTTCAATGCCATTTTTGGCCACGGAAGCGACGGTAACTGGAGACTTGGCCCACATGGGGACGGGAACAGAAACAGCAATGGCTATCGCGCTTTGGATCTGATGTCATCATGCAACTTGTTCCACGGAAACTCATTGTTTGAAAAGAAATTACACCGACGATGGACATGGGAAAGTCCCAATGGATTAACGCATTCGGAGCTGGACCATGTTCTGGCTAATCGGACGTGGAGCTTGATGGATGTCACTGTGGTGCCCTCCTTCGACTGCGGGTCTGATCACAGACTACTTCGGGCAAAGATCCGTCTCAACAAACGAGTCTTTAGAAGGGTGACACATCGTCCTGCACCTGTTCGCTTTCCTCAGTACAACGAGGTTGCAATGGAAGCAGCTCTTGATGACTACCCTTGGAGACTGGTTGATAATCCTACGGCGGACTTCGAAGAGCTCGTCAAAGGTCTGCTTCAATGTGGAAAGGCTGCAATGGTAGCTCAACAGCCAGGAGAGGGAAGACTCAATACCAAAGCTCGAGAACTTCTCAAACGTCGAGGTGAATTAAGAAGGGATCCAACCGCAGCACATGTGGAGAAGATCGTCTTCAACAAGGCCTGCCGCATAGCAGTCAGGGAATCTCTCAGAGAACACCGGAAGAACAAGTTGGTATCGACCGCCGCTCAAAGAAAGAGTCTTAAGCGCTGTCGAAATTGTTTCGCGGATTATCGTAATGTAACGACGTGCCTGAGGGACAAACATGGAACACCCAGAACTGCAAGAGTGGATATGGAACGCATTGTTACGGAATTCTACACGGATCTCTATCGCCCAACTACGCCGGTTCCTAGATGTTCCTCTCCAACCAAAGATCCAGTGCCACCTATTCTCTTATCCGAGGTTGCTTATGCCTTGCGGTCGCTCAAGAAAGGAACAGCTCCTGGCCCTGATGGTATCTCTGCAGATTTGCTGAGAGTGGGAGGCGAAGCCACGTGTAAAATTCTTGCGAAGCAATTCAACTCTTACCTCGAAGCGGGATCCATACCAGATCAGTGTAAATGCTCGAAGACGGTTCTGATTTTCAAGAAGGGAGACAAGGAGGATATTGGGAACTACCGTCCTATTGCTCTGCTGTCGATCCCGTTTAAAGTCTTCACTAAGATAATTCTCAATCGTCTGGAGGCCACAGTTGACGCTTACCAACCCGTAGAGCAGGCAGGATTCAGGAAGGTTTTTTGACTTTACGGTACTACCTGCATTATGCTATGGTACCGAGACGTGGGCCCACACCAAGGGAACTTCTGTTGCCCTGACAACAACACACAGGGCATTGGAAAGGTGCCTATTGGGAACAAATCGTCGAAAACAATGGCAAGAAGGGCTGAGCAGCTGCGAACTCCGAAAACAGTCTGGCATACGAGACGCAGTATCCCATATTGAGTCTGCGAAGCACAGATGGGCAGGACATGTGCTGCGAAGAGTCGACGATAGATGGAGTACCAGGATCACATACTGGTACCCTCGCGACGTCAAAAGGACTCTAGGACGACCTGCGACGCGTTGGGCGGACAATTTCAACAAGTCATTCAAACAAAAAGGCTTACCATACTGGATGAGTGTTGCTCTTCCTAGGGAAACCTGGAGCGAATATGGTTCACATCGAGAAGACCGCCGATGAAGATGGACCCTCAAGGTGTCAAGGTATCAAGGTAAGTTGCAGTTTCTAGCCGGACAACCAGAAAGTTCATGTGAGCAGGTCTGAAGTCGGCTTCTTTGCTCGTCAATAACTATCTTGTCCAGAGTGGATAGTCTACAGTCCTCATCTCAACAAAATGAAGAATCTCTGGGATATTCAAGTTTGTCGGGTCTGAGTCAATGTCAGGCGATTTATCTTGATTTTTGCGCTCCAACAGGCAATAACCGAGAAATGGAGCAAGATCGACTTGCGAAGGCAGAACAGTTTGGTCGAAAGTATACGAAAGCGAGTATTTGTTGCAGTAATAGAGCTAGGAAAGCCTATCGGCCATTTGGGATCGCACAGTTTTATCGGACAAAAAATCCGATTTAACCCAGGGGTGTCCTATCTTTTTCATACCCGATTTAAAACATAAACTCATTCTGGAAAAGTGCACAAACGTTCAATCTTACCCAAAAGAGGTATACGGGTGTTATTTTACATTCTGATCACAGTGGTATCGACGAAAAAGATCTATCTTGCTCAACAAACACGAGACCGACAAATTCAGGGGGTGTCCTATCTTTTTGATACGCAGTGTAGTAAGATTGTTCACAAAGGATTTACCCATCGATAGGGATTGCGCTTGAGCAGGGAGACGGGTTGAAGGGATGTTGAAAACGTTTTTACTTGCCCCTGCGTCATACATACGCCGCATTCTCTCTAGGGGCAATCTTTCTGCATTGCAATTGTTTGCAATGGAGATAGGGATGATTTGCCACGCTTTAGTAAAAAACCACGTTTGGTCATCCTCATCGATTTCGGTTTTTTCGGTATAAAGGCCACGCTTCCCGGTTTCGGATTCTTTGAGGAAACTGAACCTTTTTACAAAGTCCTTTCTATCTGTATCTGTAGGGAGGTGTCGAACTCAGCGAGAACTTGAAGCGAGTTCGAGAGGCAAAATCATTGGCTTCTCAACAATTCAACATCATGAGTGTAACGTTTTCGAACCTGACAGATCTGAAAAAGGTGACTAGGCGAGTTTTCCGGCTTGGGCTGGTGCAATGCTTATTTGGAAGGAGATCACAAAAAAAAGTTACCGCCCGATTCCCAGGCAGGGCTATTCACACGTCCCGGTATGGCGATTTTGAATATGCACCCCCCTTAGCTCGGTATTTTTAAGGCACCCGCACCCCTTCTTTGGGAAATCAAAATCGGCTGTTTTTCGAGAAGTCGAGGCCAACAGCCATAATTTTGACTTCCTGATTTTGATAAACACGAATATAAAAACACTGAATGGAAAAAATTCCGAAAATGTCAACAAAAAAGGAAGTGTAGTTTCTGAACTTCAAAACAATCCCATGAGGAAGATTTGTTAGCAAGGCGGTAACAGTTTTCATTTTAAAACAATTTAACAATTACAAAAAACTTTAGAACTACTACTATTGAAATAAATAATGTTTTCTGTCAACTGTTTTCCTGAACATATGAAGGATTAGTTAATCTGGGGCGGTAGTAATCTGGCCTTAAAGGCATCGTACGCGCTGAAAACCATGTCTCGTTTTTCAGCGTTTTTGAGTTGTTACCCCGCTATAGTGACTAAAGGTAGCGAAAAGCCCGCTCAAAAACATTCACTTTTCAAGAAAAAAAAAACAGTTTAATAAGCTTCCGAAAACCATTTGAAATTGGCGCCGGCATCGACTCGGGATTGTTACGCGGAGGGCGAAAGGAACAGTTCTACAATTCGTCCGTTGGCGCAGCGTTGGAAGCAATTCACCCAGGACTTTACCAGTCGATAATGCAACTTTCGTCCGACGGTGCGCCAGCGTACAGTCGTATGCCCTGTCCTTAGCGACGTGACGTTCTGCTCACATATTGAAAAAGTGTCGGATGACTGACGGAAAGGCCGGCCCCTTTTGACGGAATTTCGTACATTCAACTTCCTGTACGCTCACGTTTTTGAGAAGCCAAACTCGTTGTACGTTACCATAGGGGCCCGAGCAAGGGATGGAGCATAAAAAATGGAAAGTGGATTTCAGCCTTTAAAGGCAGTGGTCACGATGAAAAACGTTATCGAAAAAACTACAAAAATCAGCTTAGATCAAAAACAGCTGAAAAGCTATGAAGGTAGCGCGGTGAAAAACGGTCTACAAATAGAGTTTCTAGGGCCCAAAGAAGCTAGTTCGTGCACACGTGCACAGCGATGACGAAACAGATCGCAGTCTCATGCCGAGCAGTCAAAAATCATCGACATTCAGAGGACGAAATAAATGAAAATTTAACGAATAAAAACAGTTGAATAATGAAAGCACACTTCAGTCAATGTTTTTGACTAGATGTGTACATAAATTCGAAGGTTCATTGATTGACATTCAATTTCAAGCTAGCTGATGTTCTTGATATAAGAGGTCATCGATGCCGATGATGTGGAGAGGGCTCGTCCACCATCAAAAGGCAAGAAAGTTCAGGTTTAAAATTCGGCCCAAAACAGTGGTTTTTTCGCAATTTTTTCTTATAGGTCCTACTACTCGAGACCCAGGAAAGGATTTGGAGAGAAAAAGACGACAAGCATATTTGATCGCGACCACTGCCTTTAAGTGCGAATTAGGGATGATGAACATCTTTCACTGATGTGGAGTAGACAACCATAATAATGAGGAGCCAGTTCTATGTTGAGTGAGGACCTGAAACGCTGTAAACAAAACTTAACATACACTGTGAGAAGCGAACCAGGCCAACAGGACTGGAACGAGAGCAGCGCGACATTGCACTGCGCCATAGCGCTAGCTGTCCATTGCTAGACCAGGCACGTGAGGTAGTGGTGCAACGCATTGAGGAAAGCAAAATGCAGCCATCAGGCTCACTGGAGCATCACATAATATACTCAGAAGCATTACACACTCTCAGACATGAATTTTTTCGATTTTCATCTTATTCTGTAGAAGAATTCTCTTCTACAACTCTTGTTCTACATTTCCTGTAATTGGCGAGATATAAGTTCAGGAACTTTTTCGATACCCCTTCAACATTTCAGATTTTCGGAAACCGGACTCAACGCTTTATTTACACCGCTCAGTCAGTGGATGAATATTCCACACAAATTCGAGCATGTATTACCTCTCTCCCTTATTTCGAACAGTTCAAAGCGATGTTCATCGGGCGGGCCTATAATATCGAAGTCTCCTAATCAGTGCTATATTTTACCGCAGGCGCGTTGTTGAGCACGTCCACGACAATCCGGCCCGAGCAATAACGAAACAGCGTAACCTAAGGTTCGAGAAGCATTTTCTAAGTCAAACGAACTTTTAAAAAAAATCGAAGAACCAGATCTCGAACAAATGAAAATGGAAAAAAATCGTCCCGAAGAAATTCGAAGAAACGAAAATCGAAAAAAAATTCGTTCGACGAAATTTTCTAACGAACGAATTAAAAAACTCGTTCGGCGAATTTTAGAACGACGAACGAACTAAAACAAACGAAAAAAAATTTGGAAAAATCTTTAGAGAATTTTTTTAAAATTTGCTCCTGTACAAGTATAATCTATTATTTTGTAACACTCAGAGAAAGCAATCCAGAAATGACTTCAAAATTGAAATTTGACCACTTCGAAGCAAGGCATGGCGATGCGGCTGTTTGTGAGCTCAAAAAACGCGGTAAAACGCATTTTGCACAAAATTTGCGCGTTACTGTAAGTAGATTTATGGAAAATCAACAAATCATACGCGGAAAATGGTGAAAATCGGTACGAAGGAAAAAGACGAGCACAGTGTTCCGTAATACACCTTAAAGTCATCAAAGATTTTAAAATTGATCAAAGGGAGGCTTTTCCTCACCTCACGAGCGTCTATTTCAGATGGGGTCACCCCGTTCACTGTGGCGTCTGCGATGATGCTCTCAATTCGGGCCGTTCCTTTTGGTGTAGGGTTGTTGACGGTGCTACCCATGCAGGCATCACTCCGTCGACCTTGGATTTTGCGACCACGCTGTGTGAGCGACCCACCCCGTCCGGGATGCTTTCCGGCATGGTCGCCGAATCGTTTCAACGGGAGTCTTAAATGTACTCGAGAGGACATTTAGCGAAGATCAATCTGAAAGCGCTGCGCCCTCTCTTTCGCCGCACTGTCTCGTGCGCTCTCACCACTACACAATCAGCGACAGCCATCTGTCGCTGATATTGGCAATCAGCGACACCTTCAAATTTGAGATAAAGATGATTCTTATTTGGAGCTGACTTGCTCATTAAAGGCAAGGTCCGGTCAAATTTTGACACTACCGAAATTTGGGTTCAATAGATTGGGCTGGCCTAGCTGAACTTCATCTGAACGTTTCACGACCTCTGAGTCCTTAGTTCTGGAGAAAACAGCCTGAAAGTCAGGGATTACGGTATTCACAGCATGATAATCATGGCTGGAATGACCGATAATTACACAGCACTTTTGAAGAATGCGTGGACAACCGCTAAAATATGGACGATGGCCACACTTTTCTGACTTTTCTGGATCATCGGCTAACGGAAGTGGCTGGAATAACTTGAAGAAGACCGGTTTTTACGCAGTTTCCGCATGTTGCCTGGGACTACCTGTAGCAAGAGCACCGATTTAGCGGGAAATCTCAAAATCGAAATTCTGCCCGGACCCTGCCTTTAAGAGTCAAGACTTTACCTAGAGCATCCTTATGCATTAAACAAGGTTTTTAAGCTGTTACACAGATGTCGCCCACATGAAACTCAAATCAACGATTTAGGTTGCATATTAAGCCAGATTACTACCGCCCCTGTGTTTGATTGTTCTGATGTGAAAATCCAAATTATTCTGGGTTGTGGAACCATGCTAGGGTTGATGAGATGCGTAGGGATTGGAAAGCCAGCTCTGACCCACCTACTTTGAGAAAATTTGCCGCGTCAGTGCCGGGAAAGTACCGCGACCCTTGACTGAGCAGCGATAGTCCCGCGATAGTACCGCAGCGGCTCTGTGATCAGGCGAATATGTTGCCGTGTCTTGAGCCTCGACATCGCCGCGTTGGAACCGCGCCGGCTCCGCATTGGAATCCGAGAGGATGCAGCAGCGAAACCGCGTGGAGTACGATGTACTGCCCTGTGTATTCAAACAAAATTGCAGACGGTTAAATTGCCCAATTTTGAGGTACATTTTGATTTTTCTTGGGCTCAAAAACAGCAGTAACGTCTATCCTTATCAGACGGAGGACAAGCCAGCCGCAGCTACGTATTTTTGATCCTAGGCCCCCTTGAGTGTATTACGTTTCCTTTTTAACTTCGTATGAAATACTCTCCCGGAGCCGTGGCGGCACTAGCGAGGAGCCGCAGCGGCATTGCCGCGTTGCCGTTACGACTCCGCGGTAGTGCCACCGCGGCTCCGCTGTAGTGTCGCTTCGGTGCCTGTAGGTTCCGAAGCGGCACTACCGTGGAGCCGCAACGGCATTTTCTCTCAGAGTAGAATGCCGCAATCCCTTAGAGACTCGGCTTGCCGTACGATATGGTGTTTGTACGCAGCTACACAGCGCATACGGGAGTGGGCGCGCACACAAAATTAATAAAAAAATGTATTTTATTACAGAACGGGGAGGAGAAAAGGATTGAAACTGAAGGAAATGGAAGATGGTAAGGAAAGTCTACTTTGGATGTATTCATTTTAGAAATTTAATATAAATAAACAAAGTTGAAGCGGGGTAAGTATTTAGCTGTGACAAGGTTAATTCAAACGAACCTAGTTGATCAAAAAAGCGTTAAACATGAGAGCAAAGGACATTATGAGAAAGAGGAGAAGAGGAGAATTTGGCAGAATATTGTATGAAAGTTGAAAAAAAAAGAAAAATAACAAAGTAAAGAAGGTATAAATTCCGTCGGTAACCAGGGCCAAGCCCAGGGTTTGCCTCTCACGGTGATGCAGGGAACCTGAGCCCTTCTACCGACTACGAAAACGAAACGGGCGAACACTTGTCTCGTCTTCGTCGGAAAAACAAATCTTGTGAGTATGGTGGGCGGTTTTGCGTTATCAAACTATATTCACACTAGCGAGACCTAGCGAAGTTTTCGCTCAAGAAAAGTTTCACGTGCGCTAGCTCCTTGAGGCAGATTATTCTGACAAAACAGTGTTGACTGCCTATCCGAAAGTTGCTGTCCGTATGGACTACCTTGAGCAGAGCAGACTGCCGCACATTTACAGCAGGGCGTCGGGTATGAAAATGTGGGATTGAAAAGCAAAACATAAGAAGCGGTAGATCGTCGGTGGCCACCGGCATCTTATTCACGACCCCTTCCGTCTGCAATTTTCCCAAGCTATTATTCTCGCTTCTCCATTCCTGTCCTGTTAAGAAAAAAGCACTTGCATTTTAGATGTGGTTTCCCTTGTTGACCAACACCATGCCTTTGTTCTCAATAAATGAAATATATCCGTGGATGTTTATGTTTTTGTGAAGCAGATTTTGATAAGCTCAGACTTTCAGCAAATATAAAACTGGTTTATGGAAGTTAGTGAATCCAAATCACTGAGCGGTTGTAATTATAGACGAACAAAGAAGATGCGGAAGAGGAGCTGCTGCTTGTTTCGTCAGACTGGCGAGAAAGTGTCTCCAGAGTTCCGCGTACTCCTCAGAACGCGTTGCAAGCTTCTCAAGATACATGATTTCCTATCTGTTTTCTTCGCTACACAAAGGCTAGGATTTCGCATGAAAAATTGACAAAATCTCGCTGTTTCAATTCTACTTCCTTGATGACGTCCTGCACATTCCCACCTGGGTCCTGAACACATTTTGCGACGTACTGCACACCCCTACCGGGGTACTGCACCCATTCCATGACGTCCTGCACATTCTTACTGGGGACCTGCGCACATTCTATCATGTCCTGCACACTTCCACTCTGGTCATGCACACTCCCACTGGGGTCCTTCACACTTTCTCTGACGTTCAGTACACTCCCGTTTGGGTCCTGCACGCTCCCTCTGGGATCTTGCACACTTGACACGACGTTCTGCACACTGCCACTGGGGTCCTGCACACTTTCTATCACGTCCTGCACACTCCCATTTAGGTACTGCACAATCACACTGTGGTCCTGCACACTTTCTACGACGTTCTGCACACTCCCACTGTGGTCGTGGACACTTTCTACGACGTTCTGCACACTCCCACTGGAGTCCTGCACACTTTCTATGACGTCCTGCACACTCCTGTTTGGGTCCTGCAAACTCCCACAGGAGCCCTGCACACTTTCTACGATGCTCTGCACACTCCTACTGGGGTCCTGCACACTTTCTACGACGTTCCGCACACTCCCACTGTGGTCCTGCACACTTTCTACGACGTTCTGCACACTCTTACTGGTGTCCTGCACACTATCGATAACGTCCTGCACACTCCTCAAACCCTGGCGGTTCTGAACGGCGTCCCATCTACCACTACTAAATACCTGTCGCCTTGATTAGAGCTTAGCCTTT